>OX451346.1:57515133-57713010 GCA_949629155.1 Myopa testacea
CAGATTCCAATCATTAATCGTCTTTGTAAGTTGTAATTAAGTAAACAAATAAAAGGCAACTTTTTTTCAGCCTCCTCCATTTTGCATGTTCACCGATCGTCTAACAATCGACACGACTCGTTGTTTATCTCTCGCTCCCGCTCATGCCACTCGTGCGACGGTCCCCGTCTTCTTCGCGAGACACGAAAACGTTTCATTTGCGTTTATTAAAAAAGGTGCGAAGTATTTCGACACTCGTTTCAATGCAGTCGCAGCGCAGTCGACAGCATTTTTGGGTTCTACATAAATAAATCGATTGTTGTTGTTGTTTATTAATGTTATGTAATTTTTTTAACCCTCCTCTTATTGATTTCGAAAGTTTCAATGCTTCCCACGCACAAGCAATTTATAAAAATTTAATTGAAACTTCAAAATTGATCGAAATTATTCAACATCGAGTGCGCTGCGATCTGCTCTGCTCTACTGTACCCTGTGTTTATGTTTTTTCTCTTTTCTTTTGTTTTTGCTTTGCTTTAAAAAGCTTATTTTATTATCTATTCTAATCTTTTCATTTTTTGTCTTGTGGTCAAAAATTATGACTGCACTTTAAGTCGAGACGACTTTCATTAATTAATGTCAGCTAGAGACGCCTTTTATCATTAATTTGGCAGCACTTTTTAAGAGAACAAATTCGGATAATTTAAGCAGAAGCAGAGCAGAAGCACAGCAGAGCAGAAGCACAAACAATGAAACAAACAGTTAAAGAAAATATAATAAAATAGCTTCAAATAAACGATCAATATTAAATGAAAACCTGAAATTGTAGAGCTTTTAAATTTTTAATAACGTTTTATATCTTGAAATGAATTTCTTAATCTTTGTTAATTTTCGTGGTTTTTCCTTGCAACATCCTGTCAATTATTTCGTTGTTGCCGCTGTCAGTTTCCAGTACGATTGCGTTGTATTGAAGCATGTATTGCAAAAGGTTTGTGTTTTCTACCAAAAAGCTTCAAAGTGACATGAGTTGTGGACACGAATTATTAATTAGTTTGATGACATTCTGATTACAACAACAACAACAAAAAAGCAGGCAAACAAACAAACGAAGAAACGAAGACACTCGAAGCATCACGAACTGGTTGGATTTTGTTGTTGTTTTTGCTGTTGTTGTTGTGTTTTCGACAGATGCAGGTGTTAATGGACTCAATGGTGATCATTGGACGCGATTAGCTGAAGAAGAAGAAGCATGGGCATCGACATCAACGTCAGCATCCTCATCGTGGCAGGTGTAGCAACGAAGCCAGACGAAGAACTGAAGCAGAGCGACGGGCAGACGAGGAGGAGACGAAGAAGAAGAAGCAGAAGCAGATGTCGCAGCAGAGTAGCCGATGAGCTCGCCGAAGACGACTCTAGAGAAGAAGAAGAAGCAGTTGATGATGGTGACGATGATGTTGATGATGATGGTGGTGATGATGATGATGCTTATGAAGATGATGATGATTGTGATGATGTTGATGTTGTTGGTGATGGGGATGATGATTAAGATAATGATTGCAATGGTGATGATGATTGTCTTTGAACCCGCCTCCTCTGTGATTCCTCGATGCTAAAACGACGCTCAACTAATAATTGTAGAGCCTCAATAATTGTGTAGGTTCTGCTAAAAGACAGAAAAAAACCCAAATAAATATAAAAAACGAGGTTTAATAAATACCAGCAACAAGTTTTCATTGCTGCTGCTGCTGCTGCTGTTAATCATCATTGAAATCTACATAAAAGTATGTGAAATAATTTCTGTTAAATGCAAATTCAAAGCTTCAAGAAGAAGCACAGCAGCCTTTGAACTTTCGGACACTTTATTTAAGTGCAATTCTAGAGCTACACTGAAAGAAATAAAATAAATCGTATAGAAGTCAAAATAAAAGTCCAGAATTTTCAGTCTTCTTAATTTTATTATATTTCATTAAATAATATATACATTTATTATTATTATACACATGATATAATAAATTTTCACTGACTTTTGTTTTTCCTTTTGTTAAATTTTGTAACTTTATTCAGTTTTTATTAAGTGAATATTTTTATTATGTTTTCTTAAATTAAGCTCCGTATTTAATTTTTAACAGTGTATAATACAGTTGATTACTGTTTTTTCATTTTGGTTTTTATTCCTTTTTTCATTTTCTTTTTTCGTATTTCTTTACTTTTATTTTTTTATTCCTATTCTGTTAAATTTACACTTTTTTAACCTTTGAAGTGAAGCTGAGTTTTTTTATCAATTTTTCTTTCTGATTCTGAATCGATTTGTTGATTTTTTTTTTCTTTGTTTCGTAAAAGTTTGAAATTTTTTCAGAATTTGTCACGCGATGCTAAACGTCATCATCACCCTCGACACTCATCATTTTTCACATATTGTGTGTTCATTTGTTGCGTTAGCAAATGTTGAAAATATGATTTATTATTTCCGAGTTCGAAGTCTGCGAACTGCGATTTTTCGCTTTTCTGCGAACTCTCAATTAATTTAGATTTTCAGTCAGTCGCTGAGTTCCACGTGGGAGTCGCGGGGATCCGCGGGGAGCCGCTGCGTCATCGATGTCGGCGTCGCCTGAGTGAGAAAAAAAGGGTTTGGAAACTCGGTGCAGCGAGTTTAATTGATTTCGAACAGAGACGGCGGTGAAATTGGTGGGGCCCCGGGGTCATCATTTGAGAGATCAGAGGGGGAAAAGTGATCACTACTTAAGTGATCTATGAAGACATCAGCGACTAAGAGATCAACATTATTATAGAAGACATCAACTGGTTAAAAAATCAATCAACAGATCATTAATGGACCTATCTAATAACTAATCAACCGATCAACTGTTAACTCACGATCAACTAACACTCAGATCTCAACGATCACTCAACTCATCAACAGATCCCGAGAACAAAACATCCATTCAAAGGATTCATTAATCATCAAGCAAACTGATCAAAAGATTAATCGATGAACAGATTATCTGACCCACGGATTAATCGGCGAACAAGGGAAACGATCAACAGATCAACAGGTCAACTGATCGTTCATCCAACAACAAAGCTGGCCAAGCAGCCGATCGTTTGGGTCTCTCTTTCGTTCAAGTGCAATAAATTTTTGGATATCTTTGAGCATTTTTCAGCATCAGGTCTTGAGTCAGCTCAACAGCTACCACCAAAGGCGAGGATCAGGACCATAGCTCTCTCTCGCTCTCTCTCACACACACTCCCCCGCCAAGCTAATGGAATGTGTTGGCCAGTCATTATTCATTCTGGCCACTTGGTTGATTGGTTTGTTGGTCGGTCTGTCGGTCGATTGAGCTGGCCATCGATCGGTCGGGTGGTTTCTTGGTCGGTAGGTCCACTGATCTGACTATTGGCCGGGCAACCACTTGAGTGGTTTGTTGCTTGGCCTGTTGGTTTCTTGGTCCATTCGGTTGGTCACTTAGTCCACGTGTTACAACCATCAAATTAAGCACACTTAAACCATGTTTGTTGGCTTGGTTCAGACGTTGACAGGTGTGAATAATTTGCTATTCTGCTCTTGCTCCGGGAGTTGCTTTTGTTGCATGAGATACGATCGTGAGTAGCGCACGCTTGGAGACGTAAGTAAGATAAAACATTTTACACAAAACGGAATTCCGTCGATCGTGGGTGTTATTTAAGGAAAATCGGCTTCAATTAAAGTGAGTGGTTTATCGTTGACATGCGTAGCGAGGTGAGTTACGTGGGTGGATGGTGAAAAATATTGAAATCTCAAAATTGGTGAAGTGTTCAAAGTACTCGTATGCTCGAATTTTTATTTATTCACCAACCCATCATTTTTATTCGTTATGATTTGTTTTGATTTTTAAAAAGCGACCGAGCGAGCGAGAGAGCGAAAGATCAAGAGAGAGAGAGAGAGATAGAGAGAGAGAGAGAGAGAGAGAGAGAGAGAGAGAGAGAGAGAGAGAGAGAGAGAGAGAGAGAGCTACAGAGCGACAGAGACAGAAATAGGAAGTGAAGAACGATTAAAATAGAACGATTAACATGCCGATAATAAAACCGACTGCCGATCATTTAAGACGCTATAATTTATGAGCAACATGACGTTTATTATGTCTTCTATGGCGGCGAACAGGCGGGCAGGGAGGCGTGTGGGGTTTCCGCGCACTTGAAGGTATAAAAAAGAGGCGTGGCAACATCGAACCTAATGCGAACATAAATCTTCACACTGCATTGAAAAAGTTCTCGAAGTGAAGACGATGCAGAGTTCTTTAGAGCCACAGGCAGACTTCAAAGAGTGTTGTGATGGTCAAGATTTGTATTTAAGCATCCGAGCATTAGAGGTGTATTGTTGTTGTTGTTGTTGATGGTGATGGTGTTGTTGTTGTTGTTGTTGTACTCTTGTCTTGTACTAACCACGCTAACCGATGAAAAACACTCTGCACCGCAACGAATGCGATTTTCAGCTTTAATGTGTTTAGCTTTTGAACACCTCGAGATGTGTTTCGATAAAACTGGAATGATGCTGGAGGGAGTGTGAAATTGAGCGGGAAGGGGGGTGGGGGAGACGCAAAGGAGGAAGGAAAAATCAACCTGGTATATAAAACACGCATGATCGCCACACGGCCCCGTTTTTTACAGCAACAAACGAGTGTTTCTTGCTATCTCACACCTCGAACACTTGACAACAAAACAACAACAACAGGAACAACAACAACAGCAACAATAACAACAACAGTAACAGCCACAGCAGCATGAAATGTGATCATTCTAGTTTTTCTTAGCGATCGTCCTTGAATAGAAAAATTTAACCACAGATTTATTAAAGAAGAAAAAACTAATTTCTATGGCTTTTTTCGATTTTTTTTTTTTTGTAGCATTATACAATATAACATGACAAGATTTCGATCTTAGTGATCATAAATACTAAAGTCAGATGCGGAGACAAGGAAGAGTTAGAAAAGAGAGGGGGAGAGAGAGAAGACACGCAACCACAACAGTCAGGTGCAAATTTGATGAGTATGAGCTCTAAAAAGTGACGAAGCGACAAAGCGATCGAAGCTTTGATCGTGCTCGTGATCATCATCATTTATTTATGCGTATCTTAAGATTGAAAATTAGATTTTTTGTTCACAACATAGCAACATGTTGCAAAAGATGCACAAATGCATTATAGCAACATAGCCACCTGGCAGCATGTCGCAAACGCTGCACAAAGAAAGCCTAGTAACATGTTGCGATGAACATAATCGACATTTGTGCATCGCACACAACATGTTGCATGTTGCAACATTGGTGATTATTTCCAATCACATCAACAACAACGGCGAAAATAATAAAACAATAAATAAAACAAGCAAAGAAACGAATTTAAATTTGAGGTGTAATAAAAAAAGAAAACAAAAATAAGTAGCAATAAATAAAAAAAAATATTTTATAAACCATACAATCTTCAAAAAAATATAAAATTATTTGAAATTTTGTGAAAATCTGCAATATTTGCATTTATAATAAAAAATATTGAAATAAATTCAAAAAATAAAATTGAAAGTTGTAAAAGTTTTTATTGATTGATTTAAAATTTGATTGATTTATCAGCAGGTAAGATTTTTGTAACTTTTGTTGTTTGTTTGTTTGTGTTCTCAGAATTTGTGGAAAGCAACAACTTTAAAGTTGGTTCTTCTTCTTCTATTTTCGTTGTCTTCTTCTTCTTTTTGTTTGTTGGACTTTTTGACTTTCTGGCTTCAGTTAATCGCGTGTTTCTCTTTCGGATTCCTTCTTTGTTTCGACTTTTTTTCTTCTTCCGAGATAGAAACCAATTCATTAGTTTTAATTTGTGTCCATGGGTTTTTTCATATATTTTTTGTTGTTTTCCAAGTTTTATTTGTTTAAAGCTGATGCTAAAATAAAATTGTTTGTGCGACTTGAGATTGAATACTAATTTTAAGATAAAATAGTTGAAATTTGTAGCCAGACTTACTTCTTTTTATTGTCTTCTTCTGTCCTCTGTTTTGTATTGTATTTATAATCAATTAAATCTTTTCATTTAAATAAATCTTCAATCAATTTTAATTGATTTGGATTTTACGACTTTAAGCTTTATTAAATACTAGCTTAACTACCCGGCATTGCTCGGGAAATGAAATATTGTTTTATTTGGTATGTTTTTATTTATGTTTTTTATGTGTTTATATTTTTATAATTTTTTATTGTACAGTATTAGAAATGTTTTTTTCTTGTTGTTTAGTTTTAATTAATGTACCTCTTTATACACTAAATTAGAGTTTTTGCCATCAGTTGCTAGCATGTGAAAAGCAGTCTTGCCTAAGATCAATTCCTGCTATTTTCAGTTAAGTTTGTGAGACGGTAGACCAGGTGGGTTAAGTGTATTTATGAACTCCACAGGATAGTGTATAGCGTTATCTATGTGCAATACTGTGTCCACCGATTTGTACAGATATTCGGTTTCTTCAAATGACCTCAGCAACGTGTCATTAATGGTTGATGCCTGATCGTTCTTAGGTGTAAGAATCGCACGTTCGCTCAACCACTCTGTTGTTTCATGGTGTAGGTTTTGGATATCTTGATATCCTCTTGACACAAATGCGGCAAGATTTGGTTGAATTTGAATTTTGCCATCGGTTTCCGGATATTTTCCGTTTCCTATTTGCAGGAGTAGTTTGGAGAATTGTCAGCGAAAACATCTCCCTTTAAATGCACCCGCATGTTTTTCTTAAGGTAGAGTTTTTGTATTAAGGGCCAAAGATTTAATGCTTAATACATGCATTAACTTCGTCAGCCCGAGTTCTTCTCGGCACTATGGACAGTGTCTGGCGAAAGTCTCCCGCTAATAGTACAGTTGTTCCACCCATCATGTCATCGTTCACTGTAATATCTTTTAGAGTTGTGTTCAGTGCTTAGAAGCTGCTTTTATGGGCCATTGTACTTTCATCCCAAACTATTAATTTACAATCTCGTAGCACTTGAGCACTCTGTTTTGAATATTGTTATAATATATTGTAATACATATATTTTTTGACACATGACAAAAATTCATAACATGCTTCGTTTTATTTTATTATGTGATTGGGTGCATTTTTACCAAATTATGTCCTTTTTTGGACCTTTAGAGGATGAATTTTGAAAAATCCTGAAAATGGTTTTTAGGCATTTATACGCGGGATGTTTTCGTAAAAAAAGAAAATCGATAGACTGAAGTAATAATGTCTTAAAAGCCTCTCTAGTGATTATCACGGTGCTTTGTTCATCATCTGCGGAGCCGCTCTCAATGATTATAAGCTGACGCTTAACGTCATTTCAAATAATACACATACAGAGATCCATTCCGCCCCTTCCACCCGTTCCACCCGTTCCACCCGTTCCACCCACTCTTCCCATTGCTTCTGATATCCTAAATCATAAAGCTAAACATTTTAACTTCATTGAACTCACTGAAAGATATCGTATCTTTGCAGATAACAAGAGACGGAACAAGAAATGTTCATTAAAGAGGATATAAAAACTAAGAAAAGGATTCGAATGAAAACCACACAAAATGAAAGTAAAACAAATAAAAGAATTCAATAATGAGGTTGCAGAAACAAAGTTGAGGAAAAAAGAAACAAGAAACCATTAATAATCCTTTGATCCTTTTTTAACATATTGACAGCTGCTGACTTGTGTTGTTGTTGTTGCTGCTGCTGTTTCAGAGAGTCGCTTCCTGTATGTTCATGTATCTTTAACAAGAGAAGTTCCGATACAACAACACGAACTTTTATACTTTCGGTCAATATTTAGCAAAAGCTTCTACAAGATAAACATTTATTTTTGCTGAGTTATCGATGAGAACCTCCTCACTGAGAGGAATTCAGAGGGGGCCACATACCCCCACTCTATCAATCACGCCTTTCACCAGCTCCGGAAACTTCTATAAAGCATGAAGAACAGCAGTTAAGTTAAGAGTAAATATTAACTTAGTTTCCGTTTCTGGTCGACATTCGAACAGCTGAGTTGAGCTGATGGTCGATGTGTTGGTGCCGGATGTCGAGAGTGACGAGAGAAATGGAGAGAAAGAACGTGGAAAAACGGAGAAAGAAAGAGAGGGAGAGAACGAGTGGAGATACAAAATAAATATAAATACTCGTACACATGAAAGACCTTTTGTGCAATTCATATTTTCGCTTACTGTTTATGCTTTGCTAACAATACTCAACCCGGAAGAAGGAATACATGAAAAAAAGAAAGTCAGGAAGCGAGGAAGAGAGGAAGCGAGGAAGCGAGGAAGGAAGGAAGGAAGGAAAAATGTTTGCAAGTCATCCCGGAAGAAAACTTCTTGTATCCACTGGATATTGAGACAGACAGTGAGTTGTTGAGTTAATCGATGCCAATCTCAGTTCAATACATTGTTGCGAACTTGTTTGCGGAAGTCAAGTGTGTCAACATGTTTTCCAACTTGTGTATTTATATTCATCATATTAGTGTAGTATTTTTTTCTGGTTCCTGTAGATATTAAGGTTAAAATGGGGAATTTCTGAGCTGCTGTTGCTTTTTTAAGTTCTTCTATAAGAAGAAAGATTTTCAAGTTTATATGCTTTCTTTTCAGGATTACTGACTGTTGGAATCTCCATTTTTCACTCACCATTCATTATCAACTCTCTGGACTTCATATATCTCAGAACCTAATTGCTAAGATAGTTTTGACATGGACTGAAGATAATCGCAAGATCGTAACTCGGGTAACTCGGGTAACTCGGGTAAAAGAGACCATAATAACTCCATCCATAACGTAATACCATAGAAAAGTCATATAAATTTGATTGTAATCAGCATTTTGATCAATTTTTTTCAAACAAACCTATAATATTTACAATAGAATTATAAATAATGTACAATAATAGTTAATAAACTATTGTTTTTATCTTATTTCAATTATAAAGTTAAAAAATGTATTTCTTCTTCCCTAATAATAAATATTTCGCTCTCAAAAACAATATTTTTTTTTATATTTTTTCTTTTTCATTATTTTTTATGTGTTGTTATGTGTTGTTTATTTCTCTTTCTTTGAGTGCTAAAAAGCTTGCGTGTGTCTCAATAAAAAAATGGATTAATAGACGCCAATTTAAAGTGTCAGTGAAAAACAATAATCAATATGTAAGTAATCAATTCACTGATAAAAAAAAAGACAACCACTTTACAAACTCATTTCTTGGAATTCTCAATAAATCTGAAGTGTGTTCTGCTTCTAATAAAACTGATGATATACGATATATAATAGTAATAATATATATATTTATAAAATGTAGCATATATAGTAAGCTGATAGAGTGGCCTATTTTCTTATCAGTACTTTTCTCTCAATTGTCGTTAATAAAAGAGCAAAACTAAAAGTCATGGCTTTTGTAAAGCTATAAAAAGAGTTGCTTTAGAATTCAAAGCTTATTATTGTAAAACAGTTGATGTGTTGTGAATAAGAAAAGTTTTGCCTTTTCTATTCAAGAATCAGAAAAAAGAACAAGTTTTAAAAGAAGAAAAGAAAGTTTAAGAAAAAGTCTTTAAAACTTAGGAAAAAACATGAAGAGCGCCTTTATTTTGGGTTTCTTGATTGCGATTTTGGAGGTAAGTGAAGAACGAGTGGAAGAGGGAGGGAGAGAGAGAGAGAGAGAGGGGGGAGAATGAGAAAAAGATAATGAGATAGTGAGATATATAGTGATACACTTTTAAAGAAAGTATTGAAAGATGTCGTGTTCTTTTACATTTTTAGTTAACGCATTCTTCTCGATTCGAACCGAGTAAAGTTTACGCCGAAATTTTGGGGTACGGACGCCAACGTGCCAGCATTTTACCCCCGAAGCGTGGAGGGGAGAATCAGAGGCGTTGCTATGAGACTTTTATACCGAAAGTCACCGAGTTGGCTGAACGTGGCAAAACGGAATCGGAAATCTGTATCGCAGGCGCGGATGGCGACCGAGAGGAAGAGCTACAGAAAGTGCAGGATCAACGATCGGCGTTGAATGCACTGATACAAAACATCCGGGATTCATTGAACAAATGTACAGATGAGGAGGATGTCATTAAATATCTCACCTGTTTAAGTAATGATGTAAGTTTTCAAGGAAAAAAACCTACAATTGTTTTTATTTTCGTGTGATGTTGTTCTTGCTTTTAGGCTGAAGAGAATCGGGCAGCTTTAACAGAGATTGAAGAGACTTCATTATTCTTGCAACAGCAGCTGGATGAATCCTTCGTAGCTATTCAATTGGTTGAAAACAGATGCATTAGTTCTGTCATCGATAAGGCAAAACTGGATACCGATAGCGTGTTCGACGCGCTGCAGGATTGCTTAATAAACGATTATGTAGAGCCACAAACGGACCCAACAGCCACCGAAGAGCCACAGACTGAAGCAACTGAAGAACCAGATCCACAACCAGGTCAGGAAAGTACTCCCGTTCCCGAATCCAATCGAAATCCCGAAGAAGATATCGAATGACGTGTTCGCAGGAGTTCCATTCTAATCGCTGTCATTGTCACAGTTACGTTGGCTATCGCTGTATTAATTTGCTTTAAAACTAGAATATTTTATATTTCTTTTAATTATTGCTCGAGAAAATAAAAGCTAAATAAAAAAAAAACATCTCAATCACTTTGATTTATTTAGAGCCAGCTCACTGCAGACAAAAGCAACAAAACTGGTGAAAAATAAAGCTTTTAGAAGCTTTCACTGGTCAGAAGTTTGCATGTAAAAAATATAGAATGGAGAAAGAAGAAGAAGGAGAAGATGATGACTCTGAAGATAGGTTTAATTTGTGGTATTTAACACATTTACCCGAATTTAATATTAGCCACAAACAACAAACTGTTAACCGCATGCAGACAGGCAGCCAAACGAGCCACTCAACCACCGAAAACCTTCCTCAGCACTGAACCGTGAACCACTTTAGGTACAGAGTCAGTCCCTGGCTACCTCAACCACATACTCCAGTTTTTAGTTTTGTATTTTGTATTTTATTTATTCTAGTTTAATTAATTAGATTATATATTATAACTATTATACTAGTGCTAGTTTAATTGAATATACGATATATTATTTAATAATATACGTTTTCGCTCACTAGAGATTTCAACAGACAGACAGACGTTACTAATATCGGGACTCTTAGATACCTGCCACGCCTCTTTCTGTGCATTACATACGAGATGCCAAACTTAAAATACCCACCACCTTCCGATATGCGGTGAATAATCGACCGATCGTTTATTAATCGGCGAACAAGGGAAACGATCAACAGATCAGCAGGTCAACTGATCGGTCATCCAACAACAAAGCTGGCCATGTAGCCGATCAGCCGATCGTTTGGGTCTCTCTTTCGTTCAAGTGCAATACATTTTTGGATATCTTCTTGCATTTTTCAGCATCAGGTCTTGAGCCAGCTCAACAGCTACCACCAAAGGCGAGGATCAGGACCATAGCTCTCTCTCGCTCTCTCTCACACACACTCCCCCGCCAAGCTAATGGAATGTGTTTGGCCAGTCATCATTCATTCTGGCCACTTGGTTGATTGGTTTGTTGGTCGGTCGGTCGGCCGATTGAGCTGGCCATCGATCGGTCGGGTGGTTTCTTGGTCGGTAGGTCCACTGATCTGACTATTGGCCGGTCACTTGAGTGGTTTGTTGCTTGACCTGTTGGTTTCTTGGTCCATTCGGTTGGTCACTTAGTCCACGTGTTACAACCATCAAATTAAGCACACTTAAACCATGTTTGTTGGCCTCTCTGCTTGGTTCAGACGTTGACAGGTGTGAATAATTTGCTATTCTGCTCTTGCTCCGGGAGTTGCTTTTGTTGCATGAGATACGATCGTGAGTAGCGCGCGCTTGGAGACGTACGTAAGATAAAACATTTTACACAAAACGGAATTCCGTCGATAGTGGGTGTTATTTAAAGAAAATCGGCTTCAATTAAAGTGAGTGGTTTATCGGTGACATGCGTAGCGAGGTGAGTTACGTGGGTGGATGGTGAAAAATATTGAAATCTCAAAATTGGTGAAGTGTTCAAAGTACTCGTATGCTTGAATATTTATTCACCAACCGATCATTTTTATTCTTTATGATATGTTTTGATTTTTGAAAAGCGACATTTTCGTGAATTTTTGAAATATTGCTAAGTTAAATAGAAAAAATATACAATGTTTGCCCTTCAATGAGACCGAGCGAGCGAGAGAGCGAGAGATCAAGATCAAGAGAGAGAGAGAGAGAGAGAGAGAGAGAGAGAGAGAGAGAGAGAGAGAGAGAGAGAGAGAGAGAGAGAGAGAGAAGAGAGAGCTACAGAGCGACAGAGACAGAAATAGGAAGTGAAGAACGATTAAAATAGAACGATTAACATGCCAATAATAAAACCGACTGCCGATCATTTAAGACGCTATAATTTATGAGCAACATGACGTTTATTATGTCTTCTATGGCGGCGAACAGGCGGGCAGGGAGGCGTGTGGGGTTTCCGCGCACTTGAAGGTATAAAAAAGAGGCGTGGCAACATCGAGCCTAATGCGATCATAAATCTTCACACTGCATTGAAAAAGTACTCGAAGTGAAGACGATGCAGAGTTCTTTAGAGCCACAGGCAGACTTCAAAGAGTGTTGTGATGGTCAAGATTTGTATTTAAGCATCCGAGAATTAGAGGTGTATTGTTGTTGTTGTTGTTGTTGATGGTGATGGTGTTGTTGTTGTTGTACTCTTGTCTTGCACTCACCGCGCTAACCGATGAAAAACACTCTGCACCGCAACGAATGCGATTTTCAGCTTTAATGTGTTTAGCTTTTGAACACCTCGAGATGTGTTTCGATAAAACTGGAATGATGCTGGAGGGAGTGTGAAATTGAGCGGGAAGGGGGGAGGAGGGGAGACGCAAAGGAGGAAGGAAAAATCAACCTGGTATATAAAACACGCATGATCGCCACACGGCCCCGTTTTTTACAGCAACAAACGAGTGTTTCTTGCTATCTCACACCTCGAACACTTGACAACAAAACAAAAACAACAACAACAAAAGCAACAACAACAACATCTACAACGGCATGAAATGTGATCATTCTAGTTTTTCTTAGCGATCGTCCTTGAATAGAAAAATTTAACCACAGATTTATTAAAGAAGAAACTAATTTCTATGGCTTTTTTCGATTTTTTTTTTTTTGTGTAGCATTATACAATATAACATGACAAGATTTCGATCTTAGTGATCATAAATACTAAAGTCAGATGCGGAGACAAGGAAGAGTTAGAAGAGAGAGGGGGAGAGAAAGAGACACGCAACCACAACAGTCAGGTGCAAATTTGATGAGTATGAGCTCTAAAAAGTGACGAAGCGACAAAGCGATCGAAGCTTTGATCGTGCTCGTGATCATCATCATTTATTTATGCGTATCTTAAGATTGAAAATTCGATTTTTTGTTCACAACATAGCAACATGTTGCAAAAGATGCACAAATGCACTATAGCAACATAGCCACCTGGCAACATGTCGCAAACGCTGCACAAAGAAAGCCCAGTAACATGTTGCGATGAACATAATCGACATTTGTGCATCGCACACAACATGTTGCATGTTGCAACATTGGTGATTTCCAATCACATCAACAACAACGACGACGGACGGCTTCGTTTCATTGAGAAAAAAATAATGAAGTCAGTCGAAAAGATTTCATGGTGCGTGTTGGTTGTCGTGTTGGTTCGATCGGCTTGGAAAAGAATCACGCAAAAGATCGTAAATCGAAAACCGGCAAAAAAGGACGTGACATAAAAATTGTTGTTTCTTTGATGAAAAAAATACTTTGTGCCACTTTTTAAAAAATAATTTACAAAACTAACAAAAGCTTTGTTTTTAAAATCATTTATTTTGAGTGAAAAAAATAATAAAACAATAAATAAAACAAACAACAAAGAAACGTATTTAAATTTGAGATGTAGTAAAAAAAGAAAACAAAAATAAGTAGCAATAAATAAAAAAAAATATTTTATAAACCATACAATCTTCAAAAAAATATAAAATTATTTGAAATTTTGTGAAAATCTGCAATATTTGCATTTATAATAAAAAATATTGAAATAAATTCAAAAAATAAAATTGAAAGTTGTAAAAGTTTTTATTGATTGATTTAAAATTTGATTGATTTATCAGCAGGTAAGATTTTTGTAATTTTTGTTGTTTGTTTGTTTGTGTTCTCAGAATTTGTGGAAAGCAACAACTTTAAAGTTCGTTCTTCTTCTTCTATTTTCGTTGTCTTCTTCTTATTTTTGTTTGTTGGACTTTTTGACTTTCTGGCTTCAGTTAATCGCGTGTTTCTCTTTCGGATTCCTTCTTTGTTTCGACTTTTTTTCTTCTTCCGAGATAGAAACCAATTCATTAGTTTTAATTTGTGTCCATGGGTTTTTTCATATATTTTTTGTTGTTTTCAAAGTTTTATTTGTTTAAAGCTGATGCTAAAATAAAATTGTTTGTGCGACTTGAGATTGAATATTAATTTTAAGATAAAATAGTTGAAATTTGAAGCCAGACTTAATTCTTTTTATTGTCTTCTTCTGTCTCCTGTTTTGTATTGTATTTATAATCAATTAAATCTTTTCATTTAAATAATTCTTCAATCAATTTTAATTGATTTGGATTTTACGACTTTAAGCTTTATTAAATATTATTAAATATGTAAAATTTTAAAAGATTTCAAGACATTTAGAAGATTTCCCCCTCCTTTTATCTCTTCCCTTCCCTCTCCTTCTCCCTCTCTCATCTTCATCCCACTCATACCTTTCAAAAAATACGCTCTACTAATAAACAATACAATTTTTCAATTGCAGTTCATTCAGAGCACAACAACAACAACTGCAGCAGCATCACTCATCCTCTTTGAAGCTTCTCTGCATCACCGACAACGCGCCGTCGTCGTCGCCATCCTTCAATCAATCTGGACAAACAATTTAATTCGCCGCACGCTTGATAACTCGAACGCCTGCGAATTACGCGTCGATTGCGCGTTAAACTGAGCAACGGACAGTCGCAAAACATGAGATCTCGTACTTGAGAAATCCGCCGCAACGTGTCACGGAATCAACAGCCAACTTGATAGCTTAGCGCCGGATTATCAGAAGCACACTCGCAGCGACGGACAGCCGACGCTTAGAGATTCGCACGACTGCATTTCAAAGCACTGCAAAGAAACATTCAGGAGCTCAACGCACTTCAACGCACTCAGCTTGATGCCGTCACAAGACGACTGTCATCGACAGTGTTGACGTTGGTGTTGACGTAGTAGCTGTCAGTGTCACTGTCACTTGGCTGTTCTCTGTCATCACTGAGTCTCTTCTTCTTCTTGCTCTGTCCCTCACTCTTCTGCATCATCTTCAAGATTTCATTCAACTTCTTCCGACGCACGACTACTCGACTTTAATCCCATCCATTCGCACATCCGATTTGTGTTCCGATGAGTGCTCTGCGTCCGTCGAGTGTCTGCGATACGACTCCGTTGCAGCAGTTGGAAAATCAGAGCAACAGCGGCAGCAGCAGCAGCGGTGAGCCGTCGTCACCTTCTTCATTCAGTTTAAACGGCGTTTCTATTGGATCAGCATCTGCGGGTGGCGGTGGAGGCGGCGGTGACGTGAGTGTAGCTGATGCTAAACTCGGCGTCGGTAATCTTGGAGCCGATGATGCTTTAACACTACCACCATCCAACAATAAAGGATTTTCATTGGCCAACAACAAGCAAATCAATAAAAGTAACAAGAAAATCGAAATACATTTGAGTGATTTTGTTGGAGATTCGAAGGGCTTCAAAATGGATCTGCACGAAACACGGAAGATTTGCTGCCGAGTTCTGTTGGATATTCTTATAGTGGGTTGTCGTAAGTTTGTTTGTTTTTGTTTAGAATTTTTTAATAAATATGTATTCGGTAATTGGTTTTGAAGGTCAAAGTAATCGGTTACAGAAGTTGTCGGATTTAAACCCATCGATTTTCAGTAATCTATTAATCATTATTAATAGGTTTTTTTCGATAGCACACAAAAATAGATAAAAATAAACAGACTCGTTTGCATATTTTTCTATTCTAAAATTTAATTAAGTTCTCAACACAATATTTTTATTGCCTTTCCTTCAAAGCATAACAATGAAAGATCTTGTCACTGTATTCCCTCTTTCTCTCTCTCTCGCTCTCCCTTTCTCGCACTTCCGTTATTTCTCATGTCTCTTGAAAGTACAGCAATTGATCTTTAACCTTATATTTGTGATCTTGTCTCGTTTTCGTTTCGATTTAATTAAACGTGTCTGAAGTTTACAACTGATCTATATTTCGAAACTGGTTCCAACTCCGTTGAAAGTTGAATTGAGTTTATTTGAGTCTTTGGAGTATCGACTTTGTAGTTCCTGATGCTTCAGTAAACTGAATAAAAACGGGTCTCGAGAATATTAGAATGTAACTGAAAACATGTCGCTGCTGCTTTAAATTACAACATTTAATTAAAACCTCTTTTAGAACTTTGTTGAAAGACATGCTACACGCTATAAAATCTCACAGTAATCATGCAGCCGTCATCTGTCATTGATATGATTTGAACATCCGTCCCTCTCTCCCTCCCTCTCTTCTTTGCTATCTCCCTCCCTCTCTTCTTCACTATCTCCCTCTCTCTTTTACGTAACTATTTCAATATTTAAAATCGGTTTGTTTGAAGGTGAAAGATTCATTTATTTATTTACTTATTTAGATTATATCCAAAAATTTGCCACGAAAAATAGTCTTGCGAGATGCTAGATATATATATCACGATAAGCTGTTTACAGCTTGAGAACATATGTCGGAAATCATATGTTATGCTCCGGAATATAGAAAGGAAATACGGGAGAATACGCACAGTTTATTAGACTTGTGTTCCTGAAGTCAAATTAAAGACTTTTATTTGCCAGATTTCATAATATTAAACGAGTTCTCAGATTTAAGAAAAATTTGGGCTAAAGAAGGTTCAATTGTAAAGAGAGAGGTCGCTAGAAAGAGAGAGAGAGAGAGAGAGAGAGAGTAATGAATTAGCTCTCTACACAAAACACGGTTTCCTCAATTGACCTATATATATAGTATGTGAAGTGGACTTCAAAATATTTCTCCATAGTTTCCCAACTTAAACTCTTATCTTCATCATACTTGTAATAGATTTAGAGATTAAATTCTCATTCTTATCATCTAACTTTTATATCATGATTTATAATGATCATGGCGATTTAAGAGCTTTTTTGGCGGAGACCCATTCTCGTCAACAACGTCTGGAACTCATTTTACGATCATAGTCAAAGATCACTTTCGACAAAAGACAGATTCACAATAGTAACGGCTTATCTTTGGAAATAACACTCTTGAGTTACTATCCATCTACGAACCCCGATCTTCTTGATAAGGTAGAGATAATAATTTAGTACCAAAGATACTCACATTAAAAGTATTCCATGCGTTATTCTATTCGAGGAGGTACAAAGTTCGTATTCTCTCCTCTCTACCTTCCTCTACCTCTATCTCTACCTTCATAAAAATTGCAATCATTTAAATTAACCTTAATTCCATGAATATTATTTAATAAAGCTGATTAAAATAAACATCTGTAGAAAATGTTTGACGATTATTTAATCTGTATATAAATCAACAGGAAAGCGTATTGTTGATTTTACTTTATTGTGCAAAATCTGAAGGGGTGCAATTTTTAGGTAGGGGGAGCGGTGAGAGAGAGAGAGAGGGAGGGTGAATGGTATTAACATAGAGGAATACTGCACTGATGCACTGATAACATTCACTTGACTGATTTAGTTACTTATGAGAGAGAGAGATAAACAGAGTCTGTATCTTCTCTGGACAGTCTTCCATAAAATTCATAACTGCAAATTTTATTCTTAACCATGAACTATTTATTTATACAACTTTTGGACCATTTCGAGTACTGTCCGTCGTTGAATTTTGCCGGATGCCGTTCTTGGGAAAGTCTCCAGAAAAAAAACCCCCGCCGTTAGGTGATACATCGTCGCCATATTCTTCGCAACATAATCCTCGACCTGTTGTACTGTTATATTGCGTCCGTACTCGTCCTCGGTCCGAACCACAGCACAGGCTATCAAGTGGTTTGCCATTAAGTCAGGTATCCCCACTACACACGCATCTGATACGCCATTCAACTGCAGAACAACTTCCTCAATTAGTCCCGGGAAAATTTGCATGCGCTTCGACTTGAAGACATCCTTATCACGTCCCACTATATACAAAAAACCGTCGGCATCAAAGTAACCGAGATCGCCCGTTACCAACCAGCCGTCCATGTATGTTTGACGGCTCGCCTCCGGGTTGCGATAGTAACCCGACCAATTGTAGGGTGTTCGTATATGCAGCTCTCCCTCGCCGCCAGCAAGACCCACCAGCTCACCCGTCTGCTTGTTAACGATCCTCACTTCCACATTCGGCATCAGCTGGCCGACGCTTCCCTCACGTCGCTTACCCGGCCCAGCATCATTTGCGCTCACCACACCGGCCAATTCGGTCATCCCATACGCGACCGTCAGTCCGGCCCGACGCGATTCATCGCCTAAGATCTCATTCAGGCCCTCGGACATTGATTTGGGCACAAGTGAACCGCCGCACAGGATGGTGCGTATGCTGGATAAACGCTGGGCAGTCGAAGGTGTGGCAGATGCCAGCACTTGTGCCATCTGATGTACTGCAGCAAGAACATCGGTGATGCGATGCTTCTCCACCAGATGTTGAAAGTAATCAGCAGTGAAGGGTTGAGTGGTGATGACGCGTTTGGTACCGCTCAGGAGAGCTGCAGTCAGCGCAAGGAGACCGGAGACCCAATACATGGTGCTGAAGGTAAAGATCACCGAATCGCTTTCAAGGTCGGAACTGAATAATAATAATAATAGTGACTATAATGCTAAGAAGCATGAGAATAGCTTAAAAAAGAGTTGCATCTCTTCTATGCAGGTAAGATGGGCGTGACACTTACAAAACTATTCGATTTAATAAGGCGCTGTGTGAGCATAGCACGCCCTTGGGCGGACCTGTGGTCCCGGACGAGCAAACTATGGCTGCGGTATCGTCGCCTGTCATCTGGGAGCAGGGTAGGCTTTGAAAAAACAAAAGAGTTCTAGAGTTTAGAAGGAAAGTGTAAACTTTTAAACTGTTTTTTCCAACCTCTTCAAATCGAAAGAGTGGCCATCATCCACCAGAAGCTCTTTCAAGTTACGGAAACCCTCCTTTCCGCCTCCATTCATGAGGAAAATGTCACCATTCAAATTCAATTCCTTGACAGCTTCTCTTACCACATCACTCCATGTCACATCACAAAAGAATATTTTCGGCTGTGTTACTTTGAAAACCATTTTAATGGTTTCTAAAAGAATTCCAATTATTGTACATATATTAATCCTATATTGATAAAAATCTATCTAAACAACAAACCTTTATCGAATCCCGGGTACACTGCATTTATCGGTGTACCACAGAGAAAGGCGGCGAACGTAAGGCTACTCAAGTACCTCGTATTATCGGCCGATATACCGATCACGTCGCCCTGCTTCAGTCCCATCAGATCCAGCAAATTCTTCGCTATTATTTTACTTTCATGCAACAGTTGGGCAGCGGTTACTTCATCGCCACTCAAGTCATCGACTTGTACCACTTTATCCGGATGGAGGCAGCTCAAAATAAAGTGGGACGCCTCTCCCAGCGTTACATTCGGTCCAAAGATGTCCTTTTGACGTATACCCGACCAGATTTTTCGCTGGTCATCGTAGCTGGTCGCCGCTAATTCCCCGGGAGAACACATCGTGCTGATCGTGGTGATTGTCGTGATCCAACTAAAAGTAATAGTCGACCATGTGCTTAGTTTACACAGACTGAAGCTGTGTAACGTTCGTTTTTCTTATTTATATTAAGATGAGTATTATAGTTGATTACATTTGTAACCTCTGAGATAGCGCATGTCAGTCAAGCTGTTTGTGAAACAAGGTGAATAATGGTGAGATAACATGACTATAATAATAGTAGAAACTACGAGTATTCTATTCTATCTATTGTATAGTTCTCTATATGGAAACAGTTTCATATCTGTTATACTATTTAAACTCATTTGTAATTTCGGAGCGATTATTTGCACGATATTTTCTAAATCATTCATCATCATTTAAGAGTAACTGACAAGTGACATTAGATGTGACTTGAAACTGCCATCTCATCAGTCACGCGATAATCTTTAGAGAAGAAAATAAATAGTAAATGTGCAAAATACGTCATATTTAATCATATACGTAAACTTTAATCAATTATATTCAAATACTATTATTTAAGTATTATTTTTATTTCCTTACCTTTTATTTTTGATGAAATTAAAAATTTTTCTGTGGAATTCGATATTTGGAATAATTGTATTTGTGGGATGGTTGGGGAGAGAGGGGTGAAGGAAGTCAACGGCGATTCGTTTATCGAAGACCTGTTTTTGCTGCAAATTTCGTAGAAAACACATTAAATGCTTTGGTAATAAAAACACCTTAAAAAGACCCCATTAAAGTGACTTCAATTTATTAACCCGTTATTCATTACAAGGATTTTCTTCTTTTTTTTCTGTGAATATTTAGTTCAAATATACTCCTAGCTTAATGATATTTTAGTGATCTCTCTCTCTCTCTCAATCAAGAAATCAAGAATCATATTCGATTCAAACCTACTCTGAATTTACTCATTCGAGATTTCAAGAAGTTGTCATCATAAAATTTAAAATTCAAACATTTTACGATCATTTAAAATATTTTTATATTTTTTTGGATACTCTTTTTTGAGGGTTTATTTTTTTGGATACTCTTTTTACAGTGTTTATTATCTGGAATGATTTTCTTGATTTAGTTTTTTACATTGTTGATTGATTTTTTGCTTACATTACTTTTCAGTTGTGGTGCCCATAGTTTTTTTCCGAATCTGGGGCGAGCCATATAAACGAGGTTTCTTCTGTGACGACGCGTCCTTGAAGCATCCGTATCGCGAGTCCACGATCCATCCCTGGATGCTGTTTATGATGGGTTTCGTGACACCCGTTTCGATTGTAAGTTTGATGTGTTACTTAATTAATTAAGTTTAATACTTTTTCCATTTTATAATTAGTCAGAGTTGTTTGCATTTTTTAAGCACCCATTTCATGTGTGTGAGTGTAAAATTTTTTAATTTCCCTTTTTTCACTTAATTGATTAGTTAAGAAAGGTCTTTAGATGAAAATAAATATTCCTGGCTTTTATTAACTATCACTTTTCCCCCTCCTGGCTCTCTCCGCCCTCATAACTGTTCTCCTTCCTCTATCACTCCGTCCTCCATCTCTCTATCTAACTTATTCTTTCTTTCTCCCTCTCTTTCTATACTCTTACTTAAGTGTGCTGATTGAGTGCATCATTCGGAGCACTTCTCGGAACACGACGCTTCTAATTAATGTGTAATGTTGCCTTCTTCTTCTTTTTATTATTCCTATTGTTATCCTTATTTTTCTTCTTCTTCTTCTTTAATTTTTATTCTGCTTTCTTTGGTTTTTCTCTTATTTTTTTTGTTTTTTGTTTGAAGAAAATAATGTTTATGAGTATGTTTAAATATACAATTACAAATGTTTATAAGAGGAAAGTGCGAAGTGCTTAACTATAGAAGTGTGAATAGTTTTAGGATAGAAGTGTGAACAACTCAATCTAATGAACTCGATCTTTAATTTTCAGTTCTTTCAATTGTTTCTCGGGGTGTCTTAAAAATTTAAGACAATTTGCATTAAAAATTTTAAAAAAAATTTAAAACAATGGTAATGACATGAATTTTAATTACCTAGAGATAGATTCTTTAGATTTCTTTCTTTATTTGAAGCTATAAATTTTAGTTTTCATTTTAAAACATTAATTGTACGAATTTCGATTTAAATTCTTTACTTCTAACTTTAGTTTATTTCTGCTTTATAAAAATAAATTTATCCATTGTTCAATAAATTCATAAATTCATCCATTCAAAAATAATGGTTCCAAGCTGGAAGGTAGAGTAGGTGGTGGAGGTTCCTCCAAGATCTGTGGTATCGGTTTATTATTTGTGTCTTCTTAAATCCAGATCCAGATCAGACTTCGTGTGGCTGAAACTTGTTACAGAGCGCGTACAGTAAAAACTCGTTTCAAGCAATCGTTTTAAGTTATGCGTTTAGAAGTGTTTAAAGTCTGTCTGTAAAGCAGTATAAATCACAAGTGTATGTATGTGTGTGTGTGTATAAGTGTGTACGTATACAGAAACGTGTGTTTATGCATATAAGATCGTTTTTGTGTGATTTATGTTTCTAATTTGTTCTTATTTTTTTTATATCTCTACTTTTTTGTTGTTGCTTCTGTTGATCTCAACAGACAATGATTACGTAATGACCACGTGTTCATGTTCTCGTTGGCTTTGTTGTTGTTTTTTTATTCTCTCTTCTTTTGCAAAGACGGTGGTCTTTTCTTGTTAACGTGTGCGTGTGTGTGTGTGTGTGTTTTGGCCACAATTCGGATAGACAACGTTTAAAAGTAAATCATGAGAAAAATTTGCGGATCGTGTATTTTATTTTTTCAGTTTGTTTTTTCAGTAAAAATAAAACACATTCTTTATTTAAAACATGCTAACATGGAACTGTTAGAAGATGTGGTGGAATTTCCGGGGGGAAGGGGGAAGAAGTGGATGTGTGTGAATTTTAGGGGACCCACGTCAACCGAGGATGACCTTCTCTTTGATTGTCTGACCTTCTTGTGTTCTGCTGAAAGACCGAAGACAAAAAAAGAGTCACTTTAAAAAAAAAGATGGCTTCCGAAGATGTTTGATTGTGAAATTGCATTTATTATAAATTATATAACAATAGTATAAAGAAGTACAAAACCCGTAATTATTTTAATTAAATTTTAATAACATTTCATTATACAAGAATGAAACTTCTTTTAAATTTTATTTTGCAGATCGTCAGCGTGGAGTTCTTCAAATCGAATGAGTATAAAATGCGTGGCATCGCCAGCTATTCGACGCACCGCAGATACCACTTCTGGACCCTGGAGATCGCCGACTGGCTGATTGAGTGCTACAAGAAAATCGGGCTGCTGATCTTCGGCATCGGGGTCGGTCTCCTGACCTCTGACATTGCCAAGTACTCGGTGGGGCGCTTGAGGCCCCACTTCTTTGCCGTAAGTATGGAAAATAAGAAACATTATGAAAAAAGAAAAAATAAAAAAGAATACTAGAAAAAACCCATAAAAAGAAAAACATTTTAAAAAAAGTTACGTTCAATAAATAAAGTAACACGTATGAAAAACAAAAGCAATCATAAAAACAATTATAAAGTAATAATTAAAAAGTAATGAGCATATGGATGATCTTGGTATTACTATGGACCAAAAACTCAGATTTCATATACACATCAACCGCATAACTAATAAGGCTTATAGCATTTTGGGATTCATTAAACGGTGGGCCAAAGAATTTATGGAGCCACAAGTAACGCGGATTCTATATACCTCTTTGGTTCGTCCTATATTGGAATACGCCTCACCTGTGTGGTGTCCTAACTACAACTGTTATATTTCTCAAATCGAGTCAGTTCAAAAGCAATTTCTACTCTTTTGCTTACGAAATATCTACCGGAACGATTTGCAGAACTTACCATCTTATAATTATCGATTGGAACTCATTAATCTTCCGTCTTTAGCTCATCGGAGAATTATGTTGAATGCAATTTTTGTGCTGAAGCTACTTTATGGCCATATTGACAATCCTTATCTTCTGTCTAACATCAATATTAATGTAGCTCGCCGTGTAGCCAGAAGACCTCAATTTCTACAACTGAGTTTCTGTCGATCAAACTATCTCCAGCACGAACCACTTAGGAATGCTTGTGCCGACTTCAACTATGTTAATAGCAACATCACCTTCTCTGATTCAATTCATTTAACAAGAATCAAAATTCTTCAATTCCTAAAAAATCAACAGTAATATATTTACTTTGCTCTGTATTTAATCATTTATTTATTATTTACCAAAATGTTATGTAAACTATAAAGCCTATGGCTTAGTTTTAATTTTTAAATAAATAAATAAATATAAATTAAAAATTATAATCACAAAAACAATTTAAAAGAAACTAGAAAATAGATTTTAAAAAAAACTAACAAGAAAAGGAAAAACAAATTCATTTCACATGCGAAATGCTTTGAAATCGACCATAAAAAAAGGCATAAAATAATCACAGCAGCCGTATTAAGAAAAAATAATAATAAAAAACAAAAACGTTTGATGCGGTGGATGAGGAATCTTCTTCGAGCATTCGTACTTTTTTATTTATTAATCGTTTAAAAAGAAGGAGACCGCGACATCGTTTGATGGCATCAAATGATGATGATGGTGATGATTATGATGATGATCGTAATCATGGTGATACTAGTAATGTTACTGTTAATTATGTTTTTTCTGAAGACATTCAAATTGCATTCGAAGAGCGATGATGATTGTGTTCATGAGTGTTGTTCTTGCTTTTAATGACGCACTCGATGCTATTGAAAACTATCGTAATGATGATGATCCTAATGACATTGCTTTTAACAGTGCTTTTAATGATATTAATGATTATAAGGTGACCGATGCTCATGGATGATGGCGATGATTTGATGAATCAAACGATGAATCGTTTTTGCAAATGATGATGTAGTTATTAATGAAGATGATGCGGATAATGATCTCGCTTTTAATGACACCAATGACAATGCTGAAGCTTCTTTTGATGGTGATGATGATGTTGATGATGATGTTGATATGCAATACTTCGTGATAATGATGATGAGATCCAGATGTTGAACAATTAAAAGAGAGCCCCGTTTGACTGCATCTGAAATCCGTTAAATAAACAACACTGCTGTTTTTTGTTGTTGTTGTTATCATTCTTTTTGTTTCTTCTTCTGGCTGTTGTTTTTGTTTTTATTGTTGCTCCGCGCACTTAAAAAAGCACCACAAAGCGTGCTGCAGCAGCTGGAACTGTTTTTTAAAAGAAGAAGAAGAAGAAGAAGAAGAAGAATAAAAAAAGAATAAGAGGAAGATAAAAACGACGATCTTTTGAATTTATTCTTTATTTATGATTATTTCTTTATTCATTATTTATTAATCATTACTCTGTATACGTTTATTATTATTATTATTATTGCATGTCGTTGTTGTTGTGTTGGTTTATTTAATTTCTTTTTTCTTATTATTCTTCCTTTTCTTCTTCTTCTTCTTTTGTTTATTTATTTTTACAGGTTTGCCAACCTGTGATGTTTGACGGCAGCACCTGCGACCATCCACACAACGCTGGCCGCTACATCGAGCAGTTCGAGTGTCTGGGGCTGGGCGTCGATCCGAAGCTGCTGAAGCAAGTCAGTCTTTCGTTCCCCAGCGGGCACTCGGTTTTCTCATTCTTCACTATGGTCTACTTGTCGGTAAGTGAAGAGGGCGCAGTGAGGATGCAGGACCGGATGACTGTATAACGTCCTTGAATAACCTCTCGCTCTCTCTCTCTCTCTCTCTTGCTTTGGCCAGATTTATCTACAGCAACGCATGACCTGGCAGCGAGCGAAGATGTTCAAACATCTGCTGCAGTTCTTCTGCCTGATGATGGCCTGGTACACGGCCTTGACACGGGTCTCGGACTACAAGCATCACTGGTCCGATGTCCTGGCGGGTTCGGCGATTGGCACCTTCTACGCTTTTACCGTGGTGAGTCTGTTTGTCTGTTCTTTGACATTACTATCTAGAAAATCGGAATCCAATCATTCTACTCATCTAAGAATGGGCCCACTTTATAATAGGGCCCACTAACCTATTTAAAGTCCCCCAATTCCCATAATTATATAAGTTTTTGTAATTGTTTACAATTTTTTTATGTATTTTTTTTCAGTCTTACATCTGGTAACCGTCGATGCGATCGAGTAACTGTTTTTCTCGAAGTTGAATTAAATTCAATACTTAATTTTTAAGCTCTTTAATTTTTATCTTGAGGATTATTTTGATAATTAATTTTATATGCTAATTTCGAGATATTTGCACATATAGTATTTATATACAAATCTAATGTATTTATAGTGATTTAATGATATTTTATTTTCTATATATCGTATAATGAATAGTCTATATAATATACAATAAGTACCAGTGTGAAGTTAGCACCGGGTGAAAATCCGGGCGAACTTTTTCAACAGAACCCTGTTTACAATGTGTATTGGTTATAATATTACAATATTAGTGAATATAGAAACTACTACTTTTAATATATCGTATTATATATAAAAGTAAATAAAAATACAATATCTTCCGTTATATATATTTAAAACTTATTAAAAATATAGTAAAATAAATTAATTTACAATATTTTACAAAATGGCGTTTTATTTAGTACTTTTTTTTTATTTCTTTTCTTTTCAATTAAATTATTTCAAAACTTTTAGATGTAGGGTATCTAAGATTCGGTCAGACCGAATGTAGCACTCTTACTGGTTTCATTAATTTTTCTTTTAAAAGCCACTTTAAATATTACGTGACGCAGTCATATTAATTTATCGTGTGTGTGTGTGTGTTTTATTGTTGTTGTTCCTGTTTTCTTTGACCATTTTAACTGCGAATCAAGAGTTGGACCCAAAATTTGCTTGCTTCTGATATGCTTTTCGAAATGATTTCGTAAAAATATCATCATAAATTCGATAAACGATAAAATATGAGACGATTAAACGGGGGAGAAAAAATCGAAATGCTTCTGCTGCTGTTGCGAAGGCTGTCAAACTTCAAATACGACCGACTCGAAATCGAAGACGGAGGATTTTAATTCAATAAATCCAAATTTTACGCCTTCCTCATAAAACACAACCAACAGAAATCAGAAACAGAAAACGAACAACAACAACAACACCGGAATGAAAATAATACAACAACAAAAAAATAACACAACCAGTGAGACATCGTGAGAGGGGGAGCGAGACAAAGAGAGAGGGAGTCACACCGATTTAATGGATCGACCATTTGATTTAATTAAAATTTCATGTGACAACATAGATTTTTGCTAACAAAGCGTTGATAATTTATTCGCCATGCCTGAGGTTGGAAAATTATTAATACAACAACAACAAGAGTAACAGTAACAACACCAACTACAAAAACAACAACATTATAGGTTTCATTTCTTCTCAGCTCAGCTCAGTTTACACTCAAGTTGAAGGTCATTTAAAGCACAGTGAAGTACGTTGTGCTTCGACATCACCGTCGACGGCGAGGTGTCGATGGCGGCATCTGACGAGGGAGGGACCAACATCATCATGCTCCTGCAGCAGCAGCAGGATCACTAGCAGATTTTTTTACTTTTTAAGAGGGAGAGAAACACAAACAAACAATGAGACAAACGTACAAACAAACATTTAACAAGACAAATAGACAGACAAACGAACAGACAGCCACCAACAGTTAACGAGATGAAGTGAGACGCTGACAAATCTATGTTAATTGTTGTTGTTCGAGTTGTTGTTGTTGTTGATATTGCTGTTTTCTGTTTTTGTTGTTTCTCTTGATTGTTGTTGCTTTTCCTTTGGATTCTCTTGATGCAAGCGAAGGCAGCACAAGAAATCGTTTCGTCAAAAAAAATCAAATTGTTTTTCATATCCTCCGGCTAAAATTGGGTGTGACGGGGTTGTTATCGATGCTGGTGTTGTTGTTGTTGTTGTTGTGGCTGGTGTTTCCGTAGTTGTTGTAGCTGCTGTATTTGTTGTTGCTATTATTATTATAAATGCTTTTCACACCTTATCGACAAGCAATCGACACCATTTAATTTAACGTCGAAACTAATTTTATCTAAAAAAAAACGCTAATTTGTTTTGCTTTTTTCATTCATAAAATATAATTTTTAACATTTCTTGTTAATAAATAAAATTAAACAAAAAAGAAACCCAAGAAAATAACCCGCCTCTTTTAGGTTAAAGTTAAATAGATTTATTTTTTAACACACATTTTTGAAAACTCTTTAAATTTGACAAGAAAAAAATGTGTCACGTTTTTATTTTGAATTTTTTTTTTTTTTTTCAAAATCAACACTTTTGTGTTTTGTGACTTTTGTGTCATTATAAAATAATTTTTTTTTGTGTCATTATAAAAGGAAATTAAAATTAAAAATTGTTTGGCTGCCAATTTAACGGTTAGTTGAAATGTCACTTTAACTGTCACTTTAACTGTCAACTTTACACTAAATTCGCTGCCAGTTTAACTTTAAAAACTGTCTACACTCTCAAGTGTTTCAATAAATGTTGAAACTTCTTCAAGTACTTATTTCGATGTGATTACTATTAGTTTTGGTGTCCGTTTTATTGTCAACTTTATGGCCGGCTTAATAGAGGGTGTATTCTACGTCATAGTGTCTAACTTATCAAGTGTTTGTAAATCTTCAAGTGTTGAAATTTTGAAGTGCTTTTTATTTCTCAATATTTATTGACCAACGATGGTAGATTGTTACTTTTAATACCCATGTTATTGTCAACTTTGTTGTTAATTTTTTTTTGTCAATTTTAGAATCAATTTCTATTTCAGCTTTATTGTCCATTTTCTTGTAAATTTTACTCTCTAATCATGGAAAGTTATCTTAATTTTCAACTGCTTCCGCATTCATTTCCATTCATTTCAACACGAAAAACGGTTCATTCAAAGACATTCAACAAGTCTTTTATTAAACTCCCTTTATTCCCCCCCCCCCCCCCCGCTCCTTCTTCCCATACTGCTTCATCCTCCTTGCCCCCCTTCTTCCTTTCTTTTTCTCCATTTACACAACTTCGTAGAATATCAGAAGCGCAAATCAACGAAAATATTTTTATTGCTGCCAACGATTACGCTGAGCCGTTGATTTAAATCAAGATTTAAATTCTTTCTTTGGGAGGAAGAAGAAGAAGACGAAGAATAAGAAGAAGAACAAGAAGATGAGGCTGCTGAATCTTCTTATTCAGTGGTTTTCCTTTTTTTCCTTCTCGTGCAATTAAATGAATGATTTCAACAGTTTTTTCTTGCATCTTCTTCAATCTTTCTTTAAATTTCTGTTGAGTGTTTGTTGTTGTTGTTGTTGTTGTTCTTTCTGTTGATGTTGTTTCTGTAGTTGTTGTTTCTGTTGTTGTTGTTTCTGTTTCTGTTGTTGTTGTTTCTCCATTTGGTGTTGTTGTTGCTGCTGTAGTTGTTGTTGTCTATTCAACTCTTCCTGAAGACTTGCTCTCATCTGGTTTTTATGAGTTCCAAACTTTTTGCATAAAAATGTTCACTTTATATCTTAAAATACGAGTGTATAAGAAAAAAAACTTAAAAAGTAGTTCACAAAAATTTTTATTTGAATTTATTATTGGGTTTTTTTTTCCTTTTCTGTTGTTTTGTAATCAAATATTTCGAGATCTCAACTTTTAATTCAATTCAGTGCAATTAAAACAAGTGTTAATGTTGAGTGTTGTTGTTCTTATTTGTTGTTGTTGTTGTTCTTATTTATTGTTGTTGTTGTTGTTGCATAATTGAAGGCGTCGTCACTCTATTTTTGAGACATCATTTTAATGGACTCCGAAGCAGAGTCTTTAAGGGGGGCCTTTTAATGGACTGCTGATGTTTTTGTGGCTGTCACAAAACATGACACTCGGTGGAGTTGACACATTTTTCGGGGGTGAAGCGAGTTGAGTTGTTGCGAAACCAAAAACATAAACAAATGAAGCTGAGTACTTAAAATGAGTACTTAAAAAAGAACGATAAAAGACACGATTACTTAAGATAAAACGATTCAGTTCTCTGGACACTTGAAGTTATGTTTTATGTTGTATTTGTTTGTGTATTTAAGTCAATCAATAAAGAATCCGGACAGTTTTCTGACTGTTTTTCCGCCTGGTTTCGATGAGTTCTTGAAGTGATTCTTGTACGAATTCCTGAACTGATTCTTGGTTTCTTTGATTACTTTTTTCCAATAAAAACTATTGTACAATCAACGAACCTTTTTAAACTCAAAAATGTATCAGTTTATTCGATCTCGACCGAGTGGCCATGAAAAAGAATCAAGAAACACGTCATTTTGCTCCTCCAAGTTTGCTCAACAGTCAATCAATCAATCAATCAAACCGCACATCAATCAACATCGCATTATAAAGTGATGACATTGAAGATGCTGTCTGAAAGTCAACGCTGCCCATCGGATGATCAGTTGTTGTAAAGTGCAAGAAAACCTTCAATAAAATCAACGGCATCCGATGAAAACGTAGCAAGAAATTAATTTTAAGTGCTCAATAAAATCAATAAAAGAGTCCTCGACGAGAACTCGTCCTTGGATCAGTCTAAAAAAACAAATCGTACAAAATAACAATCATTGTTTCTTCAACACTACGTAGCAACCTTTTTAAATGCAATACGCAACATGATGCTGGTATCATTTTCAACAACGCAACTAAAACAATGTTGATAAGCAACATTCTCAACAACACAACCGAAGTTAATAAAGAAACAGAAAGAATAACAACAACTACAAAAACACCAACAATAAAAACAGCAACAAATCCCAGCAAATTGAAAATAAGTTTATTCAATTCAGTTCAGTCGAAGAAATCTATTCGAAGGCTTCGGTTGTGGGTGTGAGTGCGAATGTGCGAGTTTCGTCTTTCGTGTGGCGCTCGTGTTGTGTCGTTTTATATGCGGGAAAAACAAGCAAACGATGCATTTTAACGGTGCGTGCAAGCGGTGAATAAATCGACAACAAAAACAAACAAAATCAAATTTAATACTTAAAAACCAATAAATTAAAGTTTATAATAAAGTCAAGAAGACAAACAGAAAAGATGTGGAAAAAAAACAACAATTTATTTATTAATTTAAAGTTAACACTAAAAACGAAAACTAAAAGTTCCTAAGTTAATATTACAAACAATTTATAAAATATAAAAGTTACTCACATATAAAAATATATAAAAAATATACTATTGGCTGGTGACGTAAGCTATTAAATTTAAATATTTAATAATAATTTAAATACATAATTTAAAGTCTTTGTTTGTGTGTTTTTTATTATTTTCCCCTCAAATGTTTTTCTTTGTTTCTTTTTATTGCTAATATTTTTTGTTTCGATTTGTATTCGATTTTGCTGTTTCTACAATAATAATTTGCATTTTTTCTTCGTTTATTTGATGTTGTTTATCGTTACTTTCTGATTTCTTTAGATTTACATAAAAAAATATGTTGTTAGTGTTTATTATTTATCTTTATTATTATTTTCCTTAGTATTTCTCTTCCTTGTTCTCTCGCTCTCTCTCACACACTTTGTTGTTTTATTGTTGTAAATAAATCCATCAGCTGATTTGCTCTCACGCTATAAAAAAAAGAAGAAAGAAGAAGAAATTGAAAAAACATCCGGAGAAAAAATTCACCGGCCGAAAATGTTTGTAAGTGTGCTTCTCTCAGTTTTCAGTCATGGTCAAGGACGTTGCGGTTTTTGTTGTTGTTTCTTAATTTTCTCATTTTGTTATTTTTATTCTTTTACCCCAAATTTTATGAGCTTTTTTCTTTCTGCATTTATTTTTAGTTTTTTTTTAATCAACCTGTTTTATATTTAAAAAAAGAAAATACATGCACACACATTTTCAAACATTGTCACAAGAAATTCGAACACAGTTCATGAACTGCATTTAAATCGATTGCATAATATTTGGGAACATCAAATAATAACAATAATCATTAAAAAAATAATAAATCGACATTGATAATGAATGACATCGAGTACGCGGCTCTATTCAACTAATACAAAAACAACAAGAACACAGTAGCAAGAATAACAACTACGAACTTGCAGAAAAACAGAAAAAAAAACAAAAACGACACCACAAACAATAACAACAAAGGAAACAAAAACATATGCTAATCGAGCCCATCAACAACAACAATGACAGCAACAACGGCAATAATAACAAAACCAATAACAACAAGAACACTAATAATACCACGAACAATAAAAACAACAACAAAAAAACGGCTCTTATCAAATTAGACGAAGCTGTTTGTTATTCTTTTTTGTCTTCGCTTCTCAATCAGTCCACGAGTAAAGACGAATAGTTCACCAGTGTTGCCGCTATATTAAAATTAAATGTGTCCTCTGCTTCAAGAAAACATGTCAACATAGAAATAAATGTGTCCATATTTACAAATAAATGTTGTTCATAAAAAATATTACTTTTACCGTTTATTTATAAACGAGGAACATAAAGTTTTGCAAAGGCAAGTTAATCATATACTGCTTTTTAAACATATAAACCATTTTTCATGTTGTACGGTTATCATATTATTATAGATTTCAGACCATAAATGTTCAGCATTTCTTTTATCTAAGTACTTCATGCATAAAGATAAAAAAGGCAAAAGATTCCATATCGATGTAATGTATTCTGCATTCTTCTACTAAATTAAGAAAAGTCTTTAATTAAAATATTAAGTCAAATAAATTGCTTTGTTTGGCGGATTAGAATCTGAAATTGTTTAAAATTTTACTATTGAGTTCAAATCTTTTTAAAATTTCACTTAATTCGACATAATATTCTCTTATATTGTTATATATGTAAGTCTATTTTATGTTATCTGTCTATGTTATCTCATCAATGACTTTATGGTTCAAAGCCCTAGTAAATATTTTCTAATAATGAGAAATTTTCTATGCAATTTATATGTACATTGTACAATAAATGAGAATTCAGATTCCTGTGCCCACATTTAAAAACGTTACCAATTGGACACATAGTATGTATCTGAACGGCAACACTGGGACTCATTTCGATGACGAGTAAATTGGGCGAGCACGATTATTAAACGAGTAGAGTCCACTACAACAACAATTACGTTCTCTCTCAAAAAACTATCAAATTATTTAAGGAATTATTTATTTTTTTTTCTATTTCATTCATTGCTGAGCCATTGAAATAATTTTTCATTCTGGCTTCCGACCAAGAATATTAATATTTTTGTGGCTGTGTTTGCAGATAAAAATCAGCTCAGCTAATTTTAATTCTATGACATATAAACGTACATCCGACGTTCGGTTTGTTGTCGTCATCGCTTTCGTACAAGTACTCATGAAACTTATGACACTCATCTGACGTTAATGATTTCGGATCAATATGTCTTGTAGTTGTTTTTGTTTTCATCGATTTTCCTTGGTTTCAGACATGCGCTGGCCAAGCAATCGATGTTAAAAGTCCTTCTTTGCAGGATTTTTTGTTGGCAAATAGTTGGCAATTCTTTTACCGACATGCGTCATCATATGTAATGCGTTATTCTTTTCCAACAACTCAGCTGTTTTTGACATTCACATTCCTTAAGCTTCGGCTTTTAACGGTTGTGTTTTTTTTACCTTTTTAAGGTGTTGTCAGTTCAGGGATTCTCTCAGTTTGTTACTCTCAGAATTTGACTCTCATCTCAGTGACATCAAGTGCAAAGGTCGATATCTAGTTATTAATCAAAAATTCGTCTAGTGAATAGTTAAATATTAAAAATTATTCCAATATTAAAGTATATGTTAAATATTAAAAACTTTCTGTTTAAAATTAATGTCTAAACTAATTGTTTAAAGCTTAAACTAAACCTTTAAACGTTCAAGTAAATAATTAGAAGCATTTAATGGGTTAAACAAAAAGATAAATCAATAAACGGGTTATTTTCTCAATCCTTATTAACATGTGAAAAAAGCACGAAATAAGAATCGATGAGAGAGAAAAAAGTAGCAATAATAATACATAAATTAATAAATACATACATAAATACATAAATAAATTAAGTTTACTCATTTAAATCAAGTTTAAAAAGGAACCAGGCGATGGCCCACCCTATATATTCACTGTCCAATAGTTTCTTTAAAATTCATGGTTCTTAGAATCTTTAGAGGTTAGAAATAACGTTGATCACTCTACAGTAATAAAGATATCTAACAATGGTAATAATCTAAACATACAGACATATATAATAGTGATAATACTCTCCTACCTTTGGACTGACTTACAAATGATCCAAGTATTGTGTATCTAGTCAATCATTAAGCCATTAATATATGCCATAAATTAATATTGAATATAAATATTGATTTTTTTCCCTTAACAATAAAGGTTGTAATAATATAACAAGGTTATAATAATAATAACAATAACAATAAAATTTGTTGGAGAAAAAATGAAAAAATTTCTTACCTGTCTTAAGAAAAACCGATTCCTAAGAGTTAACTTTATTTACATAGTTATAAAGATTAAAATTTAATGAGAATTTTTGTGTGAGAGGAAAAAAATAATGACAAAATTATAACTTTGAAAATTCTTAAAGAGAAGAGAGAAAAATTGGGGCTGAAGTAGTAGAAAAGAAAAAAAAGTGGGCGGAAACTGTAAGAAAAAATTGTAATTGTAATAACGGGGTATCCAAAGGAAGACAACAATAGCAACAACCACAAATAACTAGTTAAAGTTAGTGTTCGTACTTGATAATCAAAGACAATTGCTAGTTACTCGTATTATAGTGATTATTGTTGTTTTAGGAATACTTGTTGTTGTTTTAGGAGTACTTGTTGTTGTTGTCGTTTTTGGTTCCTTCAAATCACTAACAGGAATCAATTTTCGATGAGCGGCTTTCAACAACATGATCAACATCACGATCACCATAACGACCAACAACACGATCGTGTGGCTGTTACAACACGATGCTGTTAAAGAGATCTGGCTTCCTTTAATTCCTCGTCTTCTTTTTCTTCTGGCTCTTCTTCTTCCTTTTCTTCTTCAGGTAAAAAGGAATAACGTTCTTTTTCTGGGACAATTGAGTCACGATATTCCAACTCAACGTAATGATTTCAATTTAAGAGGCCGTTAAGAAAAGGGGGCGGGGAGGAGGTGTGTGGTTGTAAAGGAAAATAAACAAATTATAGAGTTACCAGTAGTAACTACAACAGCTACAACAACAACGACCACTTAACCAAGAAACTTAACCAACAATCAAAGCTTATTTCACAAGTCAACAAAACCGCTTGTTAAAGCCACTGCATACCCCATTCATACCCCGTTCGGATCTCATTTTACCTCACCACATGAAGTTTTGTAGCCTGTTTGTATCATGTTTTGGATCATGCTTTGGGACCAGAATTTAGACCATAGTTCAGGCCATACTCTGGATCGTTACGGACACACAGATTTATACGCCGTCGTCTTGTTAACATTCCATTCGTCGAGAATGAAGAAGAAGAAGAAGACAAATACCGAAGCTAAGAATTCTTTACTTTGTTAACATTGTCACATAACAGGCAAGATCAGTGAGGATCAGCAAACATACTCGTACATACTATGTTTGGATTCGCTAGAATATTGTAGTTGTTGCTTTTTCAAAATGAATCCAAGCATCGTTTCCTTCATCTTCCATCCCTTCTTTCCATCCCCCCACCTTCCCCACTATCCTTCCATCTAGCCAGCATTCTATCCATTTACGATTATTTACTGTGTGTCTGTCTCGACGATCATCAGCTGAGTGCTTTTATGTCTCACTCACTTAAGTGTAGCTCTCGAACCAGCTTTTGATCTAATTTAAATATTTCAATTTATTTAATCAACTCATCAAATGAAATTTTGTTTTGATTAATTTTTAAATTAATTCCAAGAAACAATCAACCACAAAATGTCACTATTTATAACTTAAAACGATCACTCTATCATTAATTTGTATCAATAAACTTTGTAATCTTTCTGAGTTTTGTTTTGTTTGATTTTTTATTCAATTTATTGTCATTTTTAAAATGTTTACTATTTTATGGAAAATTTTTAAAATTTTTATTATTTTTTCAGACACTTTTTTGTGTTTTGTTATCAATTTTTTGTTCTTTGTTAATCTTTCACTATAATATAATAATTTTAAGTAATCTTATCTGAAGTTTTATATTATTAACAGATAAGTTTTGAATGTTTCCGTTTTTCGTTGTTGTTGTTTTTTGTATGTTTTCGTTTGATATTCTTTCGATTCGAATCCGATTATTTTTCAGTATCTTTTTGATCGCTAAGTAATCGAGAACAAGAACAATTTTGTAAGTGAAAAAACCGAAGTGTGACTTTAATGTTTCATTAAAATAATATTTCATTGTTATTCTTAATATTCGTTTATTAAAAAGAGCATTCAAATAAAACTGATTGCTAATTAAACTTAACTAAATTAATTAAATAATTTCAAATATTTATAAATATAAATAAATAAATCGATAATTGAAATTGCATAAATAAATCGATAACTTATAAAAAACGCAGCTCATGATCAACATAAACATTAATTTAATATAACAACATCAACGAATACAACAACAAGGAGCACCAAACCTGGCAGTCAGTGTTGTCAACGGATGACAATCAAGTTGAAGATCATGCATGACATTCATTTCTGTTGTGGTTGTTGAAGACTTTTTTTTCCTACTTTTTCTGCTCTTTTGATGGCCTTTTGTTGTTGTGAGTGACTCGTGAAGTTGCCGGCTTCCCTTATTCGCAGTTGAAGATGGCCAGTGTTGCCGCTAACAAAAATAAAATGCTTCATAAAAATGTGTCAATTTAGAAATAAATGTGTCCATATTTACGAATAAATGTTGTTCATAAAGAGGAATATTTTTCTTCCGTAAAAATAAATCAATTTATATACAAATTTAGATAATAAATGTTTTTACTTTAGACTCTCTTTCTATTTTAGAGCCTTTTCGAAAGCATTATAGTCTCAATTACTTCAATTGAAAATCGGTTATCTTTTTTGTGTAAATTAATGGAAGACTAGAAGATTTTCTTTCTGTGCAAAGTTACTCTGAATGAAATGTGTTCAAATGTCCAGAAAAATGTGTCCATGTGGCCACTTTGTGGTGCATGTGTGAATGCAGATGTGTCCAAACGGCAGCACTGACGATGGCGCTCCTTGTTTGCTAAAAATACAACAACAAAAACCACAGCAAACTTGTAATGATAATAAAAATAGAACAATTATTCACTGAAATCTAAAAATAAAATATGTAATTTTATTTCATTATCACAGCCATCGTCAACGTCGCGACGTTCTTTTCTTCTTCTTGCTCGTCATTATTTTTCTTCTTCGTTTTCGTCTTCTTTTTTTTTGATATTCAACTTCCTTTTATTCTACCATTTTTCTTTCTTTTTCTTGGGTATATTTTTCTTCTCCTGGGAATGACAATTTATTGCTTTTATTGGTTTTTTTTAATGCTTTTTCAATTAGTTTCCACTTCCGATGTCGCTTCGCGGTCGCGCCAGAAACACGTGCTTGACAACAGCCGAAACACGATTTCAAATGGCCATAATTTTAAAAAAAACCTTCTCTGCTTTTTATTGTTGCTTTTAGCAACGTTCTTAGTGTTGTTGTTACTGTTTGCAATTTTCATTTACCACATTTTTAATCTAATCTTCATTCAAGAATTGTCATTTTGAATTTACTATGCTTTTATTGTAGTTTTTCAGGCGATTTTTTCTTTTCTTTACTTTTGTGTGATTTATTGTACTTATTTACGGTTCTTTCACCGGCGGCACCTACTTATTTCGAAATTTGTAGTTTAAAGTGATTTTTTTTTCTTATAATTCTGAATTTTCACTATTAATAGGACAAAAAATCAGTCAGTTTCGCTTTTATTTATACAATTTATTAAAATAATAAAGATTTTTGGTACTTTAACAGTTCCTTTTACAGGCTCTAATATAAGAATCCTTTTTTAACAACAGGTCATGAGGTTGTACCCACATACCTGGAGGATATCCTTTTACCAACTCAACAAACTTATGATTAATCAATTGATTCGAGTTCATTTCATGACTCAATACTTCCGGAACTTCAAATGATAAAAAACAGCTGCATGAATTAATTCTTAGTCATGATATAATCTCGAATAAGGGGATTTAAATTTATAATTTCTCCCTCTCTCTCTCTCTCTCTCTTTCTTCCTCCTTGTATTTTTTGTTGTGCTAATCTTCTTCTCTCTCATCTCATTCTCAGGTAAACCGAAGCTTAAAAAAGCTCTGCGATAATAAAGCAACCAAATCGATGCGAATCAATGTGAAAAGTGGAGAGGATGCTTTTCAAGATCGTAGCGTGATTTCTACCTGAGTAACAAAACTTGAACATATTTCAACCGTTAAACTTTTTTGTTGTTTTTGTTGTGCGTCTTTTTAGTCTTCTTTTTAAGTCTTATCGATTTTTTTCATGCAAATCTTTTTTATTACGTGTTCTTCTCATACGAACGAAAGAACAAAGCACATTTTTATTATAATCACCCTGTTTTTGGAAAGAAAAAAAAAACAAATCGTAGTGAGCAATGAAATAAAAGTAAAAACAAAAAACAATACTGAAAAAAAAACTTTATAATAATAACAATAATAAAAAGTCTAGTTTTTTATAAATCATTAAACGACAAAAGAAACCAACAACAACAAAATAACCAAAACTACAAGTAAACAAACACAAACAAAAGCAATTATTATAAAAAGCAGACCTACTAAAGAAAAACAAGGAAAAAAAAAAAGTGTTCGCTTCTCTCTTTGTATCGTTTTTCTCTCAAGTTCAGTGTCAGAAAAAAAATACTGCGCTCTCTTCTTTTCTCGAAACGAATACGAATACCCAACCGAAGTAAAACTGACGCGCTCTTTCTCGCTCCCTGTGTGTTTCTATCGATCTCTCTCGCTCTCTCCCTCTGTCTGCCTCTTGTCAATAAAAAAACGAGCTTTTTTGTTTAGCTTTTTAACGACCAAACAAGTCTGCTGCGTCGACGACAGCGACAACAACAACAACAACGACGACAGCAGTGGCGGCAAATGCGATTTTGAGATTGCGTGTGTTCATCGGTTTTTAGAGAACCGCTTCGAAATGAGTAGTGAAACGTCTGCGAGTGAAACAACACCGCTTCGTTGGCCAGAAAGTCGAAGTAGTGAATCGTTCCCCACGACAACAGCGGCTCCAACGCGTAACAGTGTCGGTAACGCGTTGGTTAACACAAGTAACGCGTCACTTTTAACGCAATATAATACAACAGCATCGTTGGCCAGTCTTGATAAAAATAATATTGAAGTTCAGCTAAGTTATACGAACAACAACAGCGATAGTTTTCCTTCACGTCATTCAATTACGACAGTAAGAACAGCAAGGGATCCACAACAACAGCAACAACAACGACAACAAATCCAGCAACATCCTCAAACACAACAGCAACTACAAAGACAGCAACAACAACGAAGATCACGATCATCATCATCGGCAATCACAATGGACACCAATAAACGAATTTTATGCCGCGTTGGTATCGATTTTTTAATTTTACTCTGTGGTAAGTTTTATTTATTTATTTCTTCAAGTAAGAAGTCAAAAACATTCATTTATATTTATGGAAACAAGTGTTTCCAAGTGTTTGTGATTGTAATTTTAAAAATTAGAGTAAATGGTATGTTGTTGTTGTTAAGAAACTTCTTTACTTTCTGAAGATTTTGCTTTATTATTAGCAACATTCTAATTAGCACTTTTTTCGCTATATTTGTTAAAAATCGAGTTTAAATATTAAACTTTAAAATCAAGGTTTAATAAACGTCGTCTGTCTGCTGTTCAATGAAATTCTTTACTTCTCTTTTGTGAATTCATTTATTTATTTGCACTCTCTCTCTCTCTCTCTCTCTTTCTTTCTACTTTTCTTCCTCTTTCTGTTATTCCAACTACTCGCTCTTTACCACTTTATGTTTCAATCATTCGTTGTTCTTTTTTTTACCTCCATAAAAAGTTTATTTTATTTTAGTTTTATTCCCCTCCATAATTAGTCAGTGTTTAACGCATGCTACGAACACAATCAAATGATTAAAATACTAGTTTTTGTTTGTATTTTAATTAATTCACGTTTTCTAACTTTTACTCGTGCTTTTTATAAAATTGTATTGGAAAGCTTTTATAATTAAATCTTTTGAATTGTAAATGAATAAATATAAATAAACACATCTTTTAAATAAAAATAAACGAGTATAAAATACGAATATAAATACGATCAATAAATTTTTATTATTATCTTACATTAATTAATATTTTTCAGAAAACCTTTTAGACTCGTGCTCTCTTAATTTCTTTTCCTCATTACTTTTTTTCTTAATTTCCATCCAGCTATGAGATTATAATGTAGATTAGTATAAAATGCTAACTTTAAACGTTATTGCTGATTAGATTTCGATATCGTTTAATTTCTATATATTGTGCAAGGTCAACTAAATACGTACACAAGTCCATCGTGGGTGGTTATTTTATTATATTGATAAAGTTTCAAACATTTATTAAAACGTTGACATTCTTCCATTAAAAAATTACAATAAAAACAATAGAAGTATTTTAAACAATTCGTTTGTTCGGTACGGTTGCTAAACTAAATTAGAACACCAAAAAATGAAATAAAATAAAAAAGGAAATTTAAAAATTCGCGAAATTTTAATGAATGTTGTTTATATGTAGTTCTCTTTTCTCTTCTGTTCTCATCTCTTCACCTGTTCTCATGACTTCATTCATGAACTCAATTTGGCATGCAACAATGACAACAATTGCAAAACTTAGAAAATTCCATGAACCAAAAATAGCATTGAACAATAATTACTATAAGAATACGAAGAAAATTGTTCTGGTCACGCCTTTTTTAGCCTTTTTTAGTATTGATCTTAGCATCATATTAATATTATTATTAATCTTAATTCTTTTATAGTATAATATTTATTGATATTAAATCTAATTTTTAATATCAATAAATTGATTGATGATCATCACGATTATAATAATAATCATGACCATAATAATTATTATTTGTATCGATTCATATTTTAAATATTTTTTCTTGAATAATTTTTCGCTTAACTAATAATTTTCTTTTTTCATAATTCCTTGTAATTTTAAGGTTTTCTTTCTTTTTTCAGCAAAGTTGTCATAATTTCGGTTTCTTTTATTAACTTTTTCTTTCCGCTTTCTTTCGTTAATAAAAGTTAATCACAATTTTGATGACATTTCATTAAGCTGATTGTTATCAATGCAGTGTCACCAACTATTTTCAAAAGTACAAAATTTCTTTAACAAAAATTATTCTACAAGTGCGTTAAGTTATTCATTTTCTTCAGTTTCTTCGTAAATTTGCACTAATTTGGTTTTTATTTTGTTACTGTAAAAAGGGTTAATGAACTCATTATTATTTAACTCAGGTAAAATTTATTATTTAGTCATTACTTTTAAATGAATTATGTATATAATTCAGAAAGAAACCAGCCGATGGCCCACCCTATATTAAAATAGTAGCATTAAATTCAGACGTTTAATTACCTGTATCGATGCAATGACAGTGAAAATAAGTTAAGCATCGTGTAAACGAATTTATATGAATGTATTCAATTTTTATATATTGTATTTGTATTTTTATATTTATTGTATTCGGCTGATTCGGAAATGTTTTAAATGTCATCGTGTCATTCAATTAACACTTGTTGTTAACCTTGTCGTGTCGAACAGAAAAGCCATCTGAACTTTTGTATGACGATTGAAAATACTGAAATGGAATCAATACTGAAATGGAATCAATCAATTTATTGTTTATTGTAAACTTCTTTTAAGCGAATAGATCGCTTATTTTGAAGTTATTTGATGTTATTTCATGTGATTAGAATCTTTTAATATATGTATTTCTATTCTTCAAATACCTCTTCTAATAAATCTTTATTAATTATACTTAATTTTTATAAATCACAATCGCACCTGATATTTAAAAACTCATTCCTTTTATGGCTTCAAATTGCATCTGTTTATAATGGAATTTCTTCATTTCCTTAGTGAAAGTCTGAAAGTCGTTAGTATCTCGATTTCACCATTTATCAACGCCATTTCATTAAAGCGTAAAATATTTATTTGTTTGCCTTCTTCTTGAATTATAAATTCTTGTATCTTCGTTTTTGAAATATTTTAATAAGCTTAAAAACAAATCTATAATCCGGTAACCGGAATTTTGTGTTGTTTAAATGTATTAAAGTATTAATTTTAATTGTAGTCACTTTATCAAAATGTCAGATTAAATTTTTATTCTTCTCATTCTTCTTCCTTATTTTCGTCTTTTCTACAAAAAAATTTATACTTAATGACGTTGTTTTGACTGCACTTTTTAAAAGAGTTTATTATTTTATTTTAGGCAATAAAAGGTTTCAATAAATTTAGATTAAAGAAATTTTTGTAGAATTTAATAATTTTTAAATTTTTGTCAGAAGAATTAACTTAATATTGACTCATTTGGACTATATATTTATTATTTACTCAGATTTCATTTATCCTTAAAAGTATCGAATAAAAACGCTTTCTACAAGAAAAGAAAATTCATGAAAATAATTATTTCAACATACACAAAAAGGTAAATAAAAAATTTCAAAAGAACTCGTAAAGAACAATAAATGTTGCAACTTGCAACTGATAAATGGGTCTTTAGTGATAAGATTGTGATGTAATAAAAGAGAAGAACACGAAACGAAGCTTTATATAATAGCAATATAAAAAACATTCGAAAAGGTACCTTTGTACAATTGCGACTAATAATAATGAAACTCGTAATTAAATCAGTCGTCGTTTGTCAATCGGTATCGTAATTAAAAAGTTATTTTTAATTTTTAAAATACACTTTGTATGTACATTTAGAAAATAATAACTAAGTGTGAATAAGTTATTGAGAATGCTTTTTTTTTTTGTTATACTAAATGACTCACATTTCTCTGCAACTCTTATCTAATAAATAAAAAAGGCTATAAAAGATATTTTTTCAAAAACTTGGAATTACTAACTGAACACTAATTGTAAGTTTCGTTTACCTCAGTCAGTTATCTCAGGTTGTTAACGTTATTTGAAGGTTTCTATTCCTCTTTACGTTTAAAATAGAAGAAGATAGAGTTATATAAACGGGCAGAGAGAGAGAGAGAGATGGAAGAAAAATATGTGCAAAAATAATTATCATTATGGGAAAAATATTATTTGCTATTCTACGTCATTATCGACTTGCGGGGAAGTAAATATTAGAAAAAACTGAGTAATGAACTGCATCGTGGACTGTGTCTTGAACTGTTTTGTGGACTGTATCGTGAAGTGTACGAAAGGACTTAAGAACCGATGACTCAGAGTGAGGATAAAGAAGAATAGCTCATGACTCATTATTCTCGCTAATCTCAATTTTATGACTCACTTTAAGGACAATGGATCTAATTTCACTCATGGAATGCCGCTCATCCGGTGGTCAGGGAACCAAAAGATTTTTGGCTAAATTCTAAGGTCTTTCATTAATTAGTCATCACATTGCACTTTTTAAACCTATTTTTCAATTCTCTTTCCTACCCACTTTTGTTATTCTTATCTCTATAGATAGGAATTCAATTTCAAATTTGGTATTATCTTATAGTGTTTTTAATATTTTTCATACATTGCTTAAAATTCGAAGTTTCAATTAATCAGACGCCAAATAAGTTGAATATGAGTGCGAATTGAATGAGAAGATTTAATTGGAAATGAGTTCACTGTTAATTCGTTTAACATTAAATTTCGATCGCAAATTTAGTTCAATTAATTCTATAGTTTCTGTTCTATAATTAAATTTATCTAATTGGTTAATAAAACTGAATTAAAATGCATCGACTAAATTGTGTATATCGAATAAATTTCTTATCAGATTTTAAGTACTCTTCAGTGCACTCAATTAAACTTGAGATTAGCAAAGATATTAAAAGCAACATCCTCTCATTAATAAGGCGATGAAGCTTGTCTCCGTTCGACTAAACAAGCAACTAAAAAACCGATCAACGTAGCAAAAATACATCCTACATGGAATTCATACAATTAACCAACCAACCATCTGAGGAACTAACCAACAAAACATCTGACGAACCCACCATCTGACGGACCAACCAACCAACCATCCGACCAACCTACCGATCAACCATCCAACCCACGGCTCATCATTCCTTTACCTGGTCTAAAACATATTGTTTCAGCGTCTTTCTTTTTTACCATTTTTCTTTAGGGCTCGTTTTTTATGTAACCATCCGGCCGACTGTCTATAAAAGTCTTATAGTCTTGTAGTTGTCTATAAAAGTCTGCATATCTGCCTACAAACATATTGCGAGTAAACTATCTGTCCCTGTGAGTGTGTGTGTGTGTGTGTTTGTGTGAATGTCATTCCCAGTGCACCTCGGAGTCATCGATTCACACCAACTCCAGTGCATTCAATCGCCGACGATGTTGTTTCTCTCGACGTTTCCAACGTGTCTGGATCACATGACGTGCCTTGTAATGTGAATCGACCTTCATGATTCCACGTTAATGACACTGACATTTTTGTAATGTTTCCGTTCACGTTCAAAAGGCATTGCTTATTTTTTAATGCTTGTTAAGTTCATTATTATTTTATTATCAATAATAATAAAAATAATAATACTCGTTTTGGGTGTTTTTTCACTTCATTGAATTTAAGGTCTCTAATACAAATCTTAATAGGATTAATAAGAGGATTGAATAGAATAATTAAGATTTTTGTAAGGCAAAAATATTAAGTGATTCAAATGGAACAAAAAACATATTGACAACATGCCAGATTATGTACTCAAAATCCATTTCATCAAACTTAACTCTAAACATAAGAGACACATGAAAGACCTGGCTTTTTAACAGAAAGAAGAAAAAAAAAAATTAAATGCTCAGGTAATCAATCAGTCAGTCCATCAGTCGGTCAAGCACGCCATCAACGAACCATCCGTCCAATAATCATCCAATCAATAACTGAGTGAGACAGTCCATAACCGCCCAGTTAACCAAACAGTCAACCAAATAGTCAGCTAAACAGTTAATCAAACCCTCAACCAAACAATCAATCATCAACCGGTAATTTCACCCATTCAATTAGTTTTCTAGTAATTTGAACCATCCGATTAGTTTTCCTGACTTAAATTTTTTTTTTAATTTCCAATGCTTTTCTTGAATTTTTGTCAAATTATTAGTGAAAATTTAAAATGATTTTTATTAAAAAAACTTTAACCATCGAAATATATTAGATTCGTTCACATCAAACTGAAAATATTACATGATTTAAGATCGATCAATCAAGTATAAACACAGCATGAATTCGTTTTCTGTTGACAAATTTTATAACAACTCATGCTATCATGTCGACGTTGTTGTGTTTGCTATAATTTATATTCCTATCATCGCATCGTGTTAATAATTTTTTAGAGTAAAAAACAGAAACCACTTAAAATGACATGAAATTAAAATTAAAATTGAAGCCTCGCTCTTTCTCTCCGTCTCTCCCTCATCGCTGCTCCTCTGCAACTCCCGCTCTGCATTATTCTGTCTCTCATCTTTCTTGGTATCCATTTAACCATTTTATTATTATCTATAAAATCCATTAGAAGATTTTTTGATTTTTTTTTCTTTTTATTATAGACTCATTTTACACTTAAAATAATTAAGTACCATTCTTTATGTTGTGTTATTTACAATAAATATACAAATAGATGTAGATCCATGTCATGTAGGCATGCAGGTATCCATGTTATCTATATATCATTGTCGGTGGTATGTTTGAATGTCAGAAAACCATTTGAATGCTTTTAAATAAACACTCTTTTTTATTTCACTTGACATGTTTTTAAAAAAGCAACACATTTTAAAATCAATTAAGTGAGTTCTTTCTTACTATTAATTTTAATTCTGTGATTTACATTATATCGTATCGTATCGTATTTTATTTGATCTTTCGTTTTGTGTATTTGAATCTAAAAACCCACTCCTTACTAGATTAAAGGGACTTGTTTTTCCATTTTTTTAATGGAGTGAATTAATTTTATTTTATACACAATTTATTTCATGAAGTTTAAAGTGAAGATAACGAAAAACGTTCAAATTTTATTTTCATTTTAATGGATTCGATAAATTTGTTATAGTTTCTTTGATGTTAATTTAAAAGCTATAGAGGAGTGGTTAATTAAGAGGGTGCTTCACACTTCCTGGGTTATTAAAATAGTTTTAAAATTTTTAAAATACACAGTTTTCAATTTTTTTTTTTAGGAGGTGGAGGGGGCTGGCGGGAAGGTGGGTTTAAAACAAAACTCGGTCCGACTTGAAGCAAAACTTGGGTGGATTTGAAGACATTAAATAATAAATGAAACTATCCAAGTTCTCATATTTACATAATATATAATAAGTAATAAATATGATAATAAAAATATAATTGAATTTGTTATCTTCTACTCTCATAAAATATGTTCGAAGTTTGAGTAGTTGTTTAATTAATTGTTTGATTAATTGTTTCATTATTTGTTTTATTAATTCTTTGATTAATTAATATTTTCAACGAATTTTACTAGGTTTTGATCATCAGAGAATCTTCGTCTATTAAATTAAAGTTCAAAGTTCGATTTAAAGCTTAATTAAAAGTTTCGTTTAGCCCCCTCCGCACCCCCTTCCATCACTTCCATTCATTCCTTCGCATAAACAACTTCCGCGAAATATATTCAAAACGTTGATTGAATTAACAGATTCGTTTGCTGTTAATTTGTTGATAGTTTTCTTATCTTTCGATCGTGACAACATTTAAATGCAATAGACTCGTTTTGGAATTTATTAATTTTTCACGATAATTATTAAGTATTATTTACTGGATGACTGGAGTGAAAAAGAATGAATGACTGATCATGAACTTTAAAGCACTGAAATTGAAATGAAACTGAAATGCGATCCTTTAAATTTGTTTTAATTTTTTATTATTTATGATTTATAATTGAACTATGATATATTTAAGGATTCGATTCTATTTAAATGATGGTTTCAATTGGAAATTTCATATTTTAATAAAAAGTCGTTAAGTTTCGTTATAATTTCAATCTCTTAGTTTTTATTTGCTCTTTCTTTTCTACTTTAATCATGCTTAATTTTTTGCACAGATTTATAAATGTAGGTAAATAGATCAGTCGTCAATCATCATCTCTCACCCATTGTCACCATTGGCATCTTTCAGTCATCATCATCATCATCATCTCTGAATCTCTGTTCATCAACTCGCATTAATTTAGTCTTTATTCCAAGCTCGTCAATTGTTCAATTTGCATTTCCTCTCTGATGTGTCACGCCGCTCAGCAGGCAGTCGGTGGTTCGGTATTTGAAAAGTCTCTGGTTGTTGTTGTTGCTGCGCAGTCGACGAAATCATTGACGATTGTCACCGCATTTTAACTCGGATCTCAAAGCATTGAAAAGCGAGAGTGAAAAAACAAACACTATAAAAAAAGTTGGCCTCCTTCGCATACAAATGAAATGAATGAATGAATGAATAAATGAATGATTGAGATCTTTCTGAGACCCGTGAGCTCGTTGATTGGGTTCCTGTGGTGCACCGCCGCCACCTTGCGCGGTGACAAGTTTTTTATAAATTTGTTTTTATATTTTATTATTTTTTAGTTTTTTTCTGCTCACGGTATTTGTTGCTTTTGATGGTTTGTTTAAAAAAATTGTTTACGTTGCTCGGTTGCACTGATTTTTTTATTTTTACTATTATATTTATTTTATTTAATTTTTTAATTTTAGTTTATTTAAATAAACTTGACACAGAAAAAGGCGAAATGTTGTCGGTTATCTTTGAGTGATAAATGAAGTGGGACGCGGGGAAATACGGATTGTGGTACATTTTTCGGTAAATCAGATTCGAATTAAGAACATACGATATTTGAAGGTTTTTTTGCTATAATCAAGTTGGCGTTTTTGATAAAAAATTGTATTCGGCGATGCTATCAACTGGAAAATCCAGAAAATAGTACTACAAAAAGTTAAACTAAGTCTATAATTCCAAAGAACTCATAAAATATTATTTATTTTGAATTATTTTTGACAACAACACAAAATAAAATCACAGAACACATTTAAACCCTGATTTGTCTGCTTTTTATAAGCCTCACTCAAATTATAAGGAGATCGCAAACAAAAAATTGAGCATTCCTTCAATTCTTCATTGAATCAAAATAAACATCAACCAGCAGTTAAAATAAAAAACAGTACTCAGTCGCTTTAATTGATATCTATTATTTTACTTTAAATGATGATTATTTTTCAACAATCTATATATATAAAAATGAGTTGCCCTATGTTCGTGATTTTATAACTCGAGAACCACTCAACCGATTTTCAAACGAGTACATGCGTTGGAAAGGTCTACTTTCACTGATGGTTTATAAAAAAAAAAAACATCGAAAAATTTCTACGAATACAAGTTTGCGGAATAAATTTAGAATTTCCTCTATTTTCACACGGTCAACTGTATGTTGCATGTTGGGAAGCCGTCGTCTTTATTCATTTTTTGTGAAAATGGCAATACTAAAAATGTCGTTTACCACCAAGCTCTGCAATAAATTTTTTTCTTTTTGATGTTCTCACTTTAAAAAATTTATATTATTTTGCACTTCTTTTTCAGGAAAATGTCTATTCTTTCTAGAAAATTTAATTTTTAATACAAAGACGTAAACGTATGTTATTGTATTGTCCAGCAACGCGGGCAGGGTTACTCTAGTTGAATATAAAGTGTTCAATCCATAAAATAATAAGAATAAAGCGAAAACAACAACAAATAATAACTTGTCACCGAGGGTATTCGAATACTCAATAATATGCGGGTACCTTTTCTTGTTTTGACTACTGAAACGCTCTCCATCGCTGATGAGGGTGAAAGAACGAGAGAGCAATAATAATAATAATAAAAATAACATTACTATAAGAAAAAACAAACCGTTCCATACATAAAAAATATTTTTACGATCATGTTTTGCGATCATCGTTAACTTGAAATTAAAATTTTTCTTAAAAACATAATATAGTTTTTTTCATTTCCTCTTCTCTCCACACTCAATCAAACTCTTGTTTTTAAGTCATACCAAAGAATAAATTTCTATTTCTTCTGGAATTAAGTTTAGTTTAGATTTAGCAATAAAAACGATAGAAAATAAATTTTTATCTTTATTAATTATTATAAAGGAAACTCTACAGTAACGAAGAGAAGGAAACCCTACCGTTCTAACACACTCCATCTCTGTCTCCCTCTTTCTCTTCCTTTCTTACTATTCTTGCTATCAAACGATCTACGATATGAATTTATGTACATATGTTAGTTTTTATGTCTTATTTTCAAAACTGTTGACCATAATGTTGAATCTTTTGATCAAAATATCAAAAATAAAAATCAAAAAGAGATCAAAAATAAAATAAAAATAAAATATTAAACCAAAATATATTAAAACTTCACAAAAAATTTCTTTCCTTTCGATCTAAGAACTTCTTGACTGACTTTTTTATTATGTCCCATAAAATTAAAAAAAAATGAATTTTTTATGGGCTTCTTTTCTTCTTCTTCCTCTGTTATAGAACCCTTGTTTTTTCGTCCCATTTTTCTCATAATGGGAGGTCGATGGGTTTCTTAAAGTAGATTAACAGATTAAAGAACCTGAACTAAAAAGATTTCTCAGTTTGTGTGTCATCAAAAAAAAAACAAATAAAAAAAAACAAAACTGATTTTATGACATCATTATTTTGATGTAACCATGACCTCAACACAAAAACAAGTAGCATAGTCATAAAACAAAAATTTGTTTTCAAATCTTTTTCATAACAAAAAAATGAATAGTTTTCGGTTTAAAGACGCTTTAAGTAGGGTAACTTTTTTATGTGTTGTACAATATTATTTAAGGACCTGTAGGAATTTAATAATCCCTCGATGAATGAGGGAAGACCCGAGAAGAAAAGAAAAAGAAAGCAATTCATTGAAGAATATTTTCTCAGATTGAAATTGAATTCAATGGATTGATTTTGAATGAATTTCAAAGAATAGTATAGGTTCATCAGTGAGTCCTTTGTTTTTTATTTTCCTTTTTTATTTATTTCATATTTTTCTTGATCTATATTCAGGAATTGTTTCCTGATCGTCTACCCACACAATCTGTGAGAAATTTTAGTTATTCGAAGGGTGATTTTTTTTATTTCATTAGTTTTCTGTTAGTCTTTTTTGAAGGTGTATTTCATCCATTTAAGCGGCTTAGAGTAGGATTTCAGAGCATAGTATTGATTCATTTCAACTCTAGACTCTGGCCTATCTCAAGGTTCTACTCGTCAGTCAGGAATCGTATCTTGTATTTTATGCAAGCTGAATCAAATGTCACTCGGTTTAAGTTTGGTTTTAATCAACTAAAAGAAGGAAAGAATAAAGGAAAAGCATGAATTAAGAAGGATATTGAATATGATTCAATCAAAACACTTATGATCTTTGAAGACCATAAAATAATACATAACCTATTATAAGGTTCATATTATTTATAAAAATTGGTTGGTTATTAAAGTGTAATTTAAAAAAAGGTTTCAAAGATGTTATTTTTAAGAAAATACGAAATCAAAATTCCATTAAAATACCACAATCTTTACGAAAATAATAATGAAAACAACAATATACAAATATTCAACAAATATAGTGAATAAAAAAAAATTCCAAATATCATTGAACTTTAAAATAAACAACAACAAATGAATGAATTGATTTATTTAAAGACTTGAAATAAACATATTTTATTTATTTTGATTCCGCGTTTCCTCGAAACAAAAAAAAAACAACAAAAACTATATAGAAATATTACAAATTAAGAAGGGTCAAATAACAGAAAAACTCTTTGTGTTAAAATGAAAAATCTGTAACTAGTTATTAGACAATGTAGAGTAAAGAAAATTAAAAAACTTCGAAAGTGATTTATTTCTACTCTCCATGTAATTAATTGGAATTTCTTCTAATTTCTTGAAGCCAAGAAAAAGAGATCCAACAAACAGAATTCAAATGAATTCCAGCAGATGAAAAAATAATCGAGAAATAATTAGAAACATCTTTTTCTCTATTAACGAGAATGATTTCTGAGATTTTTATATGTACAATTAATCATCGGAAGAGTTTGCTTCACTCTAAACCTAGATTAAAAAATTGCTTTCATTTAAACACAGATTACTAAAGAAAAATCAAAAGAAATGCAGATGAAAAACAACTGAAGATTTATGATACTTCGGTAATCATCACAGAGGCTCACTTCTAAGCAATTAAAAATTCGTTACGAAGCTTTGTTGAGAGGTTGAGATCTTTGAGGTTGTTGGAAGATCGCGTCCTGTTGTGCACTATGAGGCATGTTTCTAGTAAAAAGGCATCGCCTTTTTTACACCTTTTTATTATTAGCACCTTAAAAAGAAAACACAAAAGAAACAGCAACACCAACAACAAAAATAAAAAATAAAACAACCAATTCTAACAAAAGAGGCTCTAAAAACAAAAAAGAAAAAATGGTATAAATCGTTTACCAAACAAGGAAAACACATAAGAATCAAAGTTAGGATCGGAATGGGAAGGTAAGAGTACCTCTATTAAAATAAAGAAAACAGGCAAAAAACAAACAACAACAACGACAGCAAAATGTCTCCAGTTCACAGCGTCATGAGTGTCTATCCTCTGACCATATTTGATGCTGGTCTAGCCATTTAAAGGCCGGTCAACCTTTGTAAGGAATCGCATTCATTGTCCTTGAGCAATTTTTCACATTCTTCCATTATTTCAAAAGAAAATTCACTATTTATCGTTATTGTGTCTCTACAGGTTTCTCGTTCGTTTTTTTGTTCTTAAGTCTTAAATAAAAAAGAATATCGCAACCTCATCTGATGACAGATAAAAAAAGAATTCTTTTACTTAATTCTTGTAGCGGTTTCCTGTTACATCCAACATTATTTATTCTCCTGTTGCAATTGTTTTTGCACAAATTGTAAGCAGAATTTCAGTATTTTCAAGCTAATCGATCCATCGTTCCCTTGAACATTGAGAACAGGATTCATTCGCATTCAGTTTGAAATCTTTTGAAGTTTTCCGAAACAATAGCGATTGGTTCGAGTAGGGTCTGTACTGGGTTCTTTACTCCTTTCGCATTCTCTTCTCACTGCTATTCTTTTACGTGTTAAGAGAGAGAGAGAAAGAGAAAAACAGAAAAAAGAGTCCGTTTTTTGAACTTGTTTTTTTATATTCGTTACTTTGTTGTGGTCGATTTAATGGTAGAGTTTTTGTAGAATGGTGCATGTATTTTATTGTTGTTGTAGTAAAAATAGTTCTGCATTTGTTTATGCTAATTTTTGTTGATGTTGATTCGTATTTCTCCATGAAAGGACTACATTCAACGACTCCTCTCTAAAGACAGAAGTTTTTATAGACAGAAGTTTTGACCTTATAAAAGTCAAGGTTGTTGTATATGTAAACATTTTATAAGTTTTCTTATATATTTTTATTCAATGACTATTAAATTTTCTAATACAGAAGATAGTACAATAGAAATGTTTCTTTTAAACTTATAGTCTTATATTAATTATTTTTCTTTTTCTTTTTTTAGTTGGATTTCCCATTCTTGGTTTTTATCTGTATGGTGATTCATATAAAAGAGGCTTCTTCTGTGACGATGAGTCACTGAAACATCCATTCAAGGATTCAACAGTACGTAACTGGATGCTCTATTGTATTGGTCTGGTGATACCGGTAACAGTGGTAAGTGGTTGTTTCAAACAGATTGAACAAAAAGTACTCAAAATTATATAAAAATTTAACATGTTGAATGTCTCTTGAATTATCATCTGAGGGTCTATTATTAAAAGCTACGAAGAGAAAATATCGAAATAACAATCAAAAAATAGGCGTGGTTTCTGTACTTTTAATTTATCTGCTAATAATAAAAATAAAACTTAAAATAAACTTAAAAAAGGCAGAGTTTACTTTTAGGGAACCTCCTTTTAGAAGTTCCAAATTCGAATAATTCTCAAAGGGGGAATGATGAAAGCTTAAACAGGAACGTGGGCGGGGGGATGGAGGTGTATGGGCGTGTGTGTATTCAAAATTTCATCCAAGATAACTGTATCTTTGAACGCATCTTTTGATTTATCTTCCATTTTAAAACAATATTTTTGATTAAGGTTTATATATATGTAGGTCAATATTTTTTCGAATTGTTTCATCTGCTTTTTCGAAAAACAACAACAACACATTAAAAAACTGCCCCCAAAGTTGAGCAACTTTAAAATGTTTTCTTTTCTATTTTCTTTCTTCGTTTTCTCATTTAATTTTTGGGTGAAAGAGCATTCAATTAAATGGAATTAATATCAAGATCCAGCTTTTTAATTTATGACATTTTTAAGTACCTATGCTCGGTTTTTTATTGTTGTTCTACAGTAGTTTTTTATCAGCTCTTCCTCGGGGGAGAGAAATGTTTTGGAAATTTTTTGGGTCACTAAAAAGAGGAGGAGGAGACTCCGAAAATAATTCCGAGCTGTTTCGATGGTTGGTTTGTTTATTTGGGGAATATATTAGTACAGCAATAAATTATTTTCCTTTATCATATCAAAGTTTCCACACTTAATTAAATATAACGCTCGAAATACTTTAAGACTAGAGAATCAAGATTTGACCCGAAGTCGGTTTCATCACTTATTCTCAGTATTGATCGATTTTTCCAATATTCTCAAAATTTACTATTCATTAATAAGTTCTAGTTTAGGTTTAATTAAGACCGAGTTTAATTAACACGAAGTTTATATCAAGAAAAGGTTTAGTTACAGAGTTTAAATCAACAGTGTTTAATTGAAACAAAATGCAATGAAGGAAAAGTTTAATTAGGACTTCTTTTTGTTCCATATTTATTTACAGATGTTTACTGTGGAACTCATCAGATCTCAGCGGCAGCACAGTAAACCCTCATCTGGACGTCGCTATGTTGTCATGGACTATGAAATTCCTGACTGGTTGGTCGAGTGCTACAAAAAAATCGGTGTCTTTGTGTTTGGAGCAGCCGTGTGTCAGCTGACAACCGATATCGCCAAATATTCGATCGGACGATTGCGGCCACATTTCTTTGCTGTAAGTTTGAGTTTAAACTTTCTTCATTCATTATTCTTTATTCCTAATCTTTATAGTCCCTTATATAGTCCGGTATTATTGTAGTTACTATGTAAATGATCTTATTTAACCCTTAATATTTACATGGAGCATCTAAGAAAATTAGTAGTATTTTTCACTTAATTTTTCGCCATTCTCATAACTTGCTTAGTATTTTTCTAAGAAATCTTCTTCTTTTTGGATACTTTTGGAATCTTTTCGATTCTTCGTCCTGGTCTGTTCTCTCGGATGCTTTTCTCTCCCTCTTCTGAACGCTATCTTCCTCCTCGTCCTCCTTTGACTTTCCGCCTGTTTTTTTTTTTATTTTTTATTCAGACTGTATATCGTCCCATTTTTAGCAAATTATTCGCATCCGCAAAAAATCCGCGTTAATGTAGCGATGAGAAGAGATCCGCTTAAAGTATTTTGTTCTGTACATGAATATAAAAATTACAACGATTGACGGCTGAAAAATTAAATTTTATTTATTTATCATGACGATGCAGCTGCTTTAGAAATCCTCCAGAGTATTTGTTTTTGTTGATAGGGTTGTTGTTTTTGTTATAATGTTGACATTGAGCTTCTTCAATTGCAGTGGTTTTGGTGGGTTGTTTATCGGAAATTTTGTTGTTGTTACTCCCCCTCTGTTGTTGTTTTCTTTACAATTGTCTTCGCCGCTGTCTCTTTTATCCATCCATTTCTATCTGTCTGCCTCTTCCTTTCTGTCTGAAGTCATCGTGTCTGTCGTTTTGTGTGTCTTTCTTTGATTACGAAATGTTGAAAAAAGCAAATTTTAGCGTGTTGAGCAGCAATCAAACCCTCGATGTCTGTTTTTGTTTGTTTTCTTTACGTCGTTTTCTTCCTGTTCTTCTTGATCTTCTTCTTTTTGTACTTGTCGAACATGTGTTTTAAATTTTATTTTTTAATCACTTCTCTGACAAAATTTGAATTAATTACATGGATGGGGGAGTTTTTTTTTTATTGCTTACGTCGAGGAAATGTGGTTGTTTTTGCCTACGCTCCTGTATATGTTATGATAATGAGGTTAATTTTGGGTTAAGTTGCGGTTCATTTCGCTTTCGGTTCAGTTGATTCTATAGCGAACCCAATAAATATTTTTTAAATTGCAACTGGAGTACATTAACTACTCCAAATAATTTGTATATCACGTCGAATGGAATTCAAGAAAAGCCACCCAAGATTATTATTACAAAAAAAGAAAAACAAAAGAAAATCACGTAATCTAAATTCTCACAGAAAGTCAGTCAATCAATCAATTGAAATGAAAGACTGATGAAAAAACGAATGAAGTGAATGATTTTTGTCAACTCAGCTCAACTTCGTTCGAAGTTAAAAACAACCGCATTTGAAGCTTCCGTTTACAACAACAACAACGGTTCAATAATAATAAACTGGACCAAACCTAACTGAATGCAAGGGAAGCTGAAAGTGAGGGGGGGAGGGGGGGTTGTGATCTGCGATTGAGCGGTGTCTCTGCGGCCTCTGGACAGAAATCAAAGCTTCTTTAAAAACTCTTCATCGTGGATTAGAGACAGACAAAGAATCTGATTTCATACACAGGAAATCAGAGTGAAGAAAAAAAAAATTTAATTTTATTGAGAAGAAGAAGAAAGACCCTACGAGAAAAATGATCATTGTTGGGAAAGGGAGGGGGAAGGATCAAAAGTACGAATAGAGGTAGTATTCAGATGATGAGAGGACGTTAGATTATAGAGAGAGGGGGGTAAGAAAGAGTGAGTTGAGTGAGTGAGAAAGATGAAGGTGATGAGCACTGGCAGGGGGAGAAGGAGAGATAGAGTATTATCGCTCTGGCGGTAGAGTATTCTTATTTAACACCTGGTACTTGATTTTAACTGCAATAAAATTAAAAATCTTGAGCTTCAGGCGAAAAATCATACCACATCGAACGTGAAGAACTTCATGATGAGGATGGACGAACAGACACACGGATTAATGGACAGATGGATGGCCAGACAAGAGCTGTTGAAGTAATTTATTTGAGCATTTTAATGAGAATTGAACACGATATCGTATTATTAGAATTATGTACAATTAAAGACACCAGAAGTCTTTTAAAATATAGAAAATATAGTAAAAGAAATGATGATAATGATGATTAAAATAAAATCAAATAAGGAATACAACTAAAAAAGCCAATTACTAAAACAATATCTGAAAATAACAACAAAAAAGTGTTCTTAGAAGAAAAATAAAATAAAAAACGAATTAAAAATAACAAAACTATTATATAGTAATATATACTGTAATATTGTATATAAAAACTATTAAAGAACTAATGAAATCTTCAGCATGTTTTCAATAAAGATTGTTCTTTTCTTTTTTCTCACATGCATGTATTTTTTATTTTTTATTTTATACTTTCCTTAATATTTTACGCAGATTTGAAGTGATAATTTCTCTTAATTATCTTCCCCCTTCTCTTCGATGCACAGGTTTGCCAACCGCAGATGAATGACGGCACCACCTGCGACGATCCCGTGAATGCGGGTCGCTACATCGTCGACTTCACGTGCGCCGGAATCGGGTCCACGGCTCGCATGTTGAGAGAGGTGCATCTCTCCTTCCCCAGCGGACACTCGAGCTTCACCTTCTTCACGATGGTCTACGTGGCGGTAAGTTGAACTGTGAAGTGTAGCTGCATGGCGTAGTTTTTTGCCAAACATGTCAACGCCGTCAAACTGTCTGCAACAAAGTCAACAATAACAGTAATAACAACAACAAAGACAACAACATTAAACTTTAAATCCTTACTTTTGTTTTGTTAATTTATTTGTTGTTGATTGAATTTCTGCAAACGTTTGCAATCGACGCTAAAATTTCATTCAAATTTCCGTTTCTGTGAATTCAATTCATTGAGTATTGAGTCTTTTCTTCTCTCTTCTTCACTTCTCAGCTGTACTTGCAATCGCGCATGAGATGGCGTGGCTCGAAGCTGCTGCGTCACCTCCTTCAGTTCCTCTTCATCATGATCGCTTGGTACACTGCGCTGAGTCGCATCTCGGACTACAAGCATCACTGGTCCGATGTGTTGGCCGGATCGGCAATCGGAGCCCTGTCCGCGATCATCGTGGTAAGTTTTCAAAAGAAACATACACAAATTTTTAATATTTATTTATTTATTTATATGTATTCGATTTTTAGTAGCTTTTTAAGAAAGTTTATTGCAATATTTTGTAAATAATGTTTAGGAATTTTATTTGATTTTTAAATTAGTTTTTAAGCATTTATGTGTTATTATATACAATATATTATATAAAATATTTTTATTTAATATTGATAACAACCGAATCTATTTTATTTATTTAATTTTTTTTATATTATCTATTTAATTTATTTATATTATTTATTTATTTGTATTTTTACTTAAACACTTTATTATACTTCATTTTTTATTAACTTCTTGTATCTAATTTATCCATATTTAATTTTGATTTAATTTGAAATTTAATTTAATTGAATGATTCTTTGAATTACGCCATAATTTTTTAATTTTTTTAAATACCATAAAAATACCCTTTTAAATATCTGTAGCTTTTTTTTCTTGTGTAATCTTTTTATTAATATTTTTATTAACGCTTTCATTATTTCATAATCTTTATAAAGTACATAAAATGTCTGCAGAATCTCTTCCGCAATAAATTTAGCAACCTTTTATTGCTCATCTTTAAGCACCAAAATTTGCCATATTTTAAATGTTATTCTTTTATTGTTCTTCTTTTATTATTAAAAAAGGTGACAATTTTTCGTATATTTTTTTATTAGATGGTTTAAATGTCGTTTTAAAAAAAAATACACTTGTCTCTTTCTAACTCGTTCTTCATCTTTCTCCCTCTTCACGGTTTCTTTAGAGTCTCTTAACTCCAGCGAATTGGTTCAATTGGAATACAGTTTGGCCCACTGTGCTTAAGAAAGACTAAAAAAAAAATAATCCGATAGTTTTTCAAACAAATACCAATAAAAAGCATTAAATTTAATAATAATTAATAATAATATTCATTTTAATTTAAATTATTTCAAAAGTATTCAAGTGAAAAATAGAAAAAAAGCATAAAAAGTAATCAAGTGAAAAGTGTTCAATGTGAAAAGTAATCGGCTATAAAATCAAAACAAGTAGAGTTTTAAAATAGATAAAGTATTCAAATAAAAAATATTCAAGCCAAAATAAAGTTAAAATATTTCTATAGTAAAAAAGACCCATTTAAATGAATTGTGTTAATTTATCAATTAATATTAATGAAATAAAAACATTTTATTATATAATATAAAATTACATTTGAAGCAAATAAAGAAGAATTTTTTGAAAAAGAAACAAAAACTTTTCTGACTGAAATATAAATAAAAAAAAATTCGATGGAACGATTAAAGAAAAAGAAGTTTAAAAGAAGTTTCTTGTTTTTGCAAAACTTTAAATTTTAATTAAAAAGTTGAAGTGGTTTTATTTCCTCTCTTTATCCTTTTAATGAACATTTTATAATAACGGTGAAAACATAATGAAGGAGCAACAACAACAACAAAGAAATTGTGGTTACACGCTTGCAGGGTCCTGTTGTTGTTGTTGTTAATATTGTTTCCAACGCATTGCGTCTGTTGTTTTTCTGGTCTTTGTTGTTGTTGTTGTCTCTGTTGTTATAAGGAGTGCATTATTTCCACACACGCGCTTTTTTTTAATTGACTCTTTTTTCGTCGGTTTCTTCTTCAGGTTTACATTTTGTTGTTCTTTCATGTTTAAAAACAGAGAACTGTTCTCCGTTTTTTTTGTTTCTTTAAGTGGATTTTGTTTCTTCTTTGTTTCGTTTTTTAGGTTCCTTTTCTTGTTTCGTTCCTTCTCCAAGTGAAAGTCCACTAGAAACAATTTCATGCCTCATTAAAATAAGCGCTTTTTTGCATGCTTCATTGACAAGTTTTTCAACCGAATTATGTCTTTATTACCACCACCACCAGCAACAACAACAATACAACACTATCAATAATTTAAGTTGATTAATAAAAATAACTTCAAGAGAGAGTTTAACAGAGAAGAGAGTGAAGAGAGAGATAGATAGAGAGAAAAAATGTGGGCTCCTAAGCAGAGCAGGATTCACGATTTTTACACAAAATGAATGCATTCTGCACTGTAGAAAAATATTAAAATAAAACACACACACACAATCTCAAAAATAGGAGAAAGGAAAAGCAGAAAGAAGAAAGAAAGAAGAAAAGAGTGAAAAAAGGAAGAAAAAATGTTTGAATTATATTTAACAACATTTCAAATGAAAACAAACAACATAAATTTGTATACATATAATATTAGGATGTTTTGAGCAACATGTTGACATATTGATGGTATATACATGTTCTTATATCTAAGCAACATAAACATTTTATTTGTATCTTCAACTTGTTGAATTAGAAATGGTGCAACATTTGCATTTAACTTAATGAAATTATCCATTGTTTAGTTTTAGGCTTTGAATTTTTTATTATTCAATTAAGCGTTATGCAGAAATTTCCGATCCACCCTGTACTTTTAGTGATTCACCATGAAAGATAGTTTTTTTTTTATCATACAATAGTTACAATTAAAATAAGCTAATTAAATTCATTAATTAAAGAAAATTCCGAAAACTTGACAGAGAAAATGTTTAAACTTATTATAATTGTAATAAATACAGAAATTAGAGTGCACTAAATATAGTAAATAAGTATGTAAGTAAATATAGTAAGTATAAAATATACTAAAAGTATGCCAACAGTTAATTAATACAGTCATTGAAAAATAATCACTGAGGATTGCCCAGTTTTAGGATATTTTTTAATAATTCATTCAGCGCTGCTGCGACTAAAAATTGTTATTTGAAAAAAAAACTGGTTTCTTGTCTATTAATTTTATTTTCTTTAATTTTAATTTTTCGTACGAAAAGCAATTTACAAAAGAAACCAGCCGATGGCCCACCCTTTACAACATAATGTAGTGTATTATATAAGCTTTAATACCTATAGTTATATTATTATATATGTATATATCGCATTTTAATATTTTATTGGTTTATTTTTTAAGTGATCATTTGTAATTTTGTGTAATTAACTTAATTTTTAATAATTTGTTTTTGTTTGTTATTATGTTTTATTTCATTCCAATGAATTACTTAATATGACAGCTTTTTCAACTTCTTCTTCTTCTTCTTCCAGGCCAACTACGTTTCCGATTTGTTCCGTGGCGACAACGCAAAATCTTACGTGTTGCCACGAACGTTAAACGATTCGGCGGTGCCCCAGACGATTACAGCGAATGGTCGCTAGGATCGACGACGGCCGAGTGAACAAAAAAAAACAACAACACGCGTTTTCTAGCAACAGATTCCATGCAAGTAAAAAGGAAAGAAATTAATTAAGAATTCATTACATAGTAAAGAAAATACACCACAAGAAAGCAATCAACGCAAGCTTTTTTAAAGCACTCGATTAAATGATTCACTGCTACATTTTTCTAAGTCGCTGCTACGATCATAGTTAATAGAAGTAAAACTATAAAAAAAACGAAGCCTTGCAAATTAATTTTAAGTTTATTCTTAGGCAGCTAAATTTAGAGAATTTTCAATCGCCGTTTGTGTCTTCCATTAAATTTAAAAAACAACAAAGAACAAAAACAGAACAACACATTTAACTTTACTCTGCTTATAATTCAGTTGTCGATTATAAAAAAACTGCATTCTTTTTTTTATTACAAGATTTTTTTAATCAATAATCTAATTAAAAAAGTTCTGATCTTTACTTAGTTTATATTTAAAAACGTTATCATTTTCGTTATCGAAGAAAAAAATATTTCATTCAAATGGCCGACAACAAACAATTTACAATTAAATAGTATTTATTATATAGTTAAAGAACAGAATCCTTTTAAATCTTAAAACACTATAAATACATACACACTCACACATACATACATACATACATATACTAGTATAAAAGACTCTTTCGACTACTTTTTCTACTTTATTTCGGTTTCTTTGTTCTTGTTTTTTATTTAATTTTTATTTCGTCTCGATTTTTATGTGTATATTTTTTTTTCTATGCTGTTATCTTGTTTTTGTTGTATTGTTTTTTAAGTTTTCCAAATTGTTTTTCCGTTTTTCGTGTATTTATTTGTATTCCTCTTGATCTTTGTTCTTATGATTGTAATTAAATTTGTTACTTTTAAAGTTTAAGTTTCATTAGGTTTAAGAATTTTTATTTAACTAAAATTATGCACATTAGAAAAGGAAAAACTTACTTAATATCATATCTTTTTTTTTCCTTTTTAATAATAATAATACAATAATAACAACAAAATTTATACTTTAAAAAGACAGACACAGATTTATAGTATAATTAAATGTAGAGATCAAGATTTATTATATTTAGTTACTGCTTATAAACGAAATTTAAAATTATAAACAATATTAAAATGCAATAAAATAAAATATTTTAAAAAAATTATACTTTATTCATTCAAAAAATTTATAAAAATATATTTATTATTATCAGTTTTCTTATTATTATTATTATATTAATTGTTAAGTCTTACTTTATGAACGAAGGAAAGAAAAATAAATTAAAATAAAAATGTTGATGACATAAAAATAACCGTGAAAGTATCGTTTTATTTTCATTTTTTTTTATGAGACTTTGGACAATTTTAAAAATAATTTCACATCTACTACATGAGATCCTTACATCCTTATGCTTGATGGGTGAAAACACTGTTGAAGCAAAGGCATGGCTTCATTAATGTTACGGCCCCACCGAATTTAAGGTCCAATACTCCTGAAAACGTCCATAAAATCAGTTAAAAAGTATCGAATGACCGCAGGATGAAATTGAGTGAGGAGTCTACACAAACGATACACGCTTTTATATCGAATTACTATTTATTATAACTTTAGCACTTTAATTACATCATTGTCATTATTTTTTAAATGATTTCACTGAAACAAAGAACTAAAACCAGTGCCTGAAAGTATGCAATCCGAATTATGCAACATGAAATTTTTTTAAGAATTTGGAAACAAAATCGGCTAAAAACTATGCAAAGAAATTTTTTACCTTTTTAGAAATACCTAGCCAAGAAACAATTAATATTTTATTGCTGCTTCTTACCTTGTATTGTTTTAAATTATTTTGTTTTATTTTTTATCGTATTTATTAATTATTTTTGATTATTATTAATTTATTTATTTTTTGTTATTTTTCCTAATCATTTTAATTGTTTTGATATTACATATTTTTATATTATTTATTATTATATTAATTGCTATTATATTAATTATTATTATCATATATCATTATCATTAACAAAATTTTAAAAATTCCTATTTTATAATTTCTCTTTGCTGGCTATTATTCCAAGATGGCAACATTTTTCAGTGCTTCCAATGTACTGTTTGCTTTTAAATTTCATTTGTTATTTCATTTATAATCCCCAGAGGGATTGCAACCACAACTTACAACTACGACAGGTTGCAACAACCTGCGCCACTTTCCAATCGTGGAAATCCGTGGAATGAAATGCAGCAAAAATTCCACAAAATCACTTCGGAAAGGCTTCGTGAATGATTTTACTGGCCAAGCGGCTTGGCCAGTAACTTGCCAAGCTTGGCCGGCCAGTAAATTCCTATACAAATCGTATGGAGACTGGTTGGTGATGGTGTCTCACTTGTCCTTATACAGAAATATTCCTCGGCAGATCACGAGTAGAAACGAATGCAGCCGAAGAGCCACATTTCCCCTTTACGTTTAAGGGAACCCGGGTAAACTAATTTGACGCAACGCAACGACGCACTGACTTCGTGCAACCCTTCGGGTAAATTCTCTCAGAGAGAAAATGTTCAGAATGTTCCACTGTACCAGTGGAAGACTGGAAAGTGCTCTCAATTTCATAAGCGAGATGAACAAAATAGGCCTGATTAGACGCACTGCGTAACAGGCACTTTTGAAACCGTTTCACTCAGTGAAAGAGTTTCTATCCCAGTGATACCCTCTGGGAGGGGTATCAAGAAACGAAAGAAGAGCAACGTAGTTTGCCGAACGTGTGTCCATATTTTCTCTCACTTTGACCAACATTTGAATATTCAATGCATTTCATACACACTGACACCCAGTGGGTGTGTAGCCACCGATGGTATCAATAGACCAGTAGTGAAACCGCTCGAAAGATACTACGTGTAGCCAGGTTAAAACCGTGGCTAAAACGAGCTCCACGATTGAGCTGACGAAACAGTTTCGAGCCGAACGTCGCCGGTGTAACAACGTTTTAACGGGATAAAAAACGAGCGCAGTGTCATTCGATTATTTTTTTATTTTATTGTTTGTTGTAGTTTTTGTCTTTGATGTGAATTCATTTGTTTTTGTTTGCATTTTCATATTTAGTATTATAAGAGTGAGTATATTAGAGGAAAAGAGAAAGAGACAGGGAGAGTGTGATAGTGAGAAGGAGATACACATCAGCAAAGGAACAAAACAACAACCTTAACTAAACTTGAAAGAAGAAAGGAATTTAAAGGAATAACAAACAACAAAAGAATACAATAAAAAAAATCCAAAAAAAGTGCTTACAACTTTCAGGTTGTTTCATTACATTTTTAGAGGTTGAGACGAGAGAAGCTTCGCGTGCAAATGAAAGGACAGAAGAATGTAGAACTTCTTTTCGTTTTACGTTCCTAGAAACGTAAACTTTTTCGTTGTGTTGCGTTGCGTTTCGTTGTTTTGCGTTTTTGTTCAGTTGAATCTGTTTGTTGAGAGTTCGTGTATGTTTGTGTGTTTGTATGAGTGCGTCTTTCGATGTTCATATGTTGATGTGTTGGTGAAATTTCTCAAGTTTCAAGTTGATACGAGAAGACGAAAGAAAGTTTTTTCGAGGCAAAATATTCAACGAAAAAAAAATGTAACAAAAAACAGACCTTTTAATGCTTTATTTGCTATAAAATTGCACTTAAATACGTACGGTTTTTAGTATTTGTTGTTATTACTTGTTTTTGTTGTTGTGGTTATGGTTGCTATTATTGTTTTTGTTGTTTTCGAAAAATATTCACTGTATACATATATAAACAATAAAACAACAAAAAAACAGCAACAACAATTCAACCCTTCGAATTTTTCGCAATGTTCTCAAATTTTTACATTTATTTTTCCATACAAAATAAAGTATTCAAAACCACAACAAAACAGTAACAACGATAAGAACAACAACGATAGCAATAACAACAAGAGCATTAAAAAAGACAACAATATCAACAACAACAACAGTAAAGCCAACAATAAAAATAAAAAGAACACCAAAAAACAACATAAACGCTCATTCACAAGAAATTCATTCGTTGAGGGTGGATTTTTATTAGTTTTCTTCTTCTTCTTCTTTAACTGGTGTCGTTTTTTAAATGCTAAAGGAAAATAAATAAATAAATCAAATAAATAAATAAATAATAAAAGAAGCTCGTCTGAATATGTTTCGAGTTTCAAAAGTAACTCATTATCTAAGTTTTCATATCAACTGTTTGTCTGTCCGTCTCTCTCTCGTTTTCTCTCTCTCTCTCTCTGTTCGCCTGTAGGTCGCTCATTCAATTGTTCTTCTTTTGGTTTTGCTTTTTTTTATACATTTTCTTATTTTTACTGTTTGGCACTCTTCTTTATTCAATTCTGTTATTCAACTCATTTCGCCTTCGCTTCACAATAAGCAAAGCAAAGCAAAAAAAAAGGCATGAGAAACGCGAGAGAAGTTACGATATTTTAGAAGTCGAGAGGCGTGGCAGGGGGGGGGTTACAGTACCAAGTACAGTAATGAACTAACTACGATGATGCAGTCATTCATTCGGTTTTTCTAGAATACAAGCTGCAAGCAAAGCAAACGAAACACAAAAACAGAGAACGAAGTAACGAAAACAACAACAACAACAACGAAGCCAACATGAAATGAAAGCACCATAAACAACAACAACAACAACAAAAATATCTCATAGAGCAACAAGTAACCGCAACGCCGCGATTTGTGGCTGTGTGAAACTTTGAGTTATGAACCGTTTTTTATAAAGAATAATAAAGACAAACAACAACAAATACAATAGCAACAACATTATTAACAACAACAACAAAAGCAACAACATTATTAACAGCAACATGATGATGCTGATGGCGATGATGTGTTTCAAACTGAATGCAGCTCAGTAGAACACAAAGCAAAAAAGGAAGGGGAATAAAAAGAAAAACAAAAGAAAAGAAAAAAAATAAAAACAGACGTTTGCCTTTAATAAAAATAATGGCATCATTTGAAGTGTAAAAAGAACAGCAATAAAAACAACAGAATCAGCTGAAACAGCATCAGCAACAACAACACAACACGATAGCAACCATCTTTAAATAAGAACATCTTTAAAACAAACCACAAAACAAAACACAAGCAGAGAAAAATCTAAACTCAAACAAAAGATCGTCAATTTAAAATAAAGTGAGTTCAAATAAAAATTATACACTAGTACTTATCTCATCAATTACTTAAGTACTGCAATTAATAAATAAGTTTTAGTTTGCTTTTAAGATTCGATAAGTTTTTAAAGAATTAAAAAAAAAAAACGAAGCAACAGAAAACATGGAAAACTTCAATAACGACGTAAATTAAACGTTAAGTCGAAGTGCGAAGTTCGAAAATATTATCAATTAATTGTACTTTTTTATTTTATTAACATGTGTAGCTTTTTTCAAAGGTTAACCAATAAATAGAATTATTAATATTATTATTATTATTACTATTATTTTTATTGCTTTTTATTATTATTATTACAAGTTTATTCCGTGGGCAAACGGAAGAACAAAGTCTTTCTTTTTCCCACCTTTTTTCCTTCGAGTGCAGGGTATTAAAATATAACAGCTTAGAAGACTTAAGAAACAAACCTTGAAATCAGTGTTCAAGCGCAGTCGCCGTTACGCGGTCGCTGTCGATGCCGCAGCCGCCGAAAGCAGCATAAAAAAAAGTAACACTTTCAAGTTGCCTCAACTTGAAAACCTGTTTTACCGGCATAATTAAAATAAAATAAAATAAAACATAAAAAACAGAAAATTAAAATTAAAAAAAGAGTGACGAGTGAAAGAAAAAATTCCAACAAACAGAAGGCGAAAATAATATTATTTTCAAAAATAAATATTAAATATTAAATAAAGAAAAGAAAAGGAAATGGAATATGGTAAATAATAATGAAAAAGCAAATTCCATAAAAATTGAAAAATTAATGAAAATAAAAATGTTATCAGTAAAAATATTCAAACAATTCGAAAATATAGGGTGGGCCATCAGATGGTTTCCTTTTGAAATGGATTTTCTTACAAAAATAAAATTCGTAAAAATTTTAAATTGATTTGAAACTCAAAGCTTGTCAAGCGAGTAAATGAAAAATTGGGGCCTTTGAAATTATTTTTTATTATTAGTATTTTAAAAAAATAGAATTTTAATTTCAAGCAAGGATACGATTCTTCTTTTTGAGTTTTCTTCTATGTTTCCTTCTTATTTTTTTTAACAGACATTCAAAATATTCGCTGGTTTTATTGTCGTTTCTTTCGCGGTACTTTCGCGGTGTAACTTTTCACACGAAACAAACCAGTTTTCTTTTTTATTCGATTTCTAGCCCGCTTCACGCACTTGTTTCGGGAGGAAAACGCAAAAAAATCTACGCAATACAAAAAAAATACTCATTCAATGTTCACTGTTATTATGAGCGGAGCGACTTTTCTCCCTCTCACCCCCACCCCGAACCACTTTCTACCAACATCAACAAAAATAAAAAAATAAGCCAAAGAAATCCGCAAAAAGCGAAGCGATTCACACAAAACTGAACAACAACAACACAACACAGAATATTAACAACAACAACAACAACTTCCACTACTCAACTGCGAGAAGCACAAACAATCTTTAGATTTTTCTTAAAAGAAAAACGTCCAAACATGTTTCCATAGAAGTCATTTCGAATCAAGAAATTGAAGAAATGAAATCTTGGAACTCTCTTGAGTGTAATTTTAGTCTGATACTCGACTCAACTCAACTTAAATCTCGTCCTCATTGTGTTTGGATTTCGTGTTGTTATAAAATATCAAGAGTTGACAGAATGCGAACGCAATAATTTTTGTTTTTTAAGTTGCAGCTTAAAAATTAAGAAGACCAAGTAAACAAAAACAGAGAAGAAATATTAAAAAAAAAAGGAAAAGGAAAACAACAACAACAGACATTTCTAGCTCGTTGCCTGAATTAAGCACAAACGAGTAAAAAGCTTCAGTTTAAAAATCATTTATAAATAAGTTTAAATAAAAAATAAATAAACAAAATAAAATAACATAAAATGAAGCGAAATAAAAGAAAAGAAAATAAAATTAAATACCACAAAATAATAAAAAATAAATTAAAATAAAATAAAATAAAATAAAATAAAATAAAAGAAAATAAAATAAAACAAAATCAAATCAAATAAATTACAATTTTTAAAACAGTTGAATACATTTAATTTAAATAAACCCCGCTTTTTAGTAATTAATTTCGAAGCAGTTAAATTGTTGAAGTTTGTTTCTTAAGTCTTTAGTTGTTATCCGTGAATCACTGCTGTTGAACTCTGAAGTTACTCAATTTTCGTGTTCTCGTTGCTGTTAATTTTGCAACAAATTCAACCTAGATAAATAATGCGAACGCATTAATGTAGAAAAAATTAATTCTAACATATAATGATAATAATAATGAAATGAAAACCCAAAAAAAAACAGAGTAGTTAATTGAAAACAAGAAGAAAAAAACCAAAAAGAAACCCCTACAAAAAAGTGAAACTGCAATAAAAGAGACCGAATAAAAACAACAACAAGCACAATTGTTGCAGCAACAGTTGCTGCAGCGGATGTTGCTGGCGGATTGACTGAAATATTGATGAATCGAATGACGCAAAACCGCAGACAATAAAAATGCGTGCGTGTTCATTGAGTCGCTCGAAGGACGGACGTCGCCGCTGTTTCGCGTGCAAATGAGAACAATGAAAACTTAATTTAATTTAACGAGAAATTAAAAATGACGAAAATCGCTCAGATCCGTTGATTAAAAGCGATAAAAAGTGTTCAACAAGCAACTCGTGCTGCATGAATTCTAGAGCAGCCAAAGCGTCGACCTTCAGATGATTAGCTTTGTGGTTGTTGCTGTGATTTTTTTGCTCTTTTTACTATCCAAAAATTAGTTCATTTTGGACAGTAATTAAAACGTAGTTATTAAACTTAATTAACACTACTTTGAGACACTTGAAATGACTTCAAATGCATTTCTAATTTCTTTCTTTTTGTTTTTAATTGACTACTTTTAATTCTTTGATATTTTTGCTCATACAATAAAATCATATACCTTTATTTTACTTTATTTTATCAGAAATGAAATAAAAGCTACAACTTAAGAAAAACATTAAAAAGTAAAAAAAATTCACAATTCAAAGCAATAAAAACAGCGAAAATATTATAATAAAACCCAAAGAAACAAATGACAAAAAAAGTAAAGAATTTCTAAGAAAACTCAATAAAAATATAATAAAAACATGTAATAAAAAAGTAAAAACAGCAATTTTTCACCTTAACAAATCTCAGCTCACTTTTATTGTTGTCCCGTTTCCACACCACGCCCCCTCCCACCCCGCCCCAGCCTGTTGTTTTTCTGATTCTGTCTGTTATCTTAAAAATTAGCATCGAAAGCAATAAAAAGTCGTCGTCATCTGGAACAGCAGGGAAAAAAATATGTCAGCAAGATTCAAGAACATCAGCAAAACAACAACAAGTAGAACACAAGTAGAACAGCTCGAGTACAGCAACAACAAGCAGGAGCAAATAACAACAAATACAAAAGAATACCAGCTTCAATTCAACTAAAATCAACTCATCTCTGATCTCTGAGTTAATAAAAATCAATTCAACTCAAATGAAATCAACTTCGACTCAACTCAGCTTCAGCTAAATAAAAATCAACTCAAATTAAATTGTTTTTGTTATCCAATATATAATATTATTGGATGTGTATTAAATTTATATTAAATTAGAGTTGAGTATTAAAATATTAGTATAAAAATAAATAAAACAAAGCAATTATTCGAGAAAGAAGAAGAAGACTTTAAGAAGCTCTTCTTCTTAATTAAACTAAAAACATTTTAAAAATAGAATTGAAAAGCAATGAAAGTTAAAAACTCACCTTCAGCATGAAAAATGAAAGTTTTATAAAAACTTTTAAAAATCTATCTAAATCTTAATCTTATCTTAAAATCTAAATCTTAAAAAAAAAAAATCTATCTGCATTTTTAAGCATCTACAATTAATTTATGTAGTATTTATGTATGGTATAATATATAAAATGTTTTAAATTTTTAATTTTAAACGAAATTTTTAAGTAACTTTTTACGTGCAACTGATTTTTATTGCTTCAACGTCCAGCATTCGTAAAAGCAAATGAAAGCGTGTTAAATCACATTAGAAAAAAACCAAAAAAAACTATATACATATGTATGTATATACATAAGTATGTTAAAATACATATATATACATAAATACCTGTGAGTAGGAAAACTTTCTACATTGCAGAGTAGAGTCATCATCCATCAATTTGTTCATTCATCAATTTATATTGTTTCCGAGTGACGGAGATTTGGTGAATATATTTTAAGAAAGAAAGAAAGAAAGAGCGAGAGGAAGAGAGGAAGAGAGTGATGAGAAAAACACGAAAGATATAATTTAAAAGTTTAACTTCACTACGAAAGCAGGGAGTGAATAAATAATAAGAAACTCATAACAATTTTTGCATAACGAGGATGGCTTAAAATTTCTATAATATTTTGCGATTTCACATTTTTACATTTATTTATCGTATATTTTCCATTAAATTTTAGTTTGATTTCGGATTTAATTTTGAGTTAAATTAATAATTTAATTTTTAGTTAATTTTAGGGTTTTCTATTAGGGTTTAACAGTTTAAATATGTTAAAAAGTTTTTGTTATCATTTGTGTTATCATGTTTATTTAATTTAGTTGATTTTAATTCGTTTTTTTAATTTTTCTGATTTCTTGTAATTTTTTCGTTAAATTTTAATGATTTTTCATATTTTTTCCAACTTTTTTGATTTTTTTATTTTATTATATTTACTTTTATTCGTATTTTTGTCATATTTTTCTTCATTCCATTTGTCATGATTTCACATAATTTTTTGACGGATTTATTATAGTTTTTTTTAAAGACTTTTTCTACTTTTTTTTACTTTTTTCTCTAATTGATTTATCTACACATTACTTATGTATTTTTGTTTATATTCTTTTTTTTACTAACAATTTTTGACAATTTCTCGACACTTTTAAATAGCTGTCAAACAGCAGCTTAAGCTTGATTACCGTTAAAGTCTCTCTTAATTACAGTGAGCTGTCTGTCGCTCTGTCGCTATCGATGTCATTATGAAGATTTAATTCAAACCCACGCATTTTTCTATAAAATTGTTGCTTCACCCACCATGAATTTTGTCTGTGTTGTTGTTGTTGTTGTTGTTGTTGAAACCCAAAAAAAAGCCATTCATTTATTCATTCATTAAACACAGCTTAAAATTATTTTAAGCCGCTCAATCGCAAGTGTGAAATGATTACTGATGATAACATGATCTTGTTTATAGTTTAGTTTAGTTTGTGTTTAATTTGAACATTCGACAAATCATCGCCTGACATTTGCACCTGCTTCATCAGTCATCAGTCATCATTCAAGTGATGCATGAAACGTTGACATTTTTGACAGAATCTGCTTGTAATTAAATCTGTTCTGATGTCGGTTTATTTTATTTATTGTTGTTGTTGTTTTCTTTGTGTTCGTTTTTTTCCCCATGAGTGATTTATTTTGTTTTATGTTTGTAGTTTTTTGATAGTGAAAATTTGTAGATGCAATTTTTATTGTTAAATTTTTATTCGTTAATTTTTATACTTTATATTTTATTGTTTAATTTTTATTCTTTAATTTTTGTTGTTTAATTTTTATTGTTTACTTTTTATTCTTTAATTTTTCTTAATATTAAATTTCATTCTTTTCATGCTGATTTATTTTCGCTTTTTACAATTTTCGCCTCTGATTTCGTTGAATCGTTCGTTGATCGTTGAATCTGTTCAGCGTTCTGATTGCGTTTTTCTTTGATGCATTACGTGAGCGTGTATCGTTTTCCTCCGTGACACACGTCATTCGTGACATCAGCACAGAAGTATTCATTGCATTCATTTTTTCCATTTTGTTGCTTTTCTTCATTATTCATTGAAATTAAATAATTATTTTCTATGCGCGGCAGTTAAAATGAGTGATGCGAAAAAACACTGTATTTTTATTGTATAAACGCTTAATAACATCAACAAAAATCATTGAAAAACCTCCAGAAAGTCTTTAAAATGTTTAAAAAATTTTAAAAATGTGTAATCATAAAAAGTGATTTAAATCCTAATCATAAATCATTTAAAAATCATATTTTCAAACCTTTTACTATATTCGAAAACTACTTTGTAAGTATTTAATTGACTTTTTTTTTTTATATATAATATTTTTTTAAAGTATTTTATTATTTACCTCAAAACTTGATCTCCGAACCTTTCACAGCTCTCATCATCGCAGTCATCATAGTTTAGTTAATTCATAAACTTGTTTAAAATACCGTTTTTAGTGAGTCGCCAAATTTGAAAAAACAGCCCGATGAAAAAAAAATCGGATGACTTCAGATGCTTTAATAAAGCAATTTTTTTCATTTGAATCACATCTCCGATGATAGAAACAATAAAAAACACCAGATCGTTGCTTTGACTCCAGTCCATCTTCACGTCAGGTTGACTTTATTTGGTGTGGATCAAAAGACTGCGGCTAATTTTTGGTTTGGAGCAGTGAAAAACAACAACAATAAAAATAACAAAAACAACAACAAAAAGCCAAAGAAAAACAACGGCCACCGACAAAAGTTCCACGCACTCTCGCAAGATATGAAGTCATAAACGGGACAAATCCAAAAGCTGTCACATCATCAACATTATCATCATCGTCACCATCAACATAATCACCGTCGTCACCACCAAAATCATCATCATGATTATAAAAAACAACATCATAACCATCACCATAAACAATCCTGCTGCAAACGCATCAACAACAACTACAAAACTTCAATGAAGTGGTTAACGACACATAAACTGACCATAATAAGAAAAAGTAAAAAAAAGAAGACGGCAAAAGAAACAAAAATAAAACCACTGAAACTATAAAGGAAACTTTCATTTTTCTATTAATGCATTTTAATTAACTGACAAAAGATATAAACATGTTTAAACAAATAAACAAAACCAAAGTTTATAAAGAATTAAAATGAAAAATAAAACACTCAAATTAATAATAAAACGAAATTTTAATGAGAATGTAAAAAAAAAACTAAAATAAATAAAAAGGAATGAAAATTTAATGATATACATATAAAATAAAATAAAGAAGAAATAAATACAAATAAACTGAAAAAGGAAAAGGAAACTTAAAAATAAAATAAATTAAAAATAATATAAAATAATAATCTAAAATATAATAAATATATATAAAATATATATAATAATATAATATATAATATAAATATAAAATATAATATAAATAATAATATGTATAAAAGAGTATGTTTTTAAAAACTATCAAAAATAGGAAAAAACTTTTAATAACAAATAATAAAATAAATATAAAGATAAAAGCAAACGATGGGAAATTTTTCCACAGTTGGCTGTTGAACTACGAACTAAAAATTTATCTGGTGATTCCTCCTTCCTAACAATCGAGGGGAATCACCGCACGCAGTGAGGAGGATCGTCGTAGCGACAGCGGGGGGAACAGCGGCGTACATTCAAACAGACAGAGAAATTTTATGAAATTCCAAGAGTTTGTTTTATTTTTACTTAAAGACAAAGAAAATAATAACAGATGAGTTAATGTTGCAATGTTGCCACTGTTGTTGTAGTGTGGTAAGTGTTGTTGCTGTTGTAATGTTATCACTGTTGCAGCATGTTGTTATTATTATAGTTGTTGTTGTTTTTAATACTATTGTTGCTGCTCTTGTCATAATTATTGTTGTTGCTGTCGGCATCATTATTGTTGTTTTTGCTGTTGATGATTCGAGTATTTTATTGTTAGCGAACATTGTTGTTGTTACTGTTGTTGCCATTGTTGTTGTTATTATCATTATTATTATTTTATTGTCTGTAATAATGTTATTGTTGCTTTTAATGATGATGATGATGATGATAGAAGCTGATGATCATGTTAATGTTATTGTTAATATTGTGGTTGTTGTTGCTGTGGTTTTTTTGCTATTAGTTGTTATTATTATTTTTGTTGTTGTTATTACTATTGTTATTATTATTTGTCTTGTTGTTGTTTTTTCTTATTATTATTGTTGTTGTTGTTGTTGCCATTGACCTCCTCAACAATGCATCAGCTTGAAATTTAAGTGATTTTTTCTTTCTTTCAACTGCCGACGATTGCACGTAAAATTATACAAAAAAAATTGAAAAATAAAGTTTTAAAAAAGTACAAAAAGATACACACACACACACAAAGCCATCAATCTTTAAGATTTTCGAGATATCACGCGTGAGAAGTGGAAAAATTTAATGTTGCTCGCATGTTTCGTTGATTATTTTTCTCGTTTTTCTTTTATTCTGTATTTTTATAAATTTTTTTTTTAATGATTTTTTTGTTTTCATTTTTCTGGTTTTTATTTTAGCTTTTTATTTATTTTATTTTATTTCTTTTTATTATTATTGTTGTTATGATTGTTGTTGGTTTCACAGTTAATCTTTAATGCACCAAATCGTACAATAAACTGCATTCAGTTGCGGTTAATTAATTGTAGCCAACTTCACTTTCTTTCTACCACAAACACAGACAAATAACAACAAAAACTTAAGGCCCAAAAAAACGATGCAAGTCTAAAAACAAAACCCAAAAAAGTGACCAAAAATTAAAATTGAATCAAAAATCAAACCAAAGAAATGAAACCTAAAATCGAAAGTCATAAAAATGTGAAAGAAACAATTAAAGAAAAAATGTGAAAAACAACAACAAAGATTATAAAAAATGATTTTTTAAAATAAATCAGAAAAGTTTAATTTATTTACGATTTAAATTTCTTCTTTTTATTTAGAAGCATCTTTCTTAATTGTTTCTTAATTTTCTTTATGATTGATTTTTCTATCATTAGCTTTTATAGAAACTTCATTTTGTTTAGGATGTTCTTCTCGTAGTCCTCCTTTTCATCTTCTTCTTCTTTTTCTACTCCTTCTTCTTGATTAATTCGACTTAGTTAATTAATCATTATGATTGTTGTTCTGATTAAGTCATTAAAAGTCATAACAAATGCGATTACTGAAGTATGCTTTGTCACTTAAAAAGTCACGAAAAACAGTCAAAGAGAAAAAAATCACATTTGATCACAAATGTTAAAAAAAGGTAACGATATGTGAAAAATACCGGATCCAAAGACTAAAAAACAATCCCTACCATTTTCGAACTCAAATTAATAGCTCTAAAAATAGAACCCAGCCGAACTTCATCAATCATCTATTTTAATTGTTGATGATATCGAATTGATGAAGCAGAAGCAGAGACGACACCCGCACAGTTATAAACAAAAAACAACAACAACAACAAAGACAATCTAAAAACAATCGATTAATTCCTGGTAACCATAAAAATCGGTATTTTTTCAAATCTAATTTAACTTAAGCCACCCACATTTTTTTCGTAATAAATGCTTATCTCATTGGCATCATCTAACTTAATCCCAGAAACTAAAATTATATAAAAAGAGCTGCTTTTCTTATCGTAGAATTAGCAGCTTTCTTTGCGGTTAACATTTTTATGTTGATTAACTTGTTTTAAGAATTCAAGCCAAATCTTTTTTATGCTAATTCTGATATTTGTGAAAAAGTTAGAACAGATACATCGACAGATATATTATATGCTGATCGTGACAAATAATGAATGAATATTGAATTTATTACGTATTGAATCAGATACAAAAAATTCAGGGACTCATTTAGTAACTTAAGAATGGGGTGGGCCATCGGCTGGTTTATTGAAAAATATTTTTTTTTTAAAATTTAACTTTAAATTCTTTGAAATTGATTTTCTGTAAATAAAAAAAAATTTTAAAATAAACCAGCCGATGGCCCACCTAGTATATACATACATATATAAACTACATACATACAAACTTTTGGATTATAAATATTAGATACTAGTTAAAATATATGTTTATATATTATATAATAATATAGAAAAATTATTTTTATCTCAAAATTCCTTTAAATGAATCACATTTTTTAGTTAAGAAAAACCGAGTTTCTTTCGTAAGTCTTTCTGTTTGTAGAGGGATGAATGAATGCATGGCTTTTTATTCAATTAATTAGAAAATAATTCTTTAAAAGTTAAAAATTAATGATCTTCATTAAAGAGTTAATTAAAAACATGTTTTTTTGTTGACATATTTTGTTGAACAGTTCGTAAAATGAACATTTTATAGGAATTTCGTGAAAATTTCAAAACAAAACACATGATGACGTTGTTCTTTTTTTTCTCTTGCAGTGATTTTTGGCGAATGCGAATTTTTTGCAACATTCCTGAGACGGTTCACTTGTATAAACAGCAACAACAACGGCTGCTGATTTAAAATTGTGTCCACACACGCGACGGTGCGCTGGAGAAACCGTTGAGAGTGTGCTGAGTGTGCGCTGGCGCACATTCCGAATAAACGAACCTTTGCAACAACAACAACAAGAACAACATCGAAAACAACAACAATAACACGACCGTAAATTCTATCATTTTATGGAACTCAATTGAAATGCAATTTAAACAACGAGAAGCAAAGGAAAACCCAGTAAAAGTTAAAACGAAGAACTGATGCAACATTAAAAAAAATACAAAAACGAAGAATCTATCAAATAAAACAAAAAACATCAAATTAATACAATAATAAAGCCAAAAATACCCGAAAAATATTCCAAATATTGCCCCCAAAAAGAAGAGAAATTTAATGAAATCAATCAATAGTAATTGAAGGAAAATTGGGAAAATTTTAAAGGTAAAGAAAAAAGAGAACAAATAAAAGCGAGAGAAAGAGAAGCAGAGAAAGAACAGAGACAGAAAACGAAGACGAAACTCCCAAAAAAATGTACCGCCGCAACTTCTACGAGTCCTCGTGTTTGCGCTGCAATGAAATCGTGTATCAAGTGGATCGCGTGGGCCCACTAAAAGACTTCACCTTCTTCCACTCCGGCTGCTTCAAATGCGTCCACTGCGGCACGAAGCTGACTCTGAAGACGTACTTCAACAACCAGCACAAGCAGGATGACAAGGAGGTAAGCGAGGAGGTGGTGGTGGGCGTGAGATGGGACAAGAAACAGAATATTTAAAGTTTATTCAATTTTTAATAATTTTAGGAATATATATTTAGAATTACGTTAAATTGTGTTTATTTTCCTTAAGCGTTTGTTTGTGTTGAATTTTAATATTCCTTGAATTTTTTATATTCCACTCGATTCTTTTACTTTCGTTAAGTTTTTTATTTTCGTTCTATTTAAGTTTCACTAATTTTTATAGTTTTCTTACAATTCTTTTTTAATATCTTTAAATTATTGAAATTTCTGCACATTTTTGATATTTTGAACAATTTATTATTTTCGAAAACATGCTTAACTTCGTAAAATTCTTGAAGATTCGTTAAATTGTCTTTACTTTCTTTAAATTTTGGAATTATATGATATTTCATATAATTTTTTATTTCGTTAAACTTGAAAATATCTTCAAATTTTATTAAATTATGTGTTTTTCTTATTTTATTGTCTGTCATGCTTTCGATCACGTTTCAGTTGTTGTTGTTTCAGCTTTTTTTCTGCTCCATTTCATTGACGCTTCATTTAACGTTGTTCTCGACTTCTATATTTTGACCTCAGCTTCGTTCGATTCTGAATTTCGTTTTCTTCGAATCGGATCTTTGAATAAAAGTGGCGCCCATCGACGACCTTAAAAAAAAACGTGGTCTGCATGAACAAAGAAGACGTTCTTGTTTTTTTTTAAGTTTTGTTGCTTTTCTCCGGTTCGTTCGCTAAACCACATCATTGAGAGCTTTCATGGATCTCATGAATCTTTCTCTATGTGTGTGTGTGTAAGCGAATGTTAGTGTGTGTGTATGTTTAAGAGGTCTCAACTCCGTTAATGACTTGTTTTGTGTAAGCTGTTAATTTTTCTAGATACCCTTTAAGCCTTAATTGATGGCTGTTTAAGCCAACTTCAAAGTGGCGGCGGCGGTGCACTTAAAATGAGCCGCTTTTATAACTTATCTACTTACATATTGTTTACACAGAGAGAAATAGTATACAGAAAAATAAAATAGTAGTACCTCTTAAAAATAATAACAACTCCTTGTTAAGCGTTGTTAACATTTAAATAAAGTGCTTCTTGCATAGAGAAATCTTATTGATTGTATAAGGAAAACTTTATTGTCTTTATTTGTATTGAAAACAAAATGTTATTCTTATTAATTCATATCTTTTTCCCATTAAATCATGAAATCAGTATCTGTTTCGATGAATAAAGTATTCTTTTATTCTAGACTAAACTTATAAAAACAAAATTGTAAAAAGAAACCAGCCGATGGCCCAGCCTTTATAATTCAATCCACGCAATTATTCCAAAACTAATCTAACATATTTCATTAATATTACTTTTCTCAATGAATTTGTTAATTTGTAAACTTTTTTTAAATGAGTTTTCTAAAAGAAAAGCTGATTTTCATTCTCAGGTTGATTTGTAAAAAAAACGCTGTTTTCTTGCTGCGTTGCCCTGCATTTTTGCGAACTCACGTAGGAGTTGTTATTGTAAATTGTTGTTGTTCTTATTATTGTTGTTGTCATTATTGTTGTTCGGAATTGTTGTAACTTGTTGTTGTTGTTGTTGTAACTTGTTTTAGCCTCCAAAAATGGAGCAGAGGTGGAAACTGTGCGCGGTTTGTTTTGTTACAAGTCGTTGGATTACGTGATCGGTCCTTATTTGCTTTTTTTTGCGTAACAGTTTTTAATTTTCTACTTCATTGTTGTTTTTTTTAGATTCTCATTTTATTTTTAGTTTTTATGTTTACTTTAGTTGAGATATTTTTGTGCATGTTTTTATTTTTTTTTCTACGACTTAAATTTCAAAATGCCAAAAATATGAGATCTCTTAAATTCGAAGAAAAATTCCTAAAAATGGTATTTAAAGGAAAACTGTTATGGTATTTCGAATTGTATCTATAATTTCATGATTTACTGGGAAAAAGATATGAATTTCTTATTAAAACGACGAATTAATAAGAGTAGCCTTTTGTTTCAAGACAATACGATTTTCCTTATACAATCAATAAGATTTCTCTATGAAAAAAGCACTTTATTTGTATATTTTAATATTTCATAGTAAAATGACTGAATAAGGAGATGTTATTATTTTTAGATCGTACTTTTTTCTCTGTGTACATAAAAATCGACTATATTACTAGAGAAAGGAAACCACTGCTTCTACTTTATTTTCCAGGCCTTTTTCTCATTTTTATTACCAATAATAGTAATAATAATAAAATAATAACTCAATTTATCTTTGACCTATTTTTTAACCATTTTATTAAGAGATAAAAACAATGTAATTTTTTGTAAAAGTTTCCAATTTTTCTTTGATTTCTTTATTCTTTTCTGAATGGCTTTAAATGGGACGAACCTTGAATCAGGTGTACTGCAGCTCTCATGTACCAAAGAGTGGGCCCGGTCATCTCGACCAGACCGCTGTGGGAATCCGGCAGGCGTTGAATGCGCCGCGCACCAACAAATACGTCAACGAGCAGATTCGCGGAATACGCTCCGAAGTCGATGGTGAGTGAGTCGATCCCTCTCCCGCTCTCTCTGTACCTCTCCCTCTCTCTCTCTCTCTCCCATTCTCTCTGTATCACTCGATGTTGTTCTTTCTCTCTTTTCTTGTAAGTGAATTCATATGCATTTGTTTTTTTTCTGTTTTTTCTTTCTTTTTGTTCACTTTCAGGTGGTCTGACTCCACGCCAGTCAACGCCGAATGGTTACGCCAGTCGTGACATCAGCTCGCCATCACAAAATGACACCGATTACAAGTACGGACGATTCGATGCGAGCGCTTTGCACATCGCTCACGCTCTCAAACAGACCGAAATACAGAAAGCTTACAATAAAATGCGCGAAAAACCGATTGATTTTTATTTGGTAAGTCTGAAAGAGAACCTGATAAAGAAGCAGACGCCGATAGAATGGAAGGGTGGAGGGGAGAGGAGAAGAACCTCCTTTAAATTTCTATTATTTTACAAAAATTTCATAGAAAAGCGTGAACAAAATCGTTTCTCTTCAGAGGAAGCAACTCAAAAGACTTAAGAACCGAACTTCGAGATAATTTTCTGCTAATTTCTTTAAAGCATTAAAGCCAATGAGCGAATATTCACTTCAGTAATTTTTATGCTTGCAAAAGTGTAAATAAATTTAGCTTGAAGTGGGTTTTTTTTCTCAGTACTCTTTTATTTCTTTATATCGTTTTTAAACGGTGAGAGAATATCAAAGAATTAAATATTTATTTAGAGCAGAACAGAGATTAAAACACAAGAAAAGCATGCAAGAAATCATGCTTCATGCAGAACAGTGATAATTTTAAATACTCGGGAATCATCTGAGTGCTGAATCCAGCTGAGATTCAGCAGATTTCCAGCATTAAAAACGTATTCAAAGGCTTTAAAAGAAAAAACACTGCAACACAGAACTTTATTTCATTTTCATTTATCGGCTGTTGATTTGATGGTGTTAATTTGATTAACAGCAATCAAATTAAACAACATCATTCACTAAATATTGTTTTGTTAATTAGGAGGTTAAATTTTTCAGTTCTTTGGTTGTTTTCATTGTTTTTACTCTTGAATGAAATGAATACTCTTTTAAAAATCTCTCAGATCAGATGTTTCGATAGATGAAAATTATTCAGTTTCCCGTCGGACGCCGCCGCTGCTTTGCTTGGCTCAGCGTTTTGTTTGGCTGCTAATTAAGCGGCGGCGACGTGTGAGTGGATGCATTCGAAGTTAGAGTAACGCATCGATAACGCGAGACCAAGCGACCGAACTGCATTTCATTAACACGTTTCTGTGGAATAGCGTTGAACGGCAGCGCAACGAAAGCGTGATTTACATGAAGACAAAGCGATTGAAGCTGCTGTTGTTGTTGGTGTTGATGGTGGTACTTTTGTTGTTGCTCATGTTGGCGGTGTTTGTTGTTTTAGTTAATATGCAGCTCTGTACTAAAAACAAACTGTAAATGACGAAATTTCCATGCAAATAAACACTTCGTTCCGTCGAGATAACGGTTGAATGTGTTTGTGTTTGATTTCGTTTTTTTTTGTTTTGCAAAAACAATAACCACTGAACGGAGAAAATGCATTCAAATTGAGTTCTGTTTGTTAAATTAACCCACTGTGCTTGATATTTCATTTTTTAGATTCTTCGGTTTACAGAGATTTGTGTTTTTTTAGAATTATTTGGAATTTTCTTTGGCAAAAAATGTAATTCCCATTCACAATAAATGGAAGGACAAAGAAAAACATTCCTCAGAGAGAATTAAAGCATTCATAGTACAACAACAATATTGAAAACCCAAAAAACAACAAGAAATTTAACCAAACCAAAGAATTTTAACTACAAAATAAATGTAGTTATTAAAAAATAATGGAAATGAGAAAGAAATAAAATACAATATATACTAAAAAATATATTAAGAAAAAATATTTACCAGTAAATAAAAGTTTATCGATCACATAACAGCAACAGCAGCACCTCAAAAGCGATATAAACCGATCGATTGATCGACGGATTGATCGATCGACCGCATTGAGTTCCACTGCCCTGGAAGCGGAACCAGCTGCAGTCTGACGGGTTGCCCGTCTGTCCGTCCGTCCATCTGTCTCTCTATTTAACAGTCTCAGTATTCAATCAGCTATTGTTGTTGTTGCTATTATTGGTAATGATGACGATGACGATGGAGTTTTTTAAAGCCACTTCTTTTTGGCGCAGTTAACAACACTTTGAAGGTGCATATTTTTAACGCTTGCAACAGCAACAATAAAAGCAACAGCAGCATCACGTCGTTGTAATGCGGCGTCGCACGAAAGCCACCGACTTTCACTGGAGTGGCTGGTATTTTGTCTTTTTTTTTTTTTTTTTTTTTTGCTTATTTCTTGGCTCGATAGTTCGGAAAAACAAGTGCTCCATGCTTTCAGTTTGTTTACCTGTCTGTATGTCGTCCGTCTGTTCGTTTGTTTGCGCCGATTGTTTGACCCACAGTCAGTTGTTGCAGTTGCTCAGCCTCATTCATGGTCTTCTGTCAGTTCCTCTGTCCCTCTGTCTGTCACTCTTTGTTCATTACTATGTCTGTCGGTATGTCTGTCTGTTTGTTTGTTTGTTTGTCTGTCTGTCTGTTTGTTTGCGATTTTTCTTGAATTTGTTGCTGTTGGCAAAATAACTCGATTTTCCTACGCCACTCGACTCGTTTTCTCTCAACTGCTTGTAGCGCTACGAGCGGATGGTAGCAGAAAAAAATACAAGAGAAGATATTTGTTGCCAACATGAGTTGTTGTTGTTGTTTATATTGTAATTGTTACTGATTGACGTTAATTGTTTCGTGTTGTTGCATTTGTTTGTTGTTGTTGTTTTTAGTGTGTTTGAATGAAAAATTGCCTAAATATTTGCTGGTGATAGAAGTTAAGAGCAATTGTTGTTGTTGTTATTATTGTAATCAAAGTATTGCTTTTCTTAGGCTTCTGTAACTTTTCACCAAACATTAATTGTTGTTGTTTTGGTTGTTGTTCTATTAACACTACTTATTATTTCTTTAGTTATTGTGACGAATACAATTTTTCATCTCTTACAAGGTCTCGTATTGTAAATGTAGTTCTTCTTGCGGATATCCGTTTGAGTATCCGTATTAACCAGTATATTAAGTGTTGTCTTTCTGTTATAATTTCTTGCTTTAAATAATCATTTTGTGGTATCTTTTCCTCCTCTTTGCCCCTCTCCTGTAAATAGTTTCAATATACTACTCTAAAGCACTTAATACACGTAATTGTGGACTACGTTTCAGAGGGATACGCATGAAAGGACCTTTTCACTTACGGTACTATAATAACCATGCTCCGATGAACAAAAAATAGACCAACAACGAAAAGACGTCGCCAACAAAAAAATCGACAATCGTAACTAACGATTCAGTTAAACCGAAGCGTCATTGACTGCTCTCAGACATGATGCCAGATTGCAGAAATAATCATTTTGCGCAAACAGTTTGTGTGGTTGTACGTCACCAGCGTCACCACTACGCTTGTGCTATCATAGATGTCTCCAAATCGTTGTTTGGATGGTTGACTGACCCTTAATGGTTGTTACCATGTTTTTGGACGACTTTTATTGTTTCTATTATTGAAATCCTTTCAGTTAGATTGATAGTCCTCCAATTTCTGAGTCTTCGAATGGATCTGTAACTGATCTTTTGATCTTTTGATTCTCTGGCTGAATTTAAATGTCTTTAGATTTAACGATTGCATTTGATGAGATCTTCGATAGTGAAGCAAAACGTTCAGTTAAATGCCTATCAGTAGTTACGCGACATGACCAGTAATTGCATCGTATTAATTGGCCGATTGAAAGCCAACCAACCGAGCCATGCAGCTCAGACGCAAGAAATACAATTTTTCCGCATTTCGGATGATTTTTCTTTACTTTTAAATAATTTCATCACCACCACCATTTTCAAGGCCCGCGAGGAACAGGCACATCTCGAGATGAAGCATCGCAAGGAGGAGGACGACTTGTATCGCAAATTTGCTCGCAAACGCGAGGAAGAGGATCGCAAGATCCAGACCGAATTCCAGGACGAGTGGGAACGCGAGCTACAGCGTCTGGCACACAAGTTCGAAAAGGAGCTGGCCACATCGCGACGCAATCGCGACGACCGGACGAGTGTCCTGACGCTGCGACACGAACAGCAAAAGGAGGACCTCGAGAAAAACATGACGCTGCGTCGCAGCAAGAAAAAGGAGAGCATCACGCGTAAGATGCTGGAGCACGAACGGTTCGAGACGGCGGCTCTAGTCGATCGGCAGTCCAGCGAGATGCTGGAGCTGATCAGCGCCCGGCGCAGTGAATACATGCAGAACGAAAGCATCTTCCTGGACGATGAGATCTTCAACGAGGGCACCGTGCCACTGGAGTACCCGACGTTGGCGCCAGTGCCAGCGCCGCCTGCGGTCAGCAAATTCCAAATCTACACTGATCCGATCGAGTTCGAGGACGTGGATCGCATAGCTATATCGGTGAATAGATGATTGGAAGGAGACAGAGTTTCTTTTAAATTCAATTAAATAAACAATAAATAATCAAAAACTTCTCTTCAGGTGGCTCAAGAAGATCAGAAGACTTTCACCGACCTGGTGCGCCAGCTGGTGGGCCGCTGCACCACAGACATCGAGAAAGCGCGAACCATCTTCCGCTGGATCACTGTTAAGAATCTAAATGCGATGCACTTTGACGACGATCTGCGTGGAGACACACCGATGGGCCTGCTGCGTGGCATCAAGTACGGCACCGAGAGCTATCATGTGCTGTTCAAGCGACTCTGCAGCTACGCCGGCCTTCACTGCGTGGTCATTAAAGGATACTCGAAGAGCGCCGGCTATCAACCGGGCGTCAAATTTCAGGACTCACGTTTCCGCAATTCGTGGAATGCCGTTTACGTGGCGGGTGCATGGCGATTCGTGCAGTGCAACTGGGGGGCGCGTCATTTAGTTAATGCGAAGGAAGTGCCTAAAGCGGGGCGTGGCAAGAATGACAGTTTGCGGTGAATAATAACAGAAATCATCTTCTAGCCAAACAGTGTTATGCTTTTTTTTCTATCTCTCTGTCTCTCTCTATCTCTCTCAGATACGAGTACGATGATCATTACTTCTTGACCGATCCACGAGAATTCATTTACGAATTCTTTCCGCTGCAGGAGGAGTGGCAGCTGCTCAAGCGTCCCATCACTCTGCGCGAATTCGAAAATCTGCCTTTCGTGCGCTCGCTTTTCTTTCGCTATGGCTTGCATTTCGCCGATGAGGGTTACGGTGCCGTGGTTTTCACCGATGATACCGGTTGGTTGTGGACTTACTCAAACGTTAACTGTCACAAAACAAAACTTAAACAAACTCACTTCCAGGTGCCGCTACGGTTCGAATAGCGATGCCGACCGATATGCAGAGTTGCCTCATCTTCCATTACAACCTGAAGTTCTACGACAGCGATGAGGACTCGTATGATGGTGTATCGCTGAAGCGTTTCGTTATGCAATCGGTGATTGGCAACATTGTCGCTTTTCGAGTTCACGCCCCCTGCTCGGGAGCTTTTCTCTTGGACATCTTTGCGAATGCGGTAACGCCCCAAGAGTACCTCACCGGAGAGCCGATGAAATTTAAATCGGTGTGCAAATTTAAGGTACACGAATTAAAAACAGAAAAAGAACCGTAAAATTACTAGAAAGACGTTCGTTTTTTATAAACAATTTCTTTTTATAACAAAATATACCCCTTTTAATTACATGCTTGTGTTTGTTTTATTCACAGATTTGTTGTGAAGAGCTTCAAACCGTTATGGTTCCGCTGCCCGACTGTGCCAGTGGCGAATGGGGACCAACGAAGGCCACACGGCTTTTCGGCCTCATACCAATCACACATCAGGTAAGAAGAATTCAAAAGAAAAACTCGAACTTTACATAAGAACTCCTTCCGGAAAAGGAGAAAAAAAGGTGTCCGTATTTTGCACACAAAAAGAAATCACTTTACCGAACTTATGTCATGTTTTTTCTAGGATCCTTTAATTTTTGCCGGTCGTAGTTTGGATTTGCAGTTCCGCATGTCTCGTCCGCTCACCGACTTCATGGCGACGGTGCACAAAAACGGTATCGAAGAAAAGAAACTGTCCAAATACGTGACGCACAGTACGCTCGACGACATTGTGACATTCATCATAAAGTGAGTCAGAGAAGAACCTACAAGATAAATACAATTAGTGTATCCCTAAATTAATTACCAATTTATTTTCATTATTACTACGATCCATCGCATTCACAGTTTTCCGGAGGAGGGTCAATACGGATTGGATATTTATACACGAGAACTAGGCGCTGCTGCCCTGCATCCGACCAACAATTCGCCGAACGAAAAACATTTACTGACGCATTGCTGCAAATATTTAATAAATTCATCAAAACGAAATTGAAAATCGACACAAATTCAGTGGGGTGGGAAAAAAAGGAGAACAAATGTTTTTTAGTTGTAGGAAAAAATGTATAATTATTCTTATGTGGGTGGAAAAAACCAGATTAAAAAACAAATTATAAATCATTTAGTAGTAGAGAAAAAAAAACGTATGTACATTTAGAATACAGCGTGTTCCGGACTTTAAAGGGACGGAGAGGCAAGAAGGGAAATTCATGGGATTGAAAGCCAATTTGACGACCGTCAAAATATCAATCTGGACGAGGATGCCAGTCAGCAGGTCAAGTCAATCAGTCTAAAAGCCAGTCATTCAGTCAAACAATTTATTCGTCTCCCTTCCTGCTTCTCCCTTCATTCGAGTTTCTGTATAATTATTTTACTAAAAGGTACATACTTTAATACGTTATAATTAAAACAACAAACAGTGGTGCTTTATAATTAAAACTAAACTCTACAAAAAAGCTACAATCTTTGCGTTGTTTGCTTATGAATTGTTTTTACTTTCGCTTTAAAATAAATTTTTCTTTAAATTATGTGAGTACGGACGAGTACTATAATAAATTTAAAAATATATACATAAAGTACATGTGTATGTTTGTATCGATTTAATTTAATGTTATATGGTTTTTTCCTACGCACTGAAATTAATTGAATTTGGCGTTTATATTTAAACTGTAAATAATATTCTAGTTGCTAATCTTTATTGTTTATTATTTATAATATTACATATTATTTAATACGTATTCTTTTATTTAATTATTATTATTTTTATTTTATTTAATGTCGTTTAATTATCTTTCTATCTTTAATTACAAATCTAATCTAATACAGTTTATATACTTTTTTATTTATGGCTCAAAAATATTGAATAACAATTTTCATTTTTTTTATAAACATATTATTTCAATGAGATAACAATAAATATTAAAGTCTTGTTCAATAGCGTCGCTACGATGATGACAATTTATCAATATTTATTCTGGCTGACTTTTACTTTAATAGTGAATATTGATTATATAAAACACATAAAACAATTACAGCTAAATACAAATTAGCTACATATGTATATTTTTTCTGAAATACATTTAATTAATAAATAAATATATTAATTATTTAAAATTAAAATTATTTATATTAATTATTTATATATTATTAAATTTAATGACATACCACTCATATGTATGTCACAACAGAAACAAGGAGAAAAGAATGAAATGCTTTTGTAATCGAATGACATTGTGGCATTGTCTACATTGTGGCTCACCATGGTTTCATCAATCTATTCCCTTTAGCTTCCATTCCAATATGGATATTTTTCAGATTACCTTATTGAAAAATAATCCCTCTAAATTTAAGCTTGACCTGATCTAGTTTTTTATTACAGCTCCAGTATTGTTCATAGTTATTTTTTGTGGTGCTCATACGAGAGCAGTTTGAAGTTTTCGGGTTTCCAGGTTTTGAACCGATAATAGTCAGTGGGAGTGGAGTGGTTCATGCAATTCGTAATATAATTCCTTGAATTTCTTGCCATTGCAATATGGTTCCTGTTTCACACGCCATGCTGATAACTCTTGTATCCGTAGTAATGCTGCGGATGAAATGGCTCTCTGCCTGACGAAGCCACCTCGATACTGCTGATCCATCTATATTTCTTAAACAAATTATTTCGCAATTGTGTCCAAAGTGCTCAGGAATATCGGCGCTTAGGCCATTCAAGGACTTCATACAACAAAACAATAAACTTTATATATATTTTTTATGCACTTTATTTGTCGAATTGATAGATAAAAGAAACATTCTTCAGTATTGATTCATTTTACACCTTTTTTTACAATTAATTTTTTCTTTTAGGTTTTTCTGACTTACGTGAACACACAGAAAATATTCTACTATCTGAATGTTTACAACTATATCCCATATTACATGGCAAACAGTTGTTTGAACAAACAGTAATATGAAGGTTGTGACTGTTGATCAAACAACTGTTTGCATTGTAATATGGACCTAGTAGTAATTGCGTGGAATCAATCAAAATATAAGTCTTCTATCTGTCTACTGCTTTAGTTAATTCTTTTCGTTTATTTTTATTGAAGTTTATAAAATGAAATTTTTTTGTGTTTTTCTTGTTCCAATTTCATAAATCAATTATATACCTTAAAAAATACACTTAAACATTTCAGTTAGTATACGCTTTTCTTTGTTTTTCTCTTGTTGCTGGTTAGTAAAGATTTTGGTTGGTGTTCTAGCAGAAAATCCATACAATAAAAAAGAGCAGCTGACTTAAAGTACATCAAACATTTTTGTTTTGTTATTTTTAATTCGACCGATTTAAAAATTGTAATCTCTTTTAATAAATCGAAGCAATTTTTGCGATTTTTCAATTAAATTTGACTGTGAGCTTATTTTTAATGAGTTATTAAAAAACAAAAATTGTTCACTTGTTCGGTTTTTACTTATTTTGGTTGTTTTTCTATCCATGTTTCATAAATTGCCGTGCAAGCAAAGAAGAACGGGATCAGCTCGCTGGGTGGGTGTTGTTTTGTCTGCTTCTTTCTTTTTTTTTCTAAAACAAATCATGTCTCTCTCTCGCTTTTGGTTTACAAATTGTTTGTTTACTCTCTAAAATGTTAAATTAAATTTAATGTTATTTATTTGGAGTTCTTTTTTTTTCTTTCAAATATTTTAACATTATTGTTGTTATTTTTTCCATACAAAAAAACAGAAAAAAGCAAAACTAAAACAAAATTACGGATTTCTTAAACTTAAAATATGATGATGCTGCTTCTTTATCTTCATCTTTTTCTTACTGATTATTTTTAAAGCAATTCTTAAAAATAAGTTGTGGTTAATTTTTTTCTTATTTCTGTTCTTGTTGTTATTATTAACTTCTATTGATGTGTTATTGTTGATGTTGCTGTTGTTGGTGCTGCTTCTTGTTTGTGCACCTAAAAATTTCGTCTATTGTTGTTGTTGTTGCTGTTGTTATTTCCACCACCGCCGCCGCCACCACCGCCGCCCCCGCTGTTGTTATTCTCATGGACACTGCAAACAAAGAAATAAAGAGTTATTATATTGGCAAGGAAAGAAAAAAGAAACATTGACGGATGTTAATTTTTAATAAATATGAAAATTATATTTGTGTTAGTTTATTGTTAGGTTAGGTTATACAAATGCATATATACACCACGTTCAATCTATGATCCAAAGATTTTAAAAAAACTTAACAGTTTAACCTTTTCCGAATAATTTTTTTAATGTTTTTCCGATTAATGACTTTCTAAACTTTATATATTATACATTTTCTGATTTGTAAAACTTTACTGTAGTTTAACTTTTGTTTTGTTTCGATTAAGATAAATATTTAATACAACGGCAACTCATCAACATTTCCGAAGTGGTTGTTGGCATTTATCGTTTGAGCACTTGTTATTCTTTTTTCGTTTATAGTAAATTCTTTATAAATAATTCGTGATTAATTTCACTAAACACCAAACTGATTGCACCAAGTTTAATTTTTATCGACTCATAGTTTTCAAATACACTATCACCATATTTCACACCTCATCCAACACATGCATTCAGAATTATTAATTATAACAACCAAATTACAAATAACGAACATCTTTCTTACAGCGTTTATAAAATCAGTTCCACTTTCTCAATAATTTGTTCGATATTTTTTTTTATTTTAACGACGATTTTCCTTTTGTTATTCGATCTTTTGTTAGACTTTGTTGAAAATTAGTTTATGACGAAGACAGAGAGACAGAAAGGTAGTTATTATCATTTGTATTATTTTGTATGTTAATCTTTGGGAGTTAGTCATCGACACACAATGAAGAGAGCAACACACATTGTAAGAAGACAAGGGATTTATTGTTAATCGTAAATACCAAACAACAAAATCACTAGTCTTCCATACAAAATGTATCAGAGTTTGTTTTCAGAATGTTTGAGAAATGATGATGAGGTTTTCTTTAGTTATGAGTTTTCTTTCAATACTTTTTCCTTGTAGTAGTTAATAAAGCACATTCAGATGGTTAACTAGATGTTTATGGGGTAGATAAATTACTTATACGGATACGTAAGATAGGAAGGTTTAATGTATGAGTATTTATACTGATACTGATGAAGATAATTATATTATAATTGCATACACATTTCAATATTTTCTACACTATTTTTCGTCTAACGTGTATAAGTGATTGGATGAATGATTGATTACAGAGACGCAGGCACAACAGAGACACAGAGAGTGCGATAGAGACAAAGACGGTGAAAGAGAGAAATGGATTGTGTAGCATACATTTTATGGATTCGATTCAACCAACCTCTGTTGAAGCAGATACTGAGCCATTTGAATCTGTTTGGGACTGCCAGAAATGGTGATGATGCGATCGGTGGATCCGGGAAGGGGCTCATCGATGGTTATATAAGCGCCTGATTCGTTCCGTATGCGCCGAATGCGACCGCCTCCTTTACCAATGATGGCACCAGCGAGCTGTTGATGGATAAGAACAAAAAAAAGTGGCGCATTATTTTAATGTCGTTACATTCTTTATCTTAAACTCGTTCTACTTACGTCTTTTGGAATGGTGACTTGTGTACTATTTTTAGGATCGTGTCCAACAGGTAGATTTGCACCATTGGGTCCATTGGTGGGTCCTGGACCGAATACATTAGCACCGCCTCCGGCACCGCCACCCAAACCATTACCCATATTTCCAGCACCACCGCCGAATCCACCACCTTGATTCATATTGTTGCCACCGAAGCCGCCGCTACCGCCAGGGTTGCCACCTCCAAAGCCACCGTTTCCACCACTTGGACCACCACCCATTTGAGAGCCACCACCAAAACCGCCAGAATTTCCAAAGCCACCTCCCATGCCACCACCGCTGCCGCCTCCAAAACCACCGGCGTTTCCACCGAAATTGCCAGCAGGTCCATTGCCGCCAAAACCGCCCGAATTACCACCTCCAAAACCACCAAAGCCTCCTGAACCGCCTCCACTGTTACCACCAAAGCCACCGCCTCCAAAGTTACCACCTCCAAAGCCGCCACCGTTATTGCCACCGCCAAAACCACCATCCTCATTGGCCCATGGATTCACAAAGCTGTTGCGGTCATCGCCTCCTCCGCCGCGACCTCCTCGTCCAGCACTGCGGCTTCGATCGTTGCGACGCGAACCGCTGCGGTCGTTGCCGCCACCAAAGCGACCACCACCGCCACTGCCACCGCCACCGCCGCCACCACCGCCACCTCCATTTCCACCTCGCGCACCGCCACGAGACTGACGGGGATTTTGACTGCCACCAGTGCCAAAGCCACCATATTCCTCAGCGTACATACGGTCGAAGTTGATGGGGTCATAATTGTGAACCGGTCCTTTGATGGGAGTCTAAAAAGAGAAAAGAGTATAAAAATAATATATCGATTGATTTAATAGAACATTTGAAAGAAGAAGAAATAAAAATATCAACTCACCTCACGTGTCAATGTAATCACTTCACGTATAGCCTCCAGGACTTGGCTTTGCTTGCCCACTGTCTGAACGACGCGGTCCGTACTCTGAGGCGCCACATTTGAGAAGACTTTCAAGATACGACATCCGATTTTCTGAAAAAACAAAAATTCAAAAGATAAATTAAAAAAAGACATCTAAAAGTGAAGCTACAAAAAAAGAGAGAAAAAAGCGAGACGAAAATTGTAACTGAAAAAAATGGCAAATGCAACAGGTATCCATCAACATCGTGTGAACGAACTTTATTTTGTATCTCTGAAACCTGTTTGTATACAAGAACGTACAACAGAATACTGCCATGTAACGTATACTGATTTCATGAGTTAAACTCTGCACCGTGGGAAAATTTTGCCAGAGGCAGGCAAAATTTTCGGAACGTGCAAAAACGAACCCACTTCTAAAATGATTCTTCTTCTCAAGCATGTATTGCGAAAAGAAAGAAGAGAAGTTGACGAAGGAACGAACAAAGTATACGAAGTAGTGGATAACAAGAAAAATGAATAATGAAAAAAAGGATCACACGCAACACGAAAGCGACCGTTAGTCACCGCAGCCGGCTCTCTACAGCCAATCGTAGTTGAGTAACTAACTTAAGCGTTTGGAAATTCAATACAGGATTTTTTGAGTTAAGTGCTGGCGACAGAAAACACAGCACAAGGAACACAACACAACAGAAAAAGTATTCTAAAAGAAATTATGTAGTCGTACACCACGGCACCGTAGCAGAACCACTCCTCCTTAATTGGGTGCGTCGACGAGGTACAGTGAGCAAACAAAAAATGTATTACGTAGACAATAAAACAACAACTTTGTAACAATAGAAGTTATAAAAATATGATTAATAAAAATAAAGGACGAAGAAAGGAAGTCGTTGCTTTTTATTGCATATCCTTTTGTCCATCGAATCAATCGATTTTGTTCATTTTTTCACATCTCTGAAGAGCAATGAACATTTTTTACGAACAAATCCCATTTTAAGAAGAATTTAGGATGAATTTTAATTAACTCCTTCAAAGGCAATTGGTATTAGTTTTAACATTATTGTTAGGGTAGAATTGTCTGTTATTTCATCACTTAATTGGGTAGAAGTTCGTGGTCAGAAGTTGATCCTTCTAATCCAATTCCTTCAGTTCCCTCCCTCTACCGCTGTCTCTATGTCTAAAATAAAAAAGCAGCTGTCATGTCACAAGTAAATTTAAATTCAGACGCACAGAAAACGCGCGCAATTAGAGGTCCAATAAAGGAAAGAGGAGAAGAACCCTGATGACGTTTCCATCTACCAAGTAAACTCCTAACTAAAAATTAAAGCAATAGCTAACTGGTTAATACGTGTTACGGTGATAAAGAATTTTATTAAAACTGTTCGTGTAAAGGATATCATTCTCCGGTACTTTATTTTCCCACAGGATGTTGTTAATCAGTATTCTAGTTCAGTCCAGTTTCTTTTGAAGGTTTGATCTTGAGGTAGAAAGAGTAACAGAAAGATAAGCAATTTAATTAATGTGGTTAGCTTAAACACAGGAGACGAAATGAACGACAACGAGAAGTCGGAAAAGAGCGAGTGTTTGCTTTTGATTTAATTGAAATATAGATAAAAATACACCACAACGCAAATCAGTACAATCGAAAGAAATCTATTAAATTATTTATTTTTTCCTTCCGATTCTTAGGAATTTCTTTACCTTTTCGATTTTTTTGAATAGCTTAGAAATGTTATTTATTTAAAGAATTAAAACAATTCTCTGGAGTCAGTAGAATCGTGTTCGTACTATAAAAGTGAACGCGCGGCGGATGAGAAGAACGACGTGTTCGCGACTGATGTTAAGTTTGTACTAGTTAAGTTTCGAAAATTTCCAAAGACTATGTAGTTAGGATATGTGTTAGGAGAGCTCTGAAATCCACAGACACACAAACACACAGTCACTTAGACATTTTCATATACACTCATCTCTTTTTAAATACTCAACACAAAAAATATTCTCCGTTGAGTGTAGTTGGCAATCAAAACCATGATGTACCATATACTAAAATATTATTAAGGATATAGGAAAGGACAACGACAGCAATAATAAAAACAACAACAACAGACACAATATTTAATACACACCACACCATTTATATACATACTATACTATATATAAATATATATTACTTGTGTAGAGTGAAAAAGGAGGTCTGCATAAGAGAGGAAGAGAGAGGATGAGAGATGTTGCTGGCGAGTGAGAGAGGTAGAGGAAGAGGAAGAGAGATGGTGAGAGTAAAATACAAGCATGCGCTGTAGAACCTTAAAAGAGAGAACCTTAAAAGAGATTAAAAATGATGTTTTACAACAACACAATGAGAACAACCCACCACTTTATGGAAGGATATCGCAAACCAAAATGGAAAAAATGAAGAAGGAAAAACAAGAGAAGAGAAAATCTTTTTCGTTGAGTCAGTCACTGTCACAAGTTCTAACTTTTCTCACCATGTGTCCATCCGTTCAACCATCTCCATTCTCAATGATGTTGTTGTTGTTTTTGTACTTTTTCTTCAAAGGACAACAAGGATGATTTCATGCATCACAGTCTGAAGCATAGGAAAACAATGCACGTGAAACAGGATGCATGAAGAAAAAGAAACTACTAAAGACGACAAAAACACCAACAACACATTTCATAAAATATCAGGCTATGTACATTCAGCAGGCGCTGAATTGTGACGAAGACGACGGCTGCCGGCTGATTTAACAAAAGCAAATCGAGTCAACAGCATTAAACAACAACAAAAAAAATACATTTATTTAAAAGAAACACCAACAAGAATTTCCTCTGACTAAGCAGTAGGCAGTACATAAGCCAGCCATAAGCCAGCAAGGAAGCGAACAAAAAGGACTCGACTTCTTGGTGACACCATCATTGAACACGCATGTTCGTTTTATTTAATTTTTCTTTTGTTGTACTTAATATATGCATGCTATTATTATTATTATTATATCTATATATATATATATGTGTGTGGGTATAAAACTATATATACGCATATGTATATGAACATGTGTTTGCTTCAGTGCGTGTGTGTCATAGTTAAAATATGCTGTCGTTGCTGCCGCTTAAAATTTCCTCAGAAATTATATCGCGAGACATAAAATAAACTGCGGCTACAACAACAAATAAAGTCACCCAAACGTTGTAGTCGTGATAAATTATTTGACATTACATATTTAGATATTTATTTTTCTGTTATATTCTTTGCACTTGGTTTTGTAGATATTTAAAAAATTTCCCGTATTGATTCTACTTCAGTGAATACTAAAATTATTCCAGATTGCTCCCAATATACTTAAAAGAATGATTAAATTTTTAGCAGTAGTCTTCCAAATCTTCTATTTTACTTGAGAATAACTGTTGAGGAACTCAATATTGAGAAATTCCAGTAGACATAAAAAAGTCCAGTGAAAAAGCTATGATGTGAACAGTTTATTCCCCTGAAATGTCTACCGAGCAAGAGAGATGGAATTTCGCAATCAATCAAGCAATTAGATTAGATTAAGAAAACACCGTCACTTCATTTATTAAATGTTTTGTCATCAAATCTCGACGAAAAAGAGGAATACACAAAAGTGCAGTAAAGACAGGGAGGTAGACCGGAGAAAGAAAGGATAAGAAAAAGGATAAAAGAGAAAAAATACTAAGGAAATCGAAACAGGAAAAACATAAAAACCAATAACGACAAAGCTCTTTCAAAGTCGTCGTAGTTCCACCATAATTTCCATTCGACCATTCGTCCGTCTCTCCATCACGGCGACTGCAACTTCATCAAAGTAGTTTATATTCATTCGTTCAGTCACTCGTTCATGCTACCAAATTGAAGTTTAAGCATATGTTTTTTTCACACTTAGTTGCTGCTTCCTTTGAAGCAAACGTTTCTGTATACGACGATATCCTGTCAAACCGGAAGGAATTTAATATAGAGTACGATAAAAGAAGCAAGCAAAGAATACATTATAAAGCCGTGCGGCTTTGCTTGGCTGTTCGTGTTGTGGAGAATACAAACACAAAGCTGATTTGTTGTCTGCGTGCGTGCGTATCTGCGTTCATGTGAGTGTATTTGAGTCGCTGTCGGTGGTAGTATCAGAGGTACCTCCACTGGAATTCGGAACAACAACAAAAAATGGGAAAGGAAGAGCGGAAAGAGGAAAAAATATTTTAAAAAAAAAATTCAAGTGATGCTTAGAGAAGACACCAATAAGAACAAGAATCGCCAACGACAATAAAAAACAACAAGTACGATTACAACATAAGCAACTGACAATAAAAGCGGGAGTTCAAGGAAACAAGCCAGAAGAATTCCTTATCGAAAATAATGCAAGCAAACAAGTTAAGAAAAAAAAGCAAAAAGAAAGAATGTTGTTTTAAAAAGAATGGAGAAAAAAATAAGCTAAACGGAAGCGGCTACAACAACTTTGTCAAAAAACGATCAAGCATACTTGTATAACCTTCCTCTTCCTTACAGTTTGTATATCCACCTCTTCACCCTCTTTGAAGACGAAGAACGTCGTTGCACTAAAGTTCAAGCAAACCAGTATGCAAAATTGTTTGAGAATGAAACTAAAATCCAAAATAATAAAAGTATCATCATCAGTATTCAAAATATTTTAGTTACAATATTTTGATCTGCTTCAAAAATAGAATAAATATTGTAAAAAATATTATTGTAAATAGTAATAAAAATCTCCAGAAATAAGTACTTAAATGAAGACTAAACATATGTATGTAATAACTAATAAGTTTTGAACTTTAAAAACTGGACGTAATTAAAACCGAAGACAGAAGGAAGGGAAGGAAAAATTTCGAATAACATCGAAGCTGCAGGACGATAGTTTTATTTCTGACATCCGTTGTCGTTGTCGTTGCCGTCGTAACACCTGTGAATCATTTGTCACGCACCAAGAGAAGAATACGATCGGAATCCGGATGTGTAGAGGAAGGGACACAGCAGCTGAAAGGACGACGACAAGAACAACAACGTTGCGTTGCTTCTGATTGTTTTGAAACGAAGCACCAACTCACACAACGTAGTATACGTTTTCGTACATATATACACACAAAATAGAAAAAACATGCTGAGCGCGTGCGGCACAAGACAAAGTTAATGGTTCCGTAGTTTTAGAGTATGCAAGATTAGTTACGAGCTATCTTCTTGAATACTGCTGATTTCACCACATGGTGCAACACACTGATGAGAGATTGTAGCTATTATTTAATAAAATAAGGAATTCCATCTCTTTTAAGATGCATCCTTAGGAACAATGGTTCCACAAAACTGGTTCCAGTATTTTTTTTTTTCATGAATTTAGATTTAAACCGAAGAAGTTTTACTTTTGAACATTGATACTCTTCATTACTTCCCTCCTTATGAAGTAAAATTTTGTGGCAGATGTTCGAACTCGAAGATTTTCAAGTAGAGAGAAGGACAAGGAGAATATGGGGTCAGATATAGGTAGAGACTGTATTTGTCATACAATTTTACTTAATAATACTTTCCAGTGGATATATTGAACTACAGTTGAACCACACGTATTTGTATACAGTATTATGTTTCGTTCTTTGGCTATATTATGCCTATATACTTTTCATTCTAAGCAATTTGAGCCACATAGCTTTGGACCAATTAAACCCATCTTTAAACACCAAAAAAATTATATGAATACTACGAGCTATAAAAATGGATAGGCCAGAAAAGGATCCAAGAGACAGACAAAAATTAGTAACCAATCGAACCAATTAGAAAAGAAGATAAAAAGTTTGAAGAAGATAAAGCCGTTGTAAATCAAACCACGTGAAGGCAAATGTAATTTCTCATACAAATTGACAAATCGTATCACATTCCAAATCATGTCATTATGGCAAAATAAGAGCGTAAATGAGTTGATTTCGAATTAAACCCAACTTTATCACAACTCAGCTCACCATGAGGAATGTCAGTTAATATTTAAATTTTTATAATAGATTAATTCTAGCAAAAGCTAGAAAGCTAAAAAGAAGTTGCACCAGGGCTGCTGAATCCCTTCTGATTGAATTGTCGGGCGGAGAATATTGGCCAACGAAGGAGCAGCCGGAAAAATAGTCACTAAATTATTTGTGTCATTGAATGTAAGAATTAAATTAACAAAACTTAAACGGCATAAACAAAAAGAATGCGGCAAAGGCGGTGTAAACAGTTTTTTAATGAGTCGAAAAAAAATTGAATACAAAATTGCCATTTCTGGTCGATGTAAACGTAGTATTAAATATAATAGTACACAGTTCAAGAATTTGCAAGCAAGTGAACTCTAAGAATTAAAGCGTGTCATCACAGAAGAAGGAATGCTTAATTTTACAAGGCAAACCGGAAACATTGGAATGATTCTGAAAGTGCAGCAAAATAAAACTACTGAATACAGCAATATGAAAAAGTATTCAACCCCCTGCCAAGGGAAGTACCGGGGATGGTAGAGGGAGAGAGAGCGTAAGAGAAACTGGAGCCATAACGCATAAAGAGTTACGATGTAAAACAACTACGACTAAAGTTGTAGTATTTCATCACAAGCAACAGGATAAAAAGGAAAATTCCATTGGTGACACAATTTCTGGAGAGGAGGAAAATATGTATGTATAATACGCATACACACATAAGAATTAAAAAACGTAAATAAAACAACCTTGCACAATCGGTGTTATACAATAAGCAAAAGAAATTCTTGTAAAGAACTAAAAAAAGCAAGTAACTTTTTAACCTCTCAGCAGCGATGTTAAATCGATTCAGACACGACATTCATAATAGAAATTCAGGTAATGTAAAATGTAATGAATGTAATAAGAAAAAAAATTAAATCTAAAACGCCTCTAAAGTCATACAAAATGGCACGTGACATTCTTTAACGTATATACATATTTACTTATATATTTAACATTTCTAGATAAGGAATATCAAAAAAGAATTGTTTCTTATAAATTCTTTTTCAAATTCTGTTTCAAAATCTTTCAGAAGCAGCTGTCGCCGCTGTAAGGATAATTACTAGGTAAAATAATAAAAGGAAAAAGGGAGCCTCCAAAAAAACTCAACAGATGAACAACGACGATGCAAACAACAACAAAAAAGACTCCCTACACAAAAAGGATTTTTTTTTAAATACCTACATGTTGCGAGGTACCTTATGGTACCCGAAGTAGGTAAGGTACCTCATTAAAAGAGGACACCGTCACACACAAGCTGCAAAAGTAAAGCTGCAGCAGCAGCACCATCAGAACCAGAGAACCAGCACCACCAGCTGGAGGCTCTCTTTAACAATAGCAAAACGGAGCAACAGACAATTGATGAAGCATGCCATCTGACAACAGTTGAAAGAAATGCATGTGAAAAATAAAATCCTATATAAACGTCAAAATTTAGGTAGGCTAAAAATCGACTAAAAGCAGTATGAGATGAAGATAACTAAAAACAGTGTCCAGGTTTTAGTGTATTTGAGAACATATTCTATAAAATGTTTCATTTCAGACTTTAAAAGTCAAAAATTAGAAATGGTGAAGGCGATGGTTGGCAGATGAAAATGATATAAATTACTGGAGAGACCCATGTTAAGTAGGCATGTTCTAACAATTAAAGTTTTTACAAAGGCGCCGCGACTCGTACATCTGCTACACAAATCATCATTTGATCCTTTTTAGAAATTATATTATTCTACGAAATAAAAGTGAAAAACTAAGAACTATTAGATAAATAGATAAATAGAACTTCAGAGGATCAGATCAAAACAACTACTTGACAACAATCAAATCTCAAATCTAAACACTTTTTTTGAGAGAATAAATCATAAATAACCAAAAATCATTAAGTCCAACAAACCATCAAAGTGACTAAGAATCAATAAACCTTTTAATCGATGTTTAACGACCTGCAAAGTAGTAACATTATCTAAAATTATGATATAGATTTCATGTAATTAAAACTGTTTAAAGTACAAGAAAAGCTACTCGTACAAAAACAATAAAAAAGTATAAAATTTGAAAATTAGGTCAGCTTGAAGATTAAATTCGGCATCATTCAAAACAATGAAAACTTCAATACAAGTATATGGCATAAAAAATTGTTGTAAATACCCAAATGAATAAATAATAGATGGATAGATAAATAACCATATATACAATATATAACATAACACAACAAAATAAAAGAAAAAATAGAAAACATAAGAACATCCTTTTAAAAATTGTTATAATAACAACAACGAAAAATATACACGGAGGTCCGCGGGCGTGCAACGAGGACAATAACTCATTGACCTCATTTAAAGTGGCCAGCCAAGAGTAAAGGATGATGGTGACGGATGCTCGAGAGCTGTACGAGAATGACGATTATGATGGCGAAGGTAATAATTACCTTCATCATTATGTGGATGAGGTTGAGTGCTAAAATGTTAGCCGTTGATTGCAAAGATGCTCTTGCTGATGTGTGCAAGAAGTATTCTTCATCACTTTAATGATGTACACAAAATAATGATGACATCAAATATTGCATATTTTTACCTATCATATTGGTCTGGAGGGAAGTAAGGAAGAAAGAGAATCCGTTTCGGCACAATAATAATTCGCTAGTTGGTATTTAAAGAGTTTTAAAGCTCTGAAGTTGATATAGACATTTATTATAAACATTAAAATTATGTAGAAAACACAATTTCCTACGTGAAGATAGAAAATAAAAACTCAAATAAAGGAAGACGACCGACATAATAATAAAAAAAAATCGCCAAGGATCAGAATCACAACGACCGAAAAAGATACCAACATAGGTAAAACTCCTTGATCTGTAGAGAATCATGGAAGAAATGAAAGTCACAAGAAGTCCATAAAATGCCTAAAATAAAAAATAAACACGTTTTATGTTAAATAACTGATTTTTTTGTACATCTACTAAATTTCTTTGCCACTCTTTCAGATACTTCATTCAACCTTGCATAACTGCCCATCCAACCCTCTCCCTACACACAGCCGTCCATTCCCATCTCTTTCACCCATTCTTAATCATTTCCCAGGGATATGATCTGTCTTCGAATGTAAATTAAAGCGCAATCAAGAAGAAATTGCTTATGGCTACCATTTTTTCACGCTATCGAAGCGGCATCATGGCGTCACGGCGATAACCAAAACGAAAACCAATAAAACATCGAAACAAATATAAATTATGAACAAATCTATCCTTGAAAGGTCCTTTCCAACTAATTAGTTTACTATCGAGGGTTTAGGTTACTATTTCCGATTTTATTCTATTGTTTTATTATATTTTTTATCTTTTACTTATTTCGATACGTACCCCTTTATTTTAGCCAATTTCGCGCCGCGAAAACGACAAGAATTTAAGTTTTAAAGATAAATCGTTCACTCATATTATTTTTTATTTTATTTTAACATCATTACTATGTTGAACATTCATAATTAGAAATTCGATCGTAAACAAGCAAAAATTCAACCTAAACTGAAACCGTAGTATAACCATCGCGACTACTAAAAGGCAGCTTATGTGGTTGGTGGTCGGTCATGTGTTTGTTAGTTGGTTGGTCAGTCACAGTAATCATCATAAATATTATACGATAGTAATGAATTCGGTTGTTGTTGTTTTATATTTAATTTTTCTGTTTTACTTCGACGATTCATGTGAGAAAGCTTTGTTCCTGTTGAACTGCTTTTCATTTCATTACATTGTAGATGATGATATCCTTCCATCATCACTAACTACATGCAATATTTTGTGTTCGCTTTAATTCCAACAGAAAGCAACAATTCTCTTTGGCTAGCTAGTTGAATGACATGCGTGTTATTATGATGAATACTGTGAATTTGGTTGGTCGATTAAAATAATCAACTTAATGGTTTCTCTTTGCATTCATTAAAAAAAATCGATTCAGCGGCTAAGGGAATAGTGTAGTAAAATGGGGAGACTCTCACTTAGATTAAGACCCAGATTTTAATGAAATTCTGATTTAAATTCAAATACTAATTTCGATTTAGATTCATTGTTACACTAGGTTTCTTATTTGAATTGAGAAATAGTTTCAGGTTTACATGTAATCCAATTTATACTCAACATTCGACTCAAATTCTTTATCTGATGTAAGAAATATAAACAGAAAATAAAGAAACAAAAAATAACTAAAAGTCAGCATATTTTTAACTGAATCCTCAATCACATTGTTAAGTAGTAGAAATCTAGCTAACTGTAAACGTTTGAAGCTGTCAAAAGCAAGCCAGCTCCACTTGCACACAAGCAGAAGCCAACGCAGTCAATTGAATTTTGATTGAGTAGGAGTGAGTGTTTTGTGTTGTGTATCCTGCATATGTGATGCATGAGTTTTAACTCCTACTTTGATCGAACAAAAAAAATTCAACACCAGGAAATGCGTTGCCATGCACTGTTTACAACAAGGACGAGAATGACAAGCGACAACGACATCAATAACGTCAATTGTTTTAAAGGAAGCTATGTTTATAGTATGTTCGGGTGCAAACAGACATCCATAATATATTATCTACAGACATATATGCTTACGTCCATATATTTCAGCTGCTGCTGTTAGCAGTAGTTGTTGTCTTCTTTCATTCTTCTTCCCCCTTATTGAAAGCATATTGTTGTCATGACAGCTCCAGCAAAAGCAGCTGTGTGCTTGCTTTCTTTGTTTGCTGCTTGCTGTACGTGCCGGCGTTAATCTAAAGGTATCATTCTATTTTCAAATTTTCCGTTCCGTCCTTTTTGAGTTACATCGTGAACATGTTAAGAACAGTAAATGTTTCTTGTGTCAGTCTGCGTCTGACTTTATGCTCCAAAAAAGAGAAGATTTCGGAGGGTTCTAGGAACCAACCACTTCAAAGACAGAGTGAAATGAGTGAGCATTAAACTTTTTTTGCTCAGAAAGAAAAACAGGCGGGTTAAAAACAATCATCGAAAAATGGTGATAGACAGGTTTATCTGGCCTGATTTTGACTAAAGTAAAAGAAGCCAAATTGCATAAACCTCACAAAACAAAACGAGAATAACAACGCAACCAAATCAAAAACAGCTTACTTCAATAACAGATGTTATGTTGTCTTGAAGCATTTTTTGAACCACCCAAAATGGTATTGAAGTATTTTGCACAGTACTCAGTTCTTATAAAGTTTTCAAACTTCAAACTTCAATTACATCTTAAAACGCTTCTTTCAAACCTTTCATTGATTACATTTTTTTGAAAAGGTTTTAAAAGTATTTGACAAATGTAAAACCATTTTTAGCCTTCCCATAACCTTCAATGTAACAACGAAGCCCTCCTCTAAGAATTGTATCAAACTTTGGAAAGCCTTGAATCGTTTTCTAAACTCAGTGAACATTTTATAAACTCGAATACTAACTTTCTTAACCGAAGCTTCTTTGGAGCCTGATATAAAATCCAATAAGATTATAAGCGGTTTTCAAGTCAAGATTTTCTCTTTTATCGATATTAGAAAAATTAAGGATTTCATTTTGAATAAGAGTTAAAATTTTTAAATTATGGTATACACAGAATTAAAATGAAATTATTAGAAACTTTATTAAAATAATATTATTATGTAACCATTTAACCATGAGAGGAACTGATTACTCTGGTTATGCATACAACAATCATAAAATATCATCAAAGCAATGTCACGAACAGAAAAGGACGTATGTGTATAACAAAATGAGCAAGAAGTTTATAAAAAAACGGAAAGAACACTAAAAGTGACTCGCTAGTTGACTACAGTAGAAAGTGGTAGTGTTAAAGAACTGTTACTGTTGTTGTTGTTGATGTTGGAATGGTGCAGTTCGGCGGCAAGCGCCATTATTTATTCCCACAGGTGATTGGAAAGCACAATTATAATTCATTTTACTTGAGTTGTTGCTTGCTCGCTGCTTTCAGCTTGCGTTGATGTAAGGAAACTCGTAGTAGAAGCAGAAGAAAAAGCTGAGACTAAACCATCGAAAGCAATGAAACAAAAGCAACAACTTGAAGCACAGTGTGAACAACATAAATAAGCAATAATAAATGTATTACCCGTCATTGTTGTGTTATTTTTTTCCACGCAGTCACAGAAACACACAAACACGTGAGCTCTCTTTCACCAACTTGTGAAGGATAACACATCCAGAAGTTTTATGGAGCTCATGTGTTCATAGGATGTCGTATTAACTTTCTTGACCACATACTATACTGCTGTGAAGTGGCGTTTGTTCACACATTCGCATAGTTAGCGATCCAACGGACCACATCACTAAGGATGATATAGAAATAACAATTGAACACTATATGTATGTAGATATACCATATATTTTGACATTTACTATGTACTTAGATTATATCCTCGTAGAGGACAACTTAAATTGTAATATGTAGAATGGAAGTACGCGCCACGAGAAACATTCCTGAGCGACGAGGATACACTTGGTGTGTATCCATCTTATAAACTCAGTGTGCGGCTACGAACTGTGAAATCTCAGTTTTTACCGCTTCCCAAAATCTAAAAATTTCTTAATCAAGAATGGATCTATAAAATAACCAAGACTTCCAACCTGACACTGCCAATATATTAGCATAGTTATACAATACTGTTCTAGCTTTTCTGGATCCTCTAATACAAATTTCAGAGACACGTTTGACTACTTTTATTCTAGCTTCTAGCAACGATGGCATGGTAAAAGTACGATCTCACTATCGCAATCACTTTTATCGACATATTAATATTAAAACAATGTACTTACATCACGAATTTCCTTGATCTTCTGACCTCCTTTGCCAATAACGCAACCTGCAAGGCTCTGATGTATCAAGAGACGGACATCGACTTCGTCATCGCGCTACAAAGAAAACAGAAATAAAAAATATTATTATATTTTCTTATATATTCTTAGATATTCTTTGCTTACCTCTTCGAAATATTTCAACATTTCTGTGATAATCTTCAATGTTGAATCCAAATCTGATGATATCAAAATTGTACTGTTGCGAGGATTGTAATTGCATGAAAGTACAAGCATTTAAATTTTATTAAACACTAAACATATATTCAAAATCAGTAAAGTTAATATTATTTTCACAATATTTTAAATGGTTTAATAGGCAGTCCAATAAAGAGAAATGATGACAGAGCACATAGTACTGTAATACGGTGACTGTAACTGTGACGTCGTGCAATCGATTTAAATGCGAGGAATTAATTGTAATGGCTGAAAAATTGTCACCAAATACTTTTTAAATATGGAAAAATATTAAGAGTTTTAAAGTTCTGCTGAAATTGATTGATTGTTTCGTGAACATACAAAAATCCAACTCTTCCTTCTTCAGCTCTATATGATATGATCTATATAGATTCTAGCTTTTTAAATGAGACAAAGTTACTTTCATTTTATGTTTATGTTAAGCTTAAGTTAGATATATTCATTAAATATCTTCTGGTATACAAAAACAAAATAAAGATTCCAACAAGTATTAATTTACATACTAATGCGATGATACATGTTCATATATGGCCAGTAAATTAGGGTGAGAAGGAAAAACTTGACAAAGATTGGACAACATGTAGGGTACGAGTACAAACAAACCGGCACCTTAAACCAAGAGTCAGTAGTGAGAATGAGTGAGTGAGTAATGGTAAGTATCACACACAGCTTTTATTTTTAAATGACAACACAAGAAGAAAATTAAGAAAAATACTCTATTGTGGTAGTTCACATTCAAAGACATACATTCGGAGTTCGAGGAATGTATATGGAATCAAACTCTCTTACATTATACATATATTCTTACTTAATGTCTCTTAATCTGAACACGGAAGGTTGTTTGGTATTTTTGTGTGGATTTCTTTATCGTTAAAGCTAATTTTAACGAGCGCCCTCCACGAGTAAATGGAAAAATAGTTCAGGCACACTTTAAGGCAAACTTTTTTTATTGGAAAGATCTTCGTATAATTTATTTTTGTGTGAATATGTGTTGAGAAAGGTTTTGAATTTATAGCGGGTACTCTTAGAATATTTTTGAATGTATAAAGAACGGTATTTTATTTTAGTTACTCTCATTTGTATGGCAAGTTTTGTTTCATTAAATATAATAATAATTAATAATAATAATACAATTTTCCGATTCCATGCTGAAATATTCAACAAGCTTAAGGTTTTTAGTATTACCTTTAACATAATATTTAATTAATTTTTATTTTATTGAACTTACCCCCTTATAAACGATAAACGCTCTGTCCGTCTAGCACCCGTTTTGTTTTGTGCTTTTCGTAGTTTTGACGTTACTAACAAACAAAATACCAACAAAATACGAAAAGCACAAAACAAAACGGGTGCTAGACGGACAGAGCGTTTATCGTTTATAAGGGCCTTAATGTTTAATTTAATATTAAAAAACGATTATTGAATCTTTTGTCTTTTGGATCGAGTTCTTTTTAAGTGGAAATATTATTTTAAAATTTTATTGTCTATCTGACATTTTAGTAAATCCTTGAATTTAAAATCCATTTAACTACATCGCTCGCATTTTACTTTTAAGATCACATAGTTTTTTAATATATAGCCGAAACTCGCGCTGTCCTTAAAACATCTACTTAATCTTTAAATTATTTTAATTACTCGCGAAATCCAAGCGAAAATTATTATAAACTTCACAAAGAGGGAGTCTTCACATTTTACAATTTATGTACATTATAAATAAGGTAGGTATGGGAGGTTAGATTTAAGTGGAAGCCAAAAGCAACTAGGCCTCCATAGGCGTTCCACCCCATTGTGATATGTTTATTATCATTGTTATTATTATTATTATATACTTAATTTCATACATACTTTCTAGAAACTGTAAGTAACATGAATGACCATGATAACTCCAGATAATATGTTTATTTGTGGGCAGAAGAATGTTTTATTTCATCTTATATACAAACACACTTGTATATTGATGAGAAAGTGTGGGAGAGAAATAGAGACAGAGAGGCAAGAGAAGAGTATTATAATGATTAATCAAGAATATACGAGTAGATAGATACTCTTTGTTTTGTTCAAAGAATACAATAAAGTATAAATCAATTAGGATGCAAATATAGGACAACAGAACTAAAGCTAAACCATAAATTTTTATAGAAAAAAATACTTGATAAAATAAATCATATTAAGTATAAGAAAAAACTGATTAGAAATGTGTTTACCGTTCGGGGCCTTGGCAATCGTCGACAGATACAGTGGCTTTATACTGCACATTTAGATGATGGTTTGGTCATTTGTTGGTGGTGATGTTGGTCGGTTGGTTGGTTTCGACAACAGATAGTATATATTATGTTGTTATTTCAACAAACCACAAAGTTATGCACACAATTTTTGGTACGATGGTACGCAGTCGAAAGTTTGTTTGTTTGTTTATTTTTTTTTAGTGTGCAGAAATCAGCACACAAATAGGCGCAGGAACAGGATCAGGACCAATAGCAGCAGCAGGCAATCGCAATCGCAATCGGAATCGATTTATTGTTGGTTGGTGAGTTGGTTAAGGATTCAAATACGAGTACGTATTTTTATTTTATGATAAAATTTAAAAATAAATTCAAATTAAATCACAGATTTCAGTTTTGGTCACGACGCCGCAGTTTGTTTGTTTTACGATTGTGGTCAAAAATAATGTTTATTGGAAACGTTTTTGTTTTTGGTTTTTTTTTTTTTGTGATGTTCGAACGATTGGTGGTGGTTGTGGTAGGTAAGTAGAACCACCGGGGCCAGTCGCAGTACCAGTATCAAGTATTTGGCACATAATCACAGGCGGGCGCATGGACGGTCGGGCATTTTTTGTTGGACGTGGTGGTGATGGTGGTCGTTTACAAATTCATGGCGAGGTGACGAGATTCATAGCGAGCGAGCAGGCACAACAGAGCAGCAGATCAGATCAATCAGATCCGTTCGGTTCGGTTCAAGATCGGATGACGACAAGTGGTGGTGGTATGGTTTCGGTTTTTTTGTGTTACCGGTGGTTACATAATAGATAGAGATACATATGGGGGCGAGAGAAGAGAGAAATAAATATATTTAAGTTAATTGCTTATTTTGTAGTATTATTTTATGGTAAATAAAGCGTCTAAAAATATGTACGAGTATATATTAAAAAAAAGAGATACAGCATAAGGTTAAAGACGACGATTTTTATGGGAAGAAAATGTGTGGAGAGATATAATTGTATTAGAGTAAATTTATGAATGGCTGCAAGGAAAGCAAAGCTTTGAATGATTAAATGGCGTAGTCAGGGCTCTTTCGGGTTAATACAATCAATTAGGGAAAAACATGATCTGTTGTTGTTACAAAAAGCAATTTGAAGGTTTAATTTATTTCATTTTAGGACAATCCGAAAAAGAAGAAAAGTATATCAAGTCAGTTTCTTTTTGTTTCGTGCAAAAACCCTTTGAATTCTACGAGAAGAATTATGGTCACTTTATGAAATAAGAGACGGACGAATATAGTTCTTTTTAAGTTATTTCCATGTGACTTCGATTTGCAAAGGCTCTGTCGATTACCGGCTTTCTAAAGGGCGCTTAGCTAAAGTGTTCGGTTTTGTTCATCTGACATTCACTTTTAAATGCTCAAAGTGGCATCTGAACAATGAACAAAAGGATCAGACTTGGGTACAGGAAATTTTAAAGTGGGGGATGACTGGATTCAATTGAAAAAAGTTTTCAAACATTTAAATAAATAACAATTTATACCTGAGAGCGCATTTTCTGTATGTGTTGACCACCTTTTCCAATAACAGCGCCGGCAATCTATTAACAAAAAAGGATATTTTTAAAGATATTTCAATTTCCAGTTTTGTTTATTAAAAATTTCAGAATTGTAAAAACTTACATTGCTTGGAATCAAAATTCTAACTTGATCATCATTGCGACGATTGCGTTTGTCTTGGTGTTGACCATCATCATTATTATTTTCACGCTTCATTTTCATTTTCTCTGCAAAATAAACAAGAAGAGGAAACTTAGAAAGTTAAAAAAATTTACAAACTAAATTTAAAAATAAATAATGTAGTAAATGTAATATTTCACAACTAATTTCTGTAATACTGTGGAAGTATCGCATTTTTATTATCGGATATATCTACTGTCACTCAACAACTAAAATGGCTTCTAATAGCAACAAGAAAATTGCATTTAAGATGTGCAGCTGCAACCTGGTTCAGGTTGTGAATCTGAAGTGAAGTCGTTCGTTTCGAATTTGTGTCGTTGTTAATTAATTTGTAATTATTTCAAATACTATTCAATTTTATTGTGGAGGCAGTGAGCGATTCGAACCAATATTAGAACAAAGAGAAAATATGGACAAAAAGTGGGAAGGTGGATACAATATGTGTGGGTATTAAAATGGAATGGAACAAATGCTATTTTATGAGTTGTATATTTTAATAAAATTTATAAATATGTTAATCAAGTATTATATAAACAAAAATCATTTCCAAAATATTCGAAGAAAGTGATTTCAGATTTGTTTTATATTTGCACTTATTTTACACAGAGTAAATAAATCTATGTAGTTGGAAAAATTAATTTAAATCTATTTGTTTGAAGTAAATTTGTCTAAGGAAATTATTTCAAATTTATTCAATTGTCTAAAATAAATTTGGAATTCTCTGAAGTGCAAATATAATTCAACTTAAATAACATCGACAACAAAAATATACGAATAGCAAAACTATTTCATTGCATCAGCAGAAAGAGGTAATTAAATTTCCTAGAAATATTCCACAACCCACGCAATTGTCTTTCAAGTGATTCCGTACAAAACTAGACCAATAATTGACAACATAATCATCATGCTCCAGAAATTGTAGAAAAGTTCTTTCCCCCAATCCCTCTAAAAAAAAAGTGGCCACTAATAAACTGCATGTATTCAGTATGCATTATGTTTTTAAGCTTTATATACAAATAAAATGCTTTTAAATCTTTAATCTTATCAATTTTTAAGTCTCGTATTTTTATTATTTCCATTTTATTTTTTCGTTTCTTTTATTAGGAATTGAATAAGAATTCCTTAACTTTTTTATCTTACTGTACAAAAACAATTGTATAAAAATAAACAAGTCGGACAGACCCCAACAACAAAATTTCATTAACTTTTGTTTGCATGATTTGGAAGAAATAATTTTGTGTGCATTTATCTACGAGCTGTTGTTGCCGATTCACTGAAAACTTCTGTGATTCATATGTATTGTTAAACATGTACATACATTGATAGTAAAATAGGAAAAAATTACTCAAAACGGAAACTAAATTAAATCAACCAAACCAAAAATAAAGAAGTAACGATATGGTTATGGTTAACGAAATGAAATGGGATCGCGTGTAGATAGATCGATTGACATGTTGTCAAAAAAAATGTTCTTCAGCGAATATAAAAATGCATATATCATAAAATCTGCTTTAGTACAAATTTAGAATAATTTGTCTTCATGCTTTGTATACGAGTAACAATTTCTAAATGGTTGAATGCTTGGTCGTCCCTTCGACCAAATCTTCAATTTTATGTAAATAATCTCAAATTTAAGTATTTCAATAGTATATAAATACTCGATATATATAATTTTCATTTTTGTTTTCGATGTGTAAAACAATTTCAAATTGATTTTAAACTATACTAAATATATAAAAATTATATCCAGTCTGTATTCGAATGTTTTACATATTATATTATAATATTTTGAGAATAAATTGTTTTTTTATATTGTTTGAATTGACCGAAATTGTTTTTTATTGAAGTACGAATTTTTTAAGACTAAAAATATATTCAGATTGATATTGATTGATTTCAGAATTGATCTTTTGTGTATCTAAAAACTACCTCCAAATTAATTTTGAATTTTTTAAATGTACTTCTTTATATAACTATTTTAAAAATATGTATTTTAATTTGATTTCTGAATAGATGGAAAATGTTTGAATTATTCACTTATCTTTTCCACGAAATTCCACATATTCAAATAGTATACCAATTTCTTTGATTACCTTAAATTTTTATACACAAAAAAGGATCACAGTTGATTTTAGGTAAAAAAATTTATTATTTATTTATTATTATTTAATAAATTTTGTATTTATGATAAAGCTTGATCGATCACACATTTTTTTTAAATTAAATCCAATCGAAAATATCACACTATCTTTTTATAAACTAATTAAACCATTGATTATACTAAAAACATTATAAAGAAGTCAGACTTCTGCACTTAACTAAAGCTCATAAGCAACTAACAATTCCTAAAACGGAAACGCTTTATTTATTAAGAAAAGTTAGTAAAAAACCGAAGGATTTTTATGGCATATATAAACTATGTACAATATACTTTATAGCATATTTACATATGTAAAGAAAAAACAGATAGTATAGAGTAGGGGAGCTGATTGCATGTCACTTCAATACATAAAATCCAGTCTGTCCAACAATTTCGACCGGATATTATTGACCAATGAAATCCACCAACGACATCAAATGAAACTACGCCAAATACCACCATCACAAACCTAGAGTCGTCCGTAGTCCTTGGTCTAATATAGATCAGTTAAAACTAGACAACACTAGACGATGGAAGGAAGGATAAAGAGAACATGGACATGCAGTGGCAGCCAATAAAAATCTTAGAAATAATAGATCATTATAAATGCTAGAGGATAGTAAAATAAAATGTTTGGTAGAAAAAATAACATTCAGGGGAAATTTTTGTCGCTACCACGCAACGGAAATAATTATTGTGGACGTCAAAAGTGCCACAACAGAAACATGGGATATGGATGGACTCTGCAAAAAATATCTATCTATCTATCTGTTTATTAGCGAACGAGAGCAAGCGAGAAAGACCAGGCCAGGGCCAAAAGAAAGAAATGGGAATTAATAAAATACTTGTATGGTGTACACTAGGCCCAGAAACAACCACGTATGCCGTTTTACTCCTCGGCGTGATAGTACCTTGGATTAAATATTGACAAAAGCACTTTTAATAATAATAGAAACCCTTCCCCCTATCCTCCGCCGCCCTACTTCACAACCATTACGCCTTCCTCTCCTTGGATTTAATAGAATAGAAGCGTCCTTTATACGTAATCAAATTATGGGAAATTGTTCTGTCCGTTGTTCTCAATACAGCGCTATTACTCACAATTGCTGAATAATAAATCCGTCGAGAAAGAAAACTACTAACCAAGCTCTAAAATGGTCGCATTTAGTTTTGTAAATATCAGCTGGTTTTTCACATGAATTTTTCCAAAAATACTTGCTAAATACAAAATATTACGGTGAAGGACGATGAAGGATTGTAATATGGATATATATGGATGTATATATACATAGATAGCTAGCTAGATAGATGAGAATATCTGATGATGACCGGCTCCAACGATGAGTGCATGATGAAGTTAAGGTATTGTGAGCAGCGTAATAGTATAGAAGCGTATAAGTATAGAAATACTTATTAATTCTTCGTTGCTTTACTTCAAGCGCTGTAACTACAAAGCACAACATAAAAAAGCCACGTCATGTATAAAATTAAAAATTAAAGGTATTAAAGTATAAGAGAATAAGACCCTGAAGAAATCACAATTTTTCCAGAAGTCATAATTTTTATTCTAAACTCAATAATAATTAAAGGAAAATTTTCTTAGACGAAGAAGCTTTCTCTTCAGCGGCAATTTAATGCAATTAAAATTCATTTAAGTTATTCTGCTCCATGTCCGTAAAAGCATGATACCATAATTAAATGTACAGTCTGTATTTAGTTCTATGGGAATCAACAACGAGGAAGTAGTACATTTTAATAAATTGCAATCACTAAAGACATTACTATAAAGTAGGTTCTAGAGTTCTATACCCCCAAACTACACCATCTGAATCTGTCGTACCAGATGTTGGCTTGTAAGATTAATTTAGAGTCTCCGCTTCTTGAATTGCTCAAGACCATCTTAATTATTCCAAGATGAGAACTTGAATGATTTGATTTTTCCACGGATTCCAAACAGACAAAATATATTTAGAGAATATTGACATACATGTACATATGTAAAAATAGGACAATTTCAAGCATTTTAAATTTATAGAAATTAAACCAGAAAATTAGATGAGAAATGTTTAAATAGTTTTGAACTCTGACTTGTGAACTTTTGTTTTAAATCTTCTTAATATTGAATCTTTCAAATTCCAATGGATTTTTTAAATTTTAATATATATCTGAAAATGTTTCTCTCGCTATTTTGCGTTACTTTCCTAGTTTTAGTTTCATACTTTGTTTGTTTTTCCAATTCTGCTGGTATACTTGCACTGTCATCGTACTTTTTATAAAAACCCATGTTTTTTTTTCCTACCAGCAGGATACAAAAAATAACAGAACAGAAAAACATTTCTCAAGCTGTCAATTAAGTTAAGTGCGGGTGGTTTGAGTCGAATAACAAGGTTGGCGTACTACAAATGCCACAAACCTATGTAATTTAAAGACTCGTCAAAGAGGAACGACGACAAGGATTGGGGAAAAAAATCCCAAATCACAGGCGCATCAATACTACTCGGTATCATTCGAGTGTAGCTGCACCACCAGAACCAACATGGACGAACAACAAGCTATTTGATTCGATGGCCCCTTTCGATGATTTCGAAGAAAGAAAAAAACAATTTTAAGAACCATCAATCAAACATTCGTCGATCCTCCTATCTGCGCTGGTGGGAGTCAGGATGTAAAAAAAATGTCCAACATATCGTTCTGCGAGTGAGTTTAAAAGCTCTACCTCCTTCCTTTCTTTCCTCTTTCCAACCTTTAGAATGTGTCAAAACAATAAGTTGCTATGGTAATTTCTTTAGAAGTACAAAAAGGCTTGAAAGAAAAAGGAAAAAAATAACAAGTATAATTTTTTTCAATAGATTGACATGTAACATGACCACATTACATACGGACGCACGAACATACTAAATGACGGAACAGGCGGAACCTAAGGACGAAATGCGTGTAGATGTGTATGCAGGTAAAGCAAGCAAGCATAAGTCAAGCAGTCGAGAAGACAAGAACCAAAGTCGATTAATATTGTATTTGAATTCTAGTCAATTATCGATGATTTTCCGGTTCTGAAACTGGAACTTTTTATTCAAAGAACAAGAAAACGGTGAGCATTTTCAAAAGAAATAACTATAACTTGTTAGTTCCCCTTTGTGGTAGATATTAATTTTAATATATTTATTTTGTGCTACAAGCTTACTATTAACTGGCGAGGAAATGCACAGACACATATATAATATTCTAAAGATTTGGGAAGGAAAGAGAGGAAAGAAAAACGTTGACATAATAATAAGAAAGGAGCGCTCGATATTAGTTATTTATTTTCTTCATAATTAATATTTAAAAAAAGGACAAAAAAATGCAGAAATTAACGGATACAAAAATTCTTAATTCAATTAAAAATTTTATGAAATCCAACATGTTAAGAGGCTGATGGTCTTTGTTTGTCTTTTTCCGTTCTCTTTAACCTTATAGAAATCCTTTATAATTCTGATACATGTAAATACAGGAACCTTTTGCACCGCAACAACAATAAAAACCATTTCTAGGTCAAATCTAACATGTAATAACCGAATGCTTCGTGTAATCTGTGTTGGCAATTAAAATCAACAACAACCTTGTAAATGAGAAATTAAGCCAACGTTTTTATTGTACACATTGTACAAAACACTTAGATATGCATGTGTATGTAATTTAAATGCTCGAAACTATATTTTATTAGAAAAAAAAAATACAACACACAAATATAAAATCAAATATTAATGAACACGCATGCATGTGACAAGAAATGTCCGTTGTTCAGGTCACTCAGTCTATAATTTCAACGGAGAGTAGTTAATGCAAGCTTTATCTTTCCTGAAAATGTGAAAATTAACAAGAGGAAAAAATCCCTTCCTTGAAGCTTAAATGCCACCTGCGGACGAACACACACACATACATCCGAATACCAACGGACAATCATCCACAGGAAACATGAACACGAACGACAAACTATAAGAAAAAACAAAAAAAAAAAACATGAACAACCAGAACAATTGCGCTGAATAACCGAACGACCAACCGCCCGCCCGACCGACCATTCAACCATACTGTTCAAAGTTCACCCCGTTCGGTCATTCTCTCTGCCGGTGCAATTTTGGGCGGTTGTTGGTCGTCGTCCTGCCTACCGTCTGCCATCCATCCGTTTTGTGCGCTCTACACACGTTGGTTTGTAGATTTGAAAGCATGTCCTGTCCTGTCCTGTCCTATACAGTATGGTTTTACTCGCGGTGCACGGTATCGTGGTTTTGACAAGGACTCGAAAAAAAGGAACTTTGGTTATTTTCCAACCCCCGATTCTTCAAGTTAATAACAAATGTGGTTATCGCGTGTGGAAAAAAGCACCAACCGCAGTAAATAGTTCGGTGTTGTTTTATGTCAATCAAGGAGAATCAGCGAAGACTTGAAGAGAAACATTTATGCTGGAAAAAACAAACAAAAACACCCACAGAGACAAAGGAAGCGAATCATAATCATAAGAATGTTGATGAATTAATTGATATTTCGAGTTCAATTTATGTTGCGATTCAAAATGTATTCAAAACCTAGTTTTTAGGAACGCTTATTACTTGAAAGTGTGGTTCTTTTGTTAGATTATTTAATAGATAGATAGATAGATAGATAGATAGATAGATGTTAGATTATTCTAAATTAAAGCAAATTAATAAAAAACGCAAGAATTATTTATTTTTAAAGATCATAAGAAAGGTCAGTTCCAATAAATTATGACTTAAGTGACAAAAATATTTTATTATTTTTATTTTTTTCAATTTAAATTACTTGTTTTTATTTTTAATTTAACACGTACGTCGATTTAAAAATATGAACCAAGCTTAAGATTAGATAACCAAATAAATACCAGTTACATTTCATGGCTAACCACAGGTTCATTGTTTTTATAATGATTTTATATTGAATCAAAGTAAAAATAAGCCGCAAAATAAAAAAAATTATTTAAAAAATTATATGCAAAAAATAACAATACAAAAAACTTGTTTTGATCAAATATTTTCAAGTTTCACACAAAGAATGATGAGAAACGACAATAAATCAAACAAAAAAAAACGAAAAACGAACAATTTAAGAGAAGACAAAAACGAATCACAAAACGAAAGAAAAAACTGCATAAAAATAATCACAAACAACAATCCAAGGTAAAGCATTTTTTAGTGCTTCTGATGCTTAGCAATAAAGAAATTCCAACTTTGAAGTTCGTAGTTTAAAAGCTTTAAATTTAGTGCAATTCAGTAAGCATTCAGTAATTGTATAACATGAATGAAAAGAAAGAAAAAATAATATCCTTTTTTATTTCTGCAATACAGTACAGTACAACCTCCCTAATCCGGACACTCGCTAATTCGGACTATCCAGTAATCCGGACATTTAAATTTTTCGGACAGTTTAGAAATTTTTCCTCTATAGTACGGACAAGTGTTCTTTTTCTCAGTAAAATTTCTTCGTTATTTTACCGCTAGAAAAAAATAAGCATTGTGTGTGAGCAAGAATTAAAGAATGTGTAAAATATTTTAGTTTACTTGAGTTTGCGTGGAGTTAAGACGTAAATATGGCTCCCGTAAATAAACGACAACATAAAACATTAACGTTGGCAGAAAAGTGCAAAATGCTGGATACAATTGATAGTGGCAAATCAATCAGACAAGTGGCAGTAATTGCTTACCAAAATATTGAAGAACTTGATAGTTCTTTGGAGGAGTCTGAAAATGCTCAAAACAAAGTCTCACATAAAGAGGCAAGTGAACTGTTTTCAAAAGCTATTTTATGGGCTGAACAAACTAAAGCGACAGATAAGGATATTTTATTATTAAAAGAATTTAAAAATAAAGCTGACAAATTACATAAAGATACATGTATTCAAACAAAAATAAATTCTTATTTTTCAAAATGAATTTTCGGTCAATTTTAGTATGTTCCTTTATGTTTCTGTAAATTAATTCAATACAAATGAATTCTTATGAGTACTTATGTTTCTTTTCAGTAATAAAAATAAATAATATATATGTATAAATATGTATTGCGTTTAAAATTTAATTTTAACTCTAGTCCGGACGATCCACTAATCCGGACAGATGCTGAAACTATATCTGTCCGGATTAGGGAGGTTGTACTGTACATGCCTAGGACAAAAAAAAACAATGAATTGTGCAAGCATTTTTGAATTATAAAAAAAATCAGCTGAACAGACATTGACATAAAATTCTTGAACCAGAGCCAAAAAGGTATTTATTGTATTCTACAAAAACTCCCCTCGGTTTAGAAATTAACAAAGGTTTAGGGTTTAAACAAATCAATCCGCATTTAAAATTATCTTTCTTCTTATGATTATCTTGATATAATATTACACAAAACTACCAAATTAATGCAATATAGTAATGGAGTGAGTAGTGTAGAAGTAAAATACAATTGAATCATAGTGTAAAAAAAGAAATGAACGCAATAGTAAAAATATCTGAATCATGATGCAAATAAAGAAACTAGAAGATACAACAAATAGTTAATGAAAGAAAACTAAAAGGGAAAACGTGAAGAAGCAATAAGAACAACTAACGATCAAACAAAGCTCTTACTTACTCGTCATTATTATTTAAGATTTGTAGTAACTAATCAATGTTTTAAGAATGCGTAAGCAAAATATCAACTCTGTAAATATTACACACGTGTAGATATAACAAAGTATCTAATCTGTAAGTAAAGAGAATAAAAAAGAGATTGATTTTGTAGAAAAACAAACTTCATCATCTTTTTCTTTGTCTTCTTCTAAGCGCTTAACAAAAACGACAAAACAAAAAAACAAATTCGTTAGCACACATGTCTTAAAATATGTTGCAACACAGACAGACAGGTCCAGCGCCAGGCCAGGCCGATTTAGTTCAATGTCAACGTGTTCATCTTTACAAATGTATTTGATATAATGTAATATTACGAATGAAGCGAGAAAGAAGACAGTTACTAAGATAGAGTTCCGTCCTGTACCAGGGTATGCAAGTGCATTTCAAGCTGCGCTTCATTAGGTAAAAAAACTGGGTGTAAACTGAGATGAAAACTACAAACTACAATAATAAAAACGACACGAACAATACAACACAAAGCCAAATAGAAAAAAAACAACATGTACAAAATAAGGTTGAGAAACAAATATCAAAAACTTGTTTTCTTTGCATTATTTATTATATAGCATCTCTGTGAAGAATTTACGAGGGATTTCTTGCAAGTTTTTGCCATTGATATCGATTCGACGATGTTTAAACATGACTTCAGTTGATGTGAAGCTTTGCTTGGGAAGGGGTTGCAGGGCGGGAGGATAGAATAATACAAAGCGTGTCTGAGTTTGAACGTAAACTTAATTGGCGAGAAGAGGCGGAATCAAATGCTTGCTACAAGTGCAACCAACACATACATTTAAATAATTCGTTATGCAATTAAATCGATGAACACACTTTTGAATAGAACAACAAACACTTAAGAATAAGTGAGAAGAATAAAATGTAAAATATATTGTAGTATACATTTATGAAAAATAAAATCGTAAATAACTTCATAAAATAAATCATAAATAACAAATAAATAGAAGGGTACAAAAACAGATTATAGTGAAATTTATAAAATTACAGTAAATAAAATTAAGTTTACAATTCCTTTAGATTCTTTCAGTTTGATTCTTTTACTTGACTATCGGTTTAATAAAATTTAATATTATATTAAAGTTTATATATAAAGTAAAAAAGATGTTTTTGTGATGCTATATGTACAGGTAGATAGGCTCCTATAACACGGTCCATGAAACCGTGTATGTATAAGAACCGTTTATATAAGATCCAGAGTCAGTACAGGTTACGTTCCGAGAACTTATTAAAAACACACATTTTCTAAAATTCCATATAAGCAACATCATTTATATGGAAAATATAAACGTACAATATAAAAAAAAACTAGGAAAAAAGCAAACGTATTATTTTCATTTAATGCAGGCTTCATTTAATAAATTTCTTCCTGATAAATTTCTTAAATACTTTAGTGAACATAACCCTTCTTTCTCAACCTTTTTCATTTCGATTTCCTTCTCTTTCAAAAATCTCCAATTCTGGCTTGTTTGCTTTCATACAAGAACATTGTATATAGGTTTCACGGTATGAAGATACACAGTTTTATTTTTACGATTTAAAGATCTATAAACTAGCAACTGTTTTGTCGGTGAGTCACCGGAGGCATTAATGCACAAAAGTAGAATAATACGATCTTTAGACACCTCAAATCCGAGTGTAGTTTTTTCCTTTTTCGATATGAAGGTTCTACGAGGCTTTTTCCTACGGAAGCCCAAATCTTCATAACGTGTTAGAGTAAAACTGTGTTATAGGAAACCGCGTTATTGGAGGTAACTGTACTTAATTACCTGTACTTAATATCGCAACTTTCCTAAACCATAAAAAACCTTAAATAAGCAACCCAACGAACACATTTTTCATTTCACACGCACAGATTTCAAATGGCTGGTGTCAGACGGATCATCACAATGCGTGCATCAATTACGCTGATTGGCCATGGCCACACGCAGTCCTTTTTGAAAGGGTTTCATTACTGGATTCTTGAAGTAATCTTGGCCACACATAGTTTTTCGTTTTCCGTCAGGAAGTCGTATACATGTGATTCCTAAATGTGTGTATAAAATTTACTGAATATCCGAATGTTGGCCCACAGTGCGAAAAAATAAAAAAACACACGATCGGCAAACAGCGTTACAAACCGTTCGTTCGATAACTGTACTTGTTTGCGTAAAGAGAATCTGAAGTAGTGTCGATTTACGCTTCACAAATTCTCTACACCTAAATCCAAAGTGTAGACTTTTCCCCTTTTTTACTCTCCACCCTCTCCCAAAAACGAAAGAATCGCTTCATATAAATCTGCGTGTAGCCAAGGCCACTCGTAGCATGTGACGTGCCCACCATCATCGTGACTGATGCACGCATCGTGATCATCCGTCTGACGCCGTCCAATATATACATATGAATCTATTTTGAAACATTACCAAAATTCACAACGAACACAAACAACATGAACACTTCATGAAAATTTTTGTTTTACCATCTCTTGTTATTCATGTCAGTGGATCGTGCTTGCCTGCCTGCTCTGGCTGAAGTCAAAGAAATTTAAATGGTTTTTTTTTTTTTGTTGGTTTTTCGGTATCTACTCGGCTATTTAAAAGTACCTCTTCAAAAGTATATCTTCAAAGAAAAATATAATCCATTGCATTATCTAAGGCAATTCATAGGCAAAGTCAAGAAAGAAAGTTGAATGAAATGACGAAAGAAACAAGCGGTTTCAAAAGATAGAAACACTCTTGATAACACACTTGAGTTATTGATCGTAATTTAAATAGCTTGATGCTTATTTTATGGGGGATTTATGAAATATATTAGTTTAATTATAAAAAGCTGAGTTTCATCTTCGTTCACAAATGCGTGATTATAATTGGTTAGCATTGGTTTATTTGGCTTCGTTCATAATATTTAATATTATATAAATAATAGATACTTGTGCAGTAAATTCTTCTTAATGTCGCTACATTAGATTTGTAACATCAAAATCAGATTAACCGTGTATAATTCTAAATTCTATAAACTTTTTAACATCTTACAACCCTTTTGGTTGGTAAAGAATGCTAACTTTTTGTTTAAATTGTTTTTATTATATTTTATAAACTATGTAAACATGTTTTATTATATTTTATATAATATATAGTTTTTGCTAGTAACAGAACCACTTCTTAATCATATCATGTTGTTTATTCTGGTTTCTCTTTTCCTCTCTATTAATCACTTTAACAGTGTTTATCGTGACCGTGACCAACAACGCTCTCAACAAGCTTTGTGGAAAGATCAAGATTTGTCCTTGAACATCGACGTTCATATTCACGTTGTAATCTGACCCGTTCTTTTGAGTAAATCATGTACATATATGAAAAAACTTCGTATTATTTAAAAAAAAAAAAACTGTAAACATGGAATTAATTTTCATTTAATGTGTTTTAAATATATTTTCTATTGCTTTTAGTTATTTTTTTATCTAAAAATGACCATATACTATATAAGTAAGTATTATATATAAGTATTCTATTAATTATAGCAGAATGATGAGCAGAACATAACCAGAACCTAACCTTAAAAATAATGAAATTAGTGAAATCAACTAATTTACACGCTGTTTGCTGTTTTAGTGCAGCATAACCGAAAAAGTGCAGCATTTGTACTAAGCAAAGAACTACGACGAGTTACTGGACGAGGAAAGAAATGCGTGGAATGGAAAAAGCCGGCAAAATAAAGTAGTGGAAAAACTGCAAGACAGGTCGATCCATGCCAAGTAGCAGAATTGAAATTGTGGTTGTACACTCTTTTTAAATAATGTATATAGGTAAGGAAAAAAAAGAGCGTACAAATTTTCGGTCGCTTGACCCGCTGAGGTATGACTTCAAAACTGAATCGCTGAAGCATAAAAACCAAAAAGAAAATCTTAAATCCTAGAATCAATAACAAAATTCACAATCTACACAAAGAACCAAAGAATGTGGTACATTAATTGAACGAGCGCTAAAACAATTAAAATCAATATGAATACAAAAAATATATATCTGCTATTAATTGGCCGTGGCGCCGCACTTTGACACCCTTTGATGAAATTTAAATAAACCAATTTCCTGGCACTTTAATGAAATATGAAGCGGTAGGGGCAGAAAACAACGTTTTTCAAGACGCTTCAATACATGCCGGAGGAAACTATTATGCAGTAGCTTCTCTGGCAAATTCCAGATTTCTTAACGCGTCCTCTCGTCAGCGGCAGTACTTTTTTCGATTGCAGAACACTTTTCAACTCACCTTTCAGGAATGGATTTGAGGAAGACTTTGCAGATAAACTACAAGAAAGTTTTCCACTCGAGAAACTACACTTCCTTGTTATTGGTTACTTGCTTTAATTGTTGTACAAAAAACTTTTGTAAAATTGAAATAATTATTTTGCTTGATTTAACCGTGCCGATTGTCGCGGAAAATTAACCACTTCTGAAAATTAACCACTACGAACGAATTGCAAATGGCGACGTTTTCTCACGGCGAATTGAAAAACGAAACAACGCGTTCGATTTTAAGAGTCCCGCGGTTGAGTATGTTCACTGAAATTGTAATAAATTGTTAACCATTCGGAGCATGTTCAGGATTCATGGGGCTTAATATAGGGATTTTTTCAGTAAGTTTTTCAGCGAAATTTTATATTAATATAAACAAGGAACTTTTTTTATAATATTATTTCATATAGAATAACATCATTTTATTTATAATTTATGATGTTGTGTTATAAATTTGTTTGATGGTATTGTTATACATGAGAATCTTAAAAATGTCATTATTTTTAATGTGTTTGTGATAAAGTTTGCCAAAATTGAAAGGATAAACTTCGCTTCGATTACATTTTTCTCCATACTGATTTTGACGTTTCATTTAGGCGTAAATAATTGCTGTTTTGCAAACCAGTTTTCTCTTAAAATCCTGCAATGATCCTGGCGAAAATAATATGAACAGAATTCTGAAATTTATTAATATTGGCATATTGATTAATTATTCATTTTACTTAAAGGAAAATTAATGAAAAAAAACAACATTAAGATATTTTTTTCATTTTTCAACAAAAGAATACGATTTTCGATAAAATAGAGTTTAACATGAATGACAGATACTTAAGAAACGTATATAATGGTGCCAAAATTATAGGGATATCCTCGCTAGTTAAGGAGTTTCAGGAGCCAGAATTTCAACTTTTGAAGGGCTATAACTTCTAAAGCGAGTTATAAGCAAAGGAAAGGCTCGAAAAACAACATAGGAGTGAATGTCATATCCTTTATATGTTCCAACCTTTTATTGGTGTTTCTTTATATTTAATATATAATTAGAGACCATATGAATTTGACTACATTTTAAAAAAGTGATTTTAATATTTTCCTAAAACTTGTATAGAAACATACTATACATTGTTAAAGTCATTATTATCTTTATTAAGTGTTCTATTTTTAAATTAGTTCTTTAGTAAATATTGTAGATTACAGTAAAAAAAACAAAGTCATGATATTATTGAATTTTACTAAACTCATAACATGATTTTTGAATTCCTTAATTCCTTGTTTAAATCTATTTCTCATAAAATATTCCGTTTATGTGAACACAACCGCAACAAGTAAAAGATTTTCATTCGCTACTCGTTGTTTTCATATATTAACGACTCGTTATGTTTAAACAAAACTTTTTGCTTCTTTTTCGAAAAATTGTGTTATTTTACATTTTACCATCGCGGTGCGCAGGTTGTGTTTGTCGTTTTGTGTTCGTGCTTAATTCTAACGGGATTGTATAAAACACAGTTATCGGCAATTCTGAATTTGAAAAGTTTTTTAATCAACACAAAATACTGCACTTGATACATATACGTATATATATAAAGACAGAAAGATTCTCAATTGAAATACGGCGTCGGTGAAAATGACTGCAATAAGTAGAGAAGTTGATGATGCTGCTATTCCTTCAGCTTTCGAAGGATTTCTTGACTTTGATGGCTATGATGAGATGTACAAACGACATTTGCTAACAGCAGAGCGCACCAAATCTAAATACGTGCGGATCTTAAACGAAATGGTTGAGAAATTGAGGTTAAAAATAATTCTTAGAAGTTTAGAAAGGGGGGAAAAAGGGCTTTTCTTCTCGACGACGCGCTTTTATTTAATGGTCGTGGCTTGTTGCAATTATGTAATTTTGTTATCCCTCATATTGCACAATCCCCGGCCTGTAAATAAGAATGCATACAGCAGCCTGTGAAGAATACATGCAATAAAATTTACATTTCGTTCATTTGATGTTTCATTTCTCTAATACATTGTTTGATTTTAAATACATATATTATCTAAACAGCGCCGAGCACTTTGAACCAATTGCAGCCGTATTGCTGCAGTACGAGAATCGTAAGCTTCTGGATCAGGACGACGTGATTCTCGGCTTCAAAGAGAATCTGCGCGAGAAATTCAGAATTGGCTTCCTCAAAGGTTGGGAAAGTCGCAACATGACGAAGACGTTGGCAGATCTCGAAATGCTGAAGGAGCGTTTTAAAGAATATGAAGGCAAAAATTGGTTGGTTTCCCGCTTATCTTTCGTATATAGTAATGCACTAAAATGAATGATTACAGGCACGCTGCTGAGATTTCTGCAGAACAACGTATTTTGCCCATAGACATTCATTACAAAGAAGCCACCAAAAGATGTCTGCAAAAACAAATTTATACACAAAATCAAAAACTGGAGGTAAAACATTTCTGATTTTAAATATAAAATTTGTCTGTATTTAAAGATTTTCTTTAAACTCCTTTTAGAAACTATTGGAAACGAACTCAAGACAGCGAGCGCGTATTCAAGAGATTACCAATCGACGTGTCTTTTTAAAGAAAGCCATGGAAGACGAAATCAAACAATTGGAAGAGAAAGTAGAAAAGATGCTCCAGCTTCAGGAAAGAATGTTGAGTGATTAAAACGAATATTTTTGTTGGAAGATGTTATATTAGATTAGTTTTCTAAGATTCTAAAGGATAATTGTAAATATTTTAATAAGGATTTCTTTTTAAGTTCTTTTGTCAAACATCGCTGAAGAAGGTTGCAGCAGCTGCTGTTCTGGAATCTTCTTTTTAATCCAGCTTAACATATTCTCTTGCTTATAATTGTAACGATGCATGTTTTTTTACCTGCACTTCGTTTGCATATGAAAGCATTTCATTCAATTTTAGAATAGCAACAGGATTCCGTTTCTTTTGTTGAAGGTGAATAAATATTCTTTGAATTTACGCCATAGAAGACTGGTTTTCTGGAACTTTTCTTTCGCTTAAAATATATTTGAAGCAAGGGTGGCTTTCTGCTGCTCTGCCTGCCAACCAACATTTTATTTTCCCCTCGACTGATTTTATATTCACACGCGTTTCTTCGCTGATGTGGAACATTGTTCAGCTCGCCTTTTGTCGCCTAATATTTTTGCGACTTTTGTTTGGTGGTGACATTTTAAAACAGCAGCCACCAAGAATGTGACTACAAAAACTGAAATCAGAAGCACGATGTTTTCGTTCAGCCGTGTAGTTTATGTAAGTTATATTGTAGTATTATAATAACTAAAACTATTTGTATAAAATATAGATTAAGAAAATAGATTAAATTAAATTCATAATCATATTCATTTCTATTATTTCGTTATCCAACTTGTCCCAAAGAACAGCGCTTCTTTCATTTCTCAATCGCAGTGATATTATTAAAAACCCTAAAAGTAGGCAATCGTTTTAACCACGTAATTTTGCAGGCGCTCACGAGTATGTGAAGAATTTTCTGGTGCATTAAAAAGCATTAGAAACTTGTGCTATAAGCTTTATTTTAAAACTTTGAGCTTTCATTTAAACGTGTTGGAAGAAATAAAAAAAGTTTCATTAATGGAATATGTAAAATAAAGACAATTATAAATAAATTGGAACCGTTTTAAATTTCATTTTATATTACAATTAAATTATTCGATTTAAATAAACTTCAAAATAATATAATAATTATAAAAACTTTTGAATATTTCTTCGTAAGTTTTCTTACAAACGAGCACATGTGTCCAAATGGACTAATGTTTAAAGAGGCACATGGGCACATTGTTGTGGATTAGGAGACATTTAATTTTAGGCCATTTATTGTGTTTATAACAAATTCTTCTTCTTGTTCCTCTAATTGTTTTAATTGGTTTTGTTTTTTCGTTGTCTTTTTGGTGTTTTATTTTTCAATAAGTTTAACAGACCGTCGCAATTGTAAAGAGAATAATAGCAGTAATAAAAACAACGAGAAACACAGCTAAACAAACAAAAAAGAACATTAAGAAAGGAATAAGAAAAACACGACATTGAAAAGTAGCTGCAATAATAGAAAAACGATTAATAAAATTGCAGTATATAAAATTATAGTTTACAATTCTTTTAGCTTCTTTCAGTTTTATTCTTATTTGACTATCGGTTTAATAAAATTTAATATTTGATTCAAGTTTATATATACAAAGTAAATAAGATATCTTTTATTTTGCTATATGTACAGGTAGATAGGCTTCTATAACACGGTAGATAGGTTCCTAGAAAGTGATCCAGAGTAAGTACAGGTTACGTTCCGAAAACTTTAAAACATTTATTGTAACCATCATGTAGTAAATATCTTCACTACTCGGTATAATCAGACTATAAGAGACTGATAAATTTATCAATTATATTCCTCTGATCGTAGTTCCAGAATATTATGCCTTTACACGTTTCAATTTTGGGGTTGGGAAAAAGTATTCGGCGTTTTTTAGTAAAACATACATTTTCTTTATGTAGCATTTTGTTACACCAAATATTGCCCATTATTTTCAACTACCTTCTGCCACTTTTCGGGTAAAACCATTATTCCTTTTTTGTAGAATTCCGGGGGCTTATCTTGGAAAAACTGACTCAGGTGCTTTTCGCAGTCATCTTTTGAGGCCAATTTTTTCACTGCAAGATTGTGTTGGAGAGCTTGGAACAAGTGATAATCCGATGGTGCAAGGTCAGGACTGTACGGTGGATGCATCAAAACTTCCCAGCCAAAGTCTCTTAGTTTTTGCCGGGTCACCAAAGCTGTATGTGGCCTAACGTTGCCTGGATGAAACACAACACCTTGCCTGCTAATCAATTCCGGCCTCTCTTTTTCGATTTTTTCCTTCAATCGCATTAATTGCTGGCAGTAGAGATTCGAATCAACCGTTTGGGCAGGCGGTAGTAGCTCATAATGGATGATACCCTTGTAGTCCCACCAAACACACAGCATCACCTTTGCCACCGTTCTTGGAGTTTCTTCTTTTTTCGACCGAGACCGTTTTCGAACAACATCATCGTACGCGATCCACTTTTCATCGCCTGCTACCAAACGTTCCAAAAATGGCTCGATTTCATTTCGTCTCAACAGCGAATCGCAGATGGAAATTCGGTCCATTAAACTTTTGGCAGTCAGTTCCTGAGGCACCCAAACACCGAATTTCTTTGTAAAACCATCTTTATGCAAATGGTTCAAAACTGTTTTGTGGTCGATCTTCAGTTCCTTCGCGATATCGTTGCTGCTCAAATGACGGTCTTCCTGAACCTTAGCCACAATTTCATCGACTTTTTCGGTGATCGGTCGGCCAGAGCGAGGAGCATCTTTCACTTCAAAATTCCCAGCGCGAAAGCGAGCGAACCACTTCCTGGCAGTTGATGGGGACACAGTGCCTTCGCCATAAACACGACAAATCTTTTCACACGCCTGCGCAGCATTCTTCTTTTGGTCGTAGTAAAATTGTAAAATATGGCGTATTTTTTCAGAATTTTCACTCATCATTGCTTTGGAATAACTTTTGGAACAACGACGCACCAATCTCAATAAAATGTTCACAAATTATCAGCTGATTGGTCACCTGTTAAGCAAAAAAGTAAATATTATTTTCAACCTTCATTTAATAAATTTCTTCAATACTTTAACATGGTTTATCGTGACCATGACCAACAACGCTAAAAACAAACTAATTTAAACATGTAATTAATTTTATAAAAATACAATAATCAAAAACTTACAGCCTTATAATGTAAATAGTTTCAAGACGAAAACGAAAACACAAATGAAAACGAAACGATCCAAACTAGTATAATAGAAGCTTTTCGTTCGTATTGCAGACATTCGTTTTATTGCAGACAGAAAATGTTGCCATGTGTACAATATTTGAAGCATTTTTATAAGTAATTTCTAGAAACGCAAAGATTTCGGGTAGTATTCAGTGCAAATGCGTGTCGGCAACACTATACACATACAAATTCGACAACTTGCAAAACACAAACAATTTTACACTAGACGATAGCCTTCTTGCTTTCGCGTGGATTCGCGCCTTTTTCCTGGAAACTGCCGATCCATTATAGCACGCGTAGCTGATAAAATCTGCAAAGCATGTAAAAATACCAACAACAAGCATTTTTTGCGTTTAGTGGATTTCACTCGAGTTTTGTTATGCGCAGTTGTCAAACAAACGAAAAATGACGAAAAGCACAAAACAAAACTCATGAAAAACATATGTTTCGTTTTCGTTTACGCCTTGAAACTATTTACATTATAAGGCTGTAAATGTAGAAGAACATAAACCGAATGAGGAAAATTTATAGATTTTGAATTTGGGCACAGGGATAATTTTTAAGCAAGAATTAAAAAAGAAAATTTATTTATTTAAAAAAAATGTAAAATAAGGTGTTTTCAATGAACGACCACCGTATTCCACGTGCTTCATTGTTATTATTGCGAAAACAACAACAAAAACAGCAGAGATATCGACGCGAAAATAACAAAGCAGAAGCACGGAATACTTTTCAACTCACCTTTCAGGAATGAATTTGAAGAAGGAAACTACAAGAAGGTTTTCCACTCGAGAAACTTCACTGGCTTGTTGTTGGCTACTTGCTTTAATTGTTGTACAAAAAACGTTTGTAAAATTGAAATAATTATTTTCCTTCATTTAACCAAGGATAATCTCTGGAATCAACAACTTCTGAAAACCACTGCGAACGAGTTGCAAATGAAGACGCTGTCTTCACGGCGAGTTGAAAAAGAAACTGGATTCGTTTACGATTTCGCTTTAGAGTACGTTCACTAAAATTGTAATAGATTGTTAAACATTCACAGCATGTTCAGGATTCATCGACTTTGGTCGTCGTTTTCTTACAAACGAGCACATATGTGTCCAAATGGACCAATGGAGGTCACATGGGCATATTGTTGTGGAAGAGGACACATTTAATGCATGTAACATTTTTTAAAATACTATACTTAAATAACTCGAGACGAGTTTATTACCTCAATTTCAACCTTTCTTCACCTGATAACTAATTTCACTGTTTTTTCACTCGCTCTTTTATTGTCTTCTCTTTCTATTACAGCTCTCTTTCCTCGAAGTATGAAAACATGAAAAGTCTTTTAAAAGTCTATGAAATTTATAACAACGTTTTTATTCCATCGTAAAATTATAACAAATTCTTCTTCTTGTTCCGCTAATTGTTTTAATTGGTTTTGCTTTTGTTTGTTTGTCTTTTTGGTGTTTTATTTTTCAATAAGTTTAACAGACCGTCGCAAATGTAAAAAGAATAATAGCAGCAATAATAACATCTACAACAAAAAAAGCAACGAGAAACAAACCTAAACAAGCAAACAACAAAAACAACAACATTAAGAAAGGAATAAGAACAACAACAACAACAATAGAACACTCGTTGGTTGCATGTGTTGTACTAGATACCGTTTACTTAAAATTGCTGTTGTTGTTTTTGATGTGTGCTTTTTTTCTTAAATGTAACGATTTTTTGTATTGTTTCTCGTTGTTTTTGTTTTTTTTTTTGGATCAGCTGAACTAAAAAACCAGAAAGAGTGTTAACTTTGGCCTGGCCGAAGTTCATATACCCTACACACGTTTACTTAAAAATTAGGCGTGGCAATTGTCTAATTTGTTTCCTTTTCAATCCCAAATAGCCTGTGACGACAGAGAATATTCGTGCCAAATTTGATGAAAATATCTCTATTCGTTCTCCTGTAATCGAGTTTTATTTAATTAGTGGGCGGACCACGCCCATTTTTGGTGATCTGTTTTGGTCAGAGACAGTTGATTTGTGAATAAAATTTCAACCTCAAATTCATATTACAAGCTGATAAATTGAGCTATAAGCATGGATGAGTTTATATTCACTATAAAAAGTAGGCGTGGTAATGGTCCGATGTTGGCCATTTTCAATATCAATGAGTTTCTGATGATAGATAATATTCATGCCAAATTTGATGAAAATATCTCTATTCGTTCTCCTGTAATCGAGTTTTATTTAATTAGTGGGCGGACCACGCCCATTTTTGGTGATCTGTTTTGGTCAGAGACAATGGACTTCTGGACAAAATTTCAACCCCAAATTCGTTCTACAAGCTGAGATATTGAGATATAAGCATGGATGAATTGATATTCAGTATAAAAAGTAGGCGTGGTAATTATCCGATTTTGCCCATTTTCAATAGCGATGAGTTTCTAGTGATATACAATATTCGTGCAAAGTTTCATGAAGATATATCTATTCCTTCTCTTGTAATCGTGATTTCCACAGACAGACAGACAGACAGACAGACAGACAGACAGACAGACAGACAGACGGACATGGCTAAATCGACTCAGGAGGTCACGCTGATCAAGAATATATATACTTTTCTATACCTGTCACGCCTCCTTTAATGCGTTACAAACGGAAGCAGTAAGTGAATATACCCTATTCACTTCGTGTGTAGGGTATAATAACGAATGGGTTGGTTCTTTTGACCACTCGTTCGGAAACTCAACAGAAATGTTTTTATCCATGGTTTTTTGTTGGTGTTGTTGGAATTTGTTAAAATATCATAATGTTAGAATATGTTGCTGCATGTTGTTGTTTTGAATGTTCTAAATTTCTGGTGAATGCACTTGAAATTTACTGCGTGTTGTTGTTGTTATTAGTTTTGTTGCTGCTAATTGCATCCGAATGGATTTGTTGAAATATTCGTTCTTCTTCTTTTAACTTTATGACTATGACTGGACTACGCTACGCTTAACATCGAAGTACTTACTTACGTACATATATTAAAATTATCCCTCGCTTTGTTGGTATACTTTTATTGGCGTTCGTATAAAATCCACGAAGCCGGAGAGTAACGACTACTTATAATCGTCTTCGGAAGCAGCTCATTTCCGTTATGCACGGCACTTGTTTTTGTTCCAAGGCACACGTTTTGTTGTATCAGTCACAATCGCATTGGTGCTTCTTCTTTTTTTGCCTGCATTGTTGTTGTATTTTACAGTTCGCTCCCACGCGATGATGTGCATTGTTTATATTTTTGAAGCAACATTAAAGTGTTGCTTAAATTAAATTTTTTCGAAAAAATTCCTTGGTGACAATAAGAAATTCGCACAATTCACCAACTCCTCCCACTTTCTATCCCTTATCTAATCGGGATCTTTAACATATGTTAGCAGAGCACTGAAGAGGAGAGCAGAGCACAGAAGAGAAGAGCAGAGCAGAGCAGCACTCCATGCACACATGATGAATGGGAATTTTAAAAAAGTTAATAGAAATATTTACATGTTTTTTTAATGAGACTAGCATAAAAAATGTCTCTCATTTCACTCAACCTGTGTTGCCGGTTATTGTTGTTGTTGCACTCGGTTGACGTGTTGCAGCAATGTTTAATATGAGAACACAATAAAACCGGCGTGTTTAGGCAGTTGTTGTTGTTGTTATTTTATGTTTTATTGTTAGTGTTTTTATTACTGTTTGTTTTCTGCTCTGATCTGTTGTCGAGATAATTACAATAGTTAATAAAAGCTTCTGCTGCTTCAACTTGAACCTTCCATCAGCTTCCATCTCCATCCTTTCAACCTTCCATCCTCCCTCCCTTCAACCTTCCATCCTCCCTCCCTTCACTCCTTACATTTTTCCATAAGCAGGGTTACGTGGGTGCTTTTTTTTAATAAATAATTTTTTTTATTGCTGGCTTTGCACAAGTTTTTGTTGTTGTTCGTGTCGTTTTCTCATTATTGTGCTTCCAAAGAGAAAAAAAAACATTGTAGTTAGTTTGTCAAGGCGAAAAATTTATCGTATTTATTTGTAGCTGTTATTATTATCGTTGTTGTTGTTGCTATTATAGTTGTTGTTGTTGTTGCTATTATACTCGTGGCATAACAAATCGCTGTCGGTGTCACCAACGCTCGCTCGGTGACGTTGAACCTGTTGAAGGTTCGGCTTTTGTTTTTTCTCCAATCTATTCTTATATTATATTTCTTGTTTCTTTTTCATAATAATTTTTTCTGATTTTCTTCTTCTTCTTTCTTTTTCTTACATCATCAGGTGTTTTTTTCTGCACGTCTTTTTATGGATAAATTAGAAATCTTTTGAAGGCGGTGATTTTGGCTGGATTGCTTTTAGTTTTTATTTATTTATTTTGCTTTATTTAGTACTTATATGTTGTTGTTGCTTTTTGTTGCAAATACAATAGAGTGATTCATTATTAAAAAATTCAAATTTTTATATGATTTACCATTTTATAATGATTGTTATTTATTTTTGTATTTTTTCTTATTTATTATCACATAAAAGAGTAATAGTAAATAATAATAAATAAATCCTGATAAATAAATACTAATAAATAAATACCAATAAATAAAGAATAGCAAATAAATAATATTTTGGTTTTCATTAAATCCGGTTCTCGGTTTTACAAAGAAATGCAACTCTGCAAACACAACAATAACAACGATTCTAACTGAACAATTTAACTGCACAGTTCAAAGCTCGTCTTTCATTCTTGAAAGATGATGAGAGACAGAGAGAGATAGCAATAGTGACGGCAACAGTTACGAGAGCTTAGAATAAAAAAATTCAACATGATCCCAGCTTGGAACTGAACTCACCACTTTAAGTTCGGCGCCTGTCATGAGTCATCAGCTGCTTGTGTTGAATAAACGAAGAAACATTTTGTTTTTCTTGTTTGTTTTTTCGCATTTATTTGTTTTTCTTTTTTTTTTTTTGTTGTGTTTCTTGTTTTCCTTAAAAGTCGCTGCAGCAGCGACTTGAATGCGAGAGTTGATCAAACATTTTTTCAGTTTATCACGAACTGGCAAACGTTTAAGACGTGTTTTTGTCGTTGTTGCTTGTAGTTTGTTTGCTCCTTCGTTCATTCTTTTTTCGTGTCGCTTTTGCATCGAATTTATTGCGGTTTTCATCTCACAAAAACGGTAGAAAAACCGAAGGAATAAAAAAAGAAAAACAAATACAAACACAAGAAAACGCATCGCTTGTGTTTAGAAATACAAATTATTTTAAACAGTTTTTTCACTCCGTTTTTTCCTTCGCAACGAGTGTTCATTATAATTTTATTGCTTTTTAAATAGATTCCATTTTTATGGAGCTCGTTGATCCACCCACTCAGTCAGTGGTTTTTTATTTCCACTTGTTTTCGTTTCTAATTGTTAAAAAGTGCCTTTAAAGAGTTCTTTGTTGTTGTTGTCGTGAATTTGATTGAATTTCAAATACTAAAAAAATAAAAAAAAGTTGCCTTAAAAAAAGCTTCAGAGAAAAATCAGAAAACAGAAAAGAAACACAAAAATAATTACGAAATCGTTTTATTATTTGTACAAATCATCGTTTCAAACGAAACGAGCGACGTGCTCTTCTTCTTCTTCTTCTTCTTCTGGCAACATGATGATGAACTCCAAAACTTGGCGAGCTCTGAGCCTGGCTTACTTTCTGATCGAAGTGGCAGCATCTGTTGGATTAACCGAAGCGAAAGGTGAGGAGTGAATGACGTGACGATGAATGAGATCATTGAAATGAAAAGAAACTTAAATTGCTATTTTTTTAAGTGATTTATTAAAAATTAGTTCAGTTTTTAGTTAAGTTTTTACTTTACTTTGTAGTTCGTTTTTTATTAGGTTTTTTTATTCAGTTTTTATTATGTTTTTAATATTTTTATTTAATTTTATCTAAAAAAATGTAAAATGTTTTAAATAAACACAAATCGCAACATTTTCCTAAATTTTTTAGGCTGCTTTGAATCTCTGCTGCTTCAATTCTTTGATTCTCTGTTTCTTTGATTCTCCGCTTCTCTCCTTCCTTTGCTGAGCTTTGAATTAAAACGAACAGCAAATCATTTCTTCAATTGAGCTGCTTGACAACCGAGGAGACAAACAAGCTGGTTATTCTGCTGGCTGGTTTTTTTTTTAAATCTTTGCTGAAAACCAACCTTATGATGTCATGTTTTAAAAAGTAACAACAACAACAACAACCACATTCACAACAACAAACAGTTAAACAATAAAAACGTTTGCAGCAGCGGCTGATCAACCAAACGACCTCGTTTTTAAATTTGCATGTATTTGTGAGTGTGTGTGCAATAAAGAGAGGGAGGGAGGGAGGGAGGAGAGAGAGATAGAAAGAGAGAGAGAGAAAGACAGAGTAATAAAATAATTGCAGTTTTTTGGTTTTTCTCCACTGTTACTGCGATAAAAAACAAAAGACTTAAGAAACAAACTTCGAATCTTACTTTATTTTTCATCAATTTTAGCTTAAAGTTAAAATTGTTGTCGTTTTAATGATCTTTAGAATAACTTAGATAACTTAATTTTAAACAAATTCAGATGTCTTAAAAGATTCTTTTTAAAAGAATGTACAAGAAAAACGTTCAAAGGCATTCTTTTTCATTGCATTCAAAATGAATGTGGAGCTTTCAATTTTCACATTTTTGTTTACTTTCATTTTTTATTTATACCTTTCTTTATTTTTTGTTCACTTTACTTATTCTTATTCCAGTTCGCATTCATTTTCATTTCTTTTAATTGACGTCACATTGCAGCCCTACGAATTCCAGAGTCCAGTGTCAAGTTCAACGCATTCGCTTGTCCGGTTGTCTGTTTCTTTGTCTGATATTCGTATTTGTTCTTTTTTTTTATTTGTTGTTTGCTCTGTTTGTTTCCTTTTTTGTTCTCTATCTCTCATCACATCTTTCTGTCTATTTATTAGTCATGTTTTTCTTTTTGTTTAGTCGCCATCTGTTCCTTTGATTTTCCTTTGATCTGTTTTAGAAAACCTTTAATTTTTCTTGTTGTTGTTGCTTTTGTCGGTGTTGCTATTGTTGTTGTCGTTGTTGCTATTGTTGTTGTTGTTTTTGTTTTATAATAATGTTGTTGTAATATTTGTTGTTGTTGTTGCATGTAGTTGTGTTTGTGTTTGTCTCCTTTTTTGTTGAAGTTTTCTTTGGTTTCTTTTTCAAATGATTTCTAGAAATAAATTCTATTGTTTGTTGTTGTTGTATTAATACACATGTACTTATACTTATATTGACATTATACTTGACATTATTATATACTTGTATGTGTGTGTATGGTGACATTTTTTGCAATTTTTTTCTGTCGTTCTTATGGACCATGTTGATGGTTGATGGTTGCTGTTGTTGTTGTTGTTCTTATTTATTATCTCATGTTCAGTGTCGCTAACGATGATGATGCTGATGCTGACGATGACGATGATGTTGTTTTTGTTGTACTCCTTCTAATTGCTGTTCTTATTATTGTTGTTGTTTTTATACGTTCTTGTGGTTATCTTGTCATCTTGTCGTTGTTGTTGTTGCTGTTGTTGTTACTGCAAAAAATACCTTGTAACAGATTCCCATTTTTATTGTTTTTATCGTTTCTTACTATTGTTGTTGTTGTAGCTGTAGTTGTTGTTATTATTCAGAGTTAATACTGCAATTAATATTAACGATTTAGTATTTTACAAAAAATTTAACAACCTTTTTTATTGTATTTTCAATTAAATGTATTTTTAACACTTGAACACATCAAAGAAAAAAGCTGCTCATCGCTTCTCCGCTGTCCGCTGTGCAGGGTGACCCTGTATTTTAGATTAAAATAGAAACTGAAATAAAAATAAAAAACAAGAAAAACCATTTAAATTGAATGGAAAACAAACTTAATGGAAAACAAATAAATTGAAAAATAAACAAATTGAGAAATAAATAAATTGAAAAATAAACAAATTGAATAATGAATAAATTGAATAATGAATAAATGTGACATAAATGTTTATTTGTGATAATAAATAAATATACAAGAAGAAGAACAAATAACAAGAATCAACAAGAAACAACAACAACAAAACGACATCAACTTCTTCCAACACAAGACTTGAAAGAAACTTAAGAAGAACTTGAAGCAAAGTTAATAATAATTGTTTTTGTTGTTATTATTCAAACAATCACTCTGACTGATGATATCTCGGTGACTTAATCAGTCAGTCAGTCGGTCAGTCAGTCCAGTCAATCAATCAGTAAATCAAAATAATCAATAAAATCAATCAATCAATCTTCGGATGTAGTAAATTCAATTTGATTTGCATCGAAGTAGGTCAACCTTTCTCTTGGCTTCTTTATTTTATTTAAACAACAACAGAAACAACAACATATACAACAACATATACAAGAACAACAACAAGAATACAATAATAACAGCAACAGAAAATAAAAAAAATAAAAATCATCATCTTCAAAACCTTTCGAAGGTTCTTTTTTGAGGTTGATTTGAAGATTTGTTGTCAGCATCAGAAAAACAAATTGAAAAAAAAGTATTGTTTAATATAAGTTTAGAGTGAAGTAATCAACAACATTATTTTGTTGCTGAATCAAGCAACAAGAAAAAGAAAAAGAATCAAGAAGATAAGGAAAAGAATAGGACAAGAAAAGGAAAAAAAGGTAAAGATTAGGACAAGAAAAGTCAATAATCGATAAAAAGATTTAGACTATAAAATAAAAAAGAACTGAGATAAAAAATCCTCAAAAATAAAAACCCAAGATTAATAATAAAAAAATTAATTAATTTAGCTGCAGTCGGTGCTGCTGTTGTTGTTTCTCTTGTTGTTGCTGTTGTCGTTGTTGCTGCTGTTGTAAGAATAAAACTTTTAATAGTTACGATTTTTCAAGCTAGAATCTTTTTAAATGAGAATAATTAAATCATTAAAATAATTGCGAGTTATGATTTAAATGTGCACCATTTTAATAATCAGGTACACAGTAATGGATCATAATTCACCGCAAACTTGCGAATGTAGCCGTCTCGCTCGCACTCGCTGGTCTTCTCGTTGGTCTCGTTGGTGTTCAGAAGAAGGCAGATAATTGAGCCATTAAAACGATGATGACGAGGATGACGACCACCTGGCTTGAGTAATGAAACCTGGGAGCGAAGAAGAATAAAAGTGAATCTGTGATTGTAGCCATAATCACCATCATCATCATCATAATAATCATCATCATCATCAAGTCAACCGATTTAAAGAATTTCAGCTTATTTATTTATAAAATCGGAGAAGTCCTCAAAAGATTATGCATAAAGTATGAAATGAATATAAAATATGCAAAAATCCAAATAAAAATTGATAGAAAATTCGTTCCCTTCAATATTTTTTCCTTAATATTATTTTTATTTGTTTATTATTCAATTTTTATTGAATTTTGATTGATTTTTTATTTGATTTTTCTTCGAATCTTTTCTGGCGTTGAATTCTTTAGAGCAGGCCATAAAAATGACCGATCATCGATGGTTTGCAGTACAATAGACCCCAAGTGGTCCCTTGGCGGCGATCCGGATTCGGTTGGTGGAACATCGGTTCTCGGTTCATCGGGAGGGTTTTTTTTTCTCGTTAAAAGAACATCAAATGATAGGCGTTGGTTATGCGTTGTGGTTTGGTTGTTGCTGCTTTTTATGGTTGTTGTTTTATTATTATTATTATTATTATTTTTATTGTTGTAGTAGTTGTCAATGTTGTTGTTGTTGTAGTAGTTGTCATTGTTGTTGTTGTAGTTGTGGTTACTTTTAAAGCTGCCGCACGATCACGATATCGCTTTCAACTTTTGAAGGCGCCTCATAAAATATCACAAACAAAAAACCAACATCGAAGTGACTTTAATGGCCAAAAATGGGAACAGAAATCGATGCACGCACACACTTAAAGGAAGCACGCATACACACACTCACTCGTCCCGTCATACGTGTGTGTCTAGTATTCCATCGCCTTGTTTTATCCTTGTCGCTCCTCAAAGAACTCGCTCTAAGAACATTACTCGTATATCTCTCTCTATCTCTCTCTCTCTCCCCTTCTGTCGCTCTTCTTCTATTCCTCTCGATCTCATTTCGCTTTATCTGTCTCTCTTTTTTTTATCGCAATTTTTTGTTATCTCTTTTCCCCCGATCAGACTTTTGGCCCATTTGTCTTCCAGCCGGCACATTAAGTTATCCATATAAAAGCAACAACAAATACAGCAACAACAACAACAACAACAAATAACTAACAACAACAATAACCATGGCTAAATATTTTTATATGGTTGGAGAGCACAAAAAAATTAGATACAAAAATGGTCTGGTCTGCTATGGTACCAGGACGACCTGGTTCTGGTTATGGTCGGCCTCTTCCCCTCCCTGTCCAACCCGTCTCACCACACTTCCTTTTACAAAAAACATAATCCATGGCATTCGACGAAGCAACACAACAAAAAAACCATCTTATAAACACAATGATTGCAAATGCTTTGAGCAGAAACAGAACCCTTCTATTGTTGTTGTTGTTGTTGGTATTTGTGCTGTTGCTGGATGGAACCATTGGGTTTTCTGTGTTGTTGTTATTTCAGCATAAAAAGGAAAAAAAGCAGGGCGTTTTTTGCTATCCGCGCCTCAGACACACACTCAGTCGGACGATCATTCGGCTGGTCCGGTCACCGGTGCCTTGGTGAATTGGTCATTCAGTCGTTCAGTCGTTTATTGAATTTCGTATAATTTGTGTTGCACTTCCTTCGTTTGTATGTAATCGAAAACCATCCATTCGAAGGAGTGCAAAAAATGACCCGAGTCGGCGTTTGTAATGTTTGCTTAGAACAACAATTTTGCACACACCAAAATGGCGACACTGAAGAATAACAATAAAAATAAGGATAACAACAAGAAAACACAACAACAACCGCCAAATGTTTATACTGTACAATAAAGAAGAACATTAAATTAACTACAACTACAGCTACAACAATAGCAATAACAATAATATTAACAATAACAGTAGCTACAACATTGACTATAAGCATAATAAGATTAGTAATAATAATAATATTAATATAGCAATAATCAAGAAACACCAACTGAAAGAAGCAGAGGAGTAGAACAACAATAATAATCATAACAACATAATAATAATAATAACATAATAATAATAATAACAATAATAAAACCAACATAACAACAATAATAATAACAACATAATTACAATAATAATGCTAATAATAACAACATAATAATAATAATAACAACACAATAATAATAATAATAATAACAATAATAATAATGCTAGTGACAAGTCTGGGGCTGTAAGGATGCTGAAGTATCTCCCTTAATAGTCTGTCTGCCTGCATGTCTGTTTCTCCGCTTGAGTTCCCGGCTGTCCCTTTGAACAACCTTCGGAGCCACCAGTATTCGGTAGGAGCAACGTCCGTAGAATACGGCGGGTGCGGTAAAGCATCCCATTTGAGCGGTTTCAAAGATTCTTTTGCTACTTTAGCGACATGATACTTAGCGTTGCCATGAAGAAGAATAACTTTGTCATGTCTCTGCTCGTATTCCGACTGTTTTCCTTCTCAATCACTCCCATGGTTCTCAATCGTATAGAAACGGCTGGTTGAGGGTTACCCCCAATGATTGTACACTCTTCTCTTTCGTTTGACTCTGATATTCTTCGAGTAAAGCCCCCTTCATTCTTGTAACCTCTTTGAAACCATCGTCCAAATCAGCTGTTACTATGAACCCACTCACAATAACTGTAGCAATCTTTGGGAAAACGTACCGAAATAATTTATACTCCCAATAATTAAATTCTTGACTGCTTAGTTAATTAATGTTATTCGCTCCGTTTAGAAGAACACGTTTTTTAAGCGGGGTTTTTTTTCCTTAATTTCCCTGGCATCACACAGTAATCGGTTTACCACTCCCTCCCGCTCTCCCGCACTCCCTCTGAAATGTTAATAGAATTCTTTCCATTCTTGTAGAATTCTTTTTCAAGAATTTTTACAGTCTTTTCTTTTTTATTTCTTTAAATAACGCGATTCTCTGCACTCGACATCATTGTTCATAATTTTAATTGCTGCTCTACAGAAAATGCAACAAGAGCAACAAGAACAACAACAACAACAAAAACTACAGTAAACTTGAGCTTGTGAAGAATTTCTTTAGCATTCAACCACAAAAAAGCCAACAAGAAGAAAATAAATCCGCCCAACAAAAAACTAATTAAATGCCAACAACAACAACAACAACTCACCAACAATTAGATTTCAAGAGTCACAATTTATGTACGTGTAAATAATTCCTTTACACCTTGAAAAATGGGAGTCGGCGGCGGAGTGCAACGAATTTCAATTAAAACAAGAAATCAGCGAAAGAATGTTAGAAATAAGAAAATTTAAAAAAATAACAACAGCAGCTGAGGCAGAATATAAGAATGCAAAAATAAGAAAAACAAAAAGAACAACAACAACAATAAAAACGTGAATAGGATGAAATTTTCTAGGAAACACCTTCATTATGATGTGTTGATGATTACAAGATGATATGCGATAAGAGGGGGAGGGTTTGACGAGGAGATATGATGGAATCAACAAAAGGTCCCCGATACTCACCTCCACCTACACCTCCACCCCCAACCCCACCTTCTTGACTCTTCAACAGTCGCAAAAATAACCGCCAGAAGTTGTTTCTTTTTTAAACATTAGCATCGTCATCAGCGTCATCAGCAGAGAGACAATCTAAGCTACAAAACAATAAAAGCAACGGCTTTATTTCTCTTTTCTTCTTTTGTCGCAAGTTTTTGTTGTTGTTGTTGTATGTTGCAATTGCTGTGGGTTTGCTAACGCTTGAAAATTCTTTGTTTTGTATACCGCTCGGCAAAACGGTGGCTTTTTCCCCCCCCGCTTCGATCGGACTGAACTGAAAAATATAACTGAAAATTATAACTGAAGAAGATCGTGTTGAAGAAAGGGGGTGAGTAGAGGAGGAGGCGGAGGAGGGAGCCAACGAAGCCAGTGGACAGTTTCTCAGAGCTGTCAGTCATTCATAATAAACGCATTTGCATGGTGATGAAGACTGAAAAACTTAGTTATTTGTTCTTTTTAAGTGCAACAAATAAAAACAACAACAACGGCGGTGGCGGTGGCGGTGGCGACGACGGCGCCGATGACAACAACAGACGACGGCCGGAATGCTGAGAAGGTGGCTGGTATGAAGAAGAAGAAGAAACAACCAACAACAACGTCGTATTTAATATAATTTATTCATTTTCGGATGCGTGGTGTTGCATAATCTTGTGTTACGTGTTGTGCTCGCTGGCGCTCAGAGTACAACAACAAAACTAGAAGAAGAAGACGACTTTGTCTTTGTTCTTTGTTGTGGATGATGTTGTTGTTGCAGTTGTTGTTGTTGTTGTTGTGCCCGAGGGCATTTTTTTGTAAGGTACGAAAACTCATTGAATTGGAAATTCAATGAAAATGATTGAGTTCTCCGAAAAAGAAACGGTATTCTCTTGTGTTCTTCTTCTTCTCGTTTTTCTTATAATTAGTTTTCAGTATTCAACAACAATAAATGCAAATGAATCCGGTTCTCTTCGAGTGCTGCGAAGTTGAACTCTCGTCGAAATGAATGCAAAGAAAATTCGTTGAATTCATCGCCGTTGAAGAGAGCAAAAAAAAAAACAAAAACAAAAAAACTTATAATAAAAAAATTGCTAGAGGAATTTTGGAAAATAATAAAATAACTTAAAAGCTAATAAAAATGAATAATAAAATAAAACGAAAAGAAAAGAAAAGAAAATACAATATATTAAAAATTAAATTACAATATATAAATAAATAAATTAAAGCTATTTTTAGAATTTAAAAAATAAATAAACAAAAATTATAATAAAGATGATTTTTATGATTTATGAAAATAATAATAATGAAAATAACTATGAAAATAATAAAAATGTTTTCTCTGATTTATGAAAATATTTCTTTACATTCTTATGGAAAGATTAATCATTTCAGTAACTTCTAAAAAAGTTTTTATAATTGTTTCTCATTTTTCAACAACAAAAATACTTCAACAATTAAAGTCGCAACAACAACAACAACAGCAACAACAACAATAAGAAGAGGAAGAAGAAGAAGAACAATTCGCAAACGCCACGCCTTTTGGCCTAAATATGATAACGAAGTTCTGCATGACGAAGCTATAAAAATGCTTTCTTCAACAACAACAACAAAAACAGAATAATTATCAGAAAAAAAGAATCTTGTTTGGCTTGTAATTATTTTTGGGACATCAGACGATAAACAATTTTAATTTTTTATGTAATAAAAAAGGAAGAATAGAATAAAAACAACAACAACAACAACAACGAACAGCCACAGGAATGGCAACGAGACGAACGATGATAAAGAAGACAATGAGGAGGATGAAGATGATGATGAAGAAGATGATGATGATGACAATGATGACGACGATGATGACGATGATGACGACGACGATGATGATGACGATTATGATGAAGCAGCACTTCAATTGTGATGTTGGAAGTGCTTTTGACCAAAATTCGTGGTGAAGCAACAAGTGTTGTCTATAAACAAACAAGCCAACAACAAAGTGAACACATACACAACACATACATACACATAATGTACATATATGTGCATAGTATATGTGAGTGTGTCTGCATGAACGCGTGTACTGTTGTTAGCATTCACTCAGTATGTCAGTCAGTGGCAGAGATTCGTTTCGGCGTATGGAACAACCCAAAAGTGATCAAAATAAACAAAAAAAAAAAAAGAAGTCTGCACTGAAATGCAACCGAAACAAAACCAAAGAACCGAAAACGGGGAAAAAACCCAGAATTTATGGGTACCGCGTACATTAAAAAAGAGGCGCGCGCGCTCATTGAATTAACCATAAGTGTGGATGGACAAAGGAGCCCAGGAGGAGGTGGAAAAGGAGTGGAGAGGGGGTTAGAAGGCAGTAAAAATGCCAGGAATTTAAAAAGCCGAACAGATACAAAATTCCGCCGGCGACGAAACGGTAAAAATGATGCGAGAACAAGGAATGCGCATTCGAAGTCGCTTTGTTCACAGGAATCCATGAAATTTTTTATTGATGAGTTTTGTGCTTCCATTCAATTTAAAGTTTTATCGCTTTAAAATTAACAAAAATTGAAAAAAATCCACTAAGAAGTTGAAATATAAAGAAAGTTCGTCGAATTTAAACAAATCGAGTTCGTTTCTTAAGTCTTTTGAATGGAAAAATTCTTCACTAACGAAAATAATAAAATAAAATATTTCAAATTTAAATTCATTTTTTGTAATAATAACAGATCATAAATCAATAAAAAATAAATAAATAATAAAATGGTGGCTAATAAATTAAACTCCGTCATTCATGAAACCAATCAAGTTGTCAAGCTTCAATGGAGAACCTAACATTTTAATAGCTGACGTTTCCTTGTTGAAAATATTCAAGCAGAAGAATGAGAAAAGGTACAAAAATACCGATAAAAAAAAATAGCGAAACGAGAACGATATCAATTACACAAACAACAATAACAACAGCGATAGCATCCTCAACTATATTTTAATAATAATAAATAATAAATAAAAATAAAATGGAAATATTTCACCGTTCAACGGTAACAACAACGAAGAAGACTAAATTACAGCTTCAAGAAGAAGATAATCTGTCTCTGTCACTCCGTATCTCCTTCTTTCTCGCTCTATTCATCTATCGCTGTCTCGCTCTCACTCCCTATGAAACTCTATGATACGATTACTTAAATCAGGGGCCTCAGAAGAGTAGAGGAACATAAAACATTTGAAGAACACACAATTTCATGCACTTAATTGAATAATTACATCATTATTTATTATTAACTGTTTATTTGAAGTGGATTTTAACGTTATTTAGTTTACTTTTTATTTTTATTATAATTAATTTAATATATTTTATTTTTATTCCATTTTATTCGATTTAATTTGATTTTCTTTGATTTAATTCGATTTTATTCGATTTAATTTGATTTTATTCGATTTTATTTGATTTAACTCGTTTTAATTTGATTTTATTTTATATTATATTTGTTTTGATTTTATTTTTATTTTTACTTTAGTTATTTAAAGGTTTTTTATTAATTTTTCTGTGTTTTCTTTTATTTATTTTTCCCTTTTACACGCAGTAAAACTTGTTTAGAAAATTCAATTAATTGTCTACAAAAGAACTTGAGAATAACAACAACAACAACATCATAGACATAACACATACACATACACACACACACACACACACACACACACAAAAGCACTCACTTTAAAGCTAAGCTTATCTCTAGTGTTGATTCTGTTCTGCAATAAATTTTAAGTGAATCCTGTTTAAATCATTTATAATTTAACAAGAAAGACAGCTACAAAATCAAAAAAAATATCAAGAAAAAAAAAAAAATAAAATACAAGAAAATTGAATAAAAAGTAAGAATAAAAAATGTAATGATGGAAAAAAGATTCTTGTAAAGAAAGATAAAAAAAAGGAAATAAAAATAAGAAAGAGCAGAGAAAAGGGAAAGAAATAGATAGAGATAGAGTGAGAGAGAGAGGTGAAGGGGGAGAGATGCAGAGGGAGACACAGAAAGAGAGAGCGAGACAGATATGAATAAAGAAGGATTACAAGCGATAAATACGCGTGACATGACAACAGCTGGGAGCAAGTAACACACGCAGAAAGACAGACAGACAGACAGGATGGACGACGGATAGACGCATACGATAAACGCCTGGATACATGAGCGGAAAAACGGACGGACGGACGGATGGACGCATGGATGAGCAAACAAAACGACCAGAAAATGATAGTCTTGATCAAAAGCAGGCTTGATATAAACCAAAGAACAACAACAACACTACAATAACAACAACATTAAAATAACAACAACAATAAATACATTATAAACTAACTAAAGCGGTTGTTGTTGCGATTGCGATACCCTGAAGTGTTCTCGTTGTTGTTGTTGCTGTTGGCATTTTTACAACACTGATCTTGTCACTGGCATCATCCGTTATAAAGTAACGTAACATGTTAGCATACGCATGTTCGTATGCATGGTTGTGTGTAGAGGGGGCGAAGTGGGGGGGGGGGGCGTGTGTGTCCTAGAATTAGGCTAAATATGAAGACTCTGGAGAGACTCTCAGAAAGTCTGAGAGAGAGAGAGATTAAAATCATAAAATAAACTATGAAAAAAATCTAAAAAAATGTACCCTCCTTAAACGAGATCAAGATTGGGAACCTCTGCTGCTCTGGTCCACAAATTTGCAGCTCCATTTATTTGGCGTTTAACTTGTCTGCGCTGCTCCTCTGTTCCACTCTTCTGGTCCTCTTCTCTTCTCTCCTCGTCTCTCTTCTCTGCTGTGCATTCAGTCTAAACGGCGATGTCACCCAGCAACGGCATCGATTGCAGCCATCGCCGTCCTCGTCGTCGTCGCCCTCCCCTCGTTGACTCCCCGCATTTTTTATTCTTTCCGCTCTGCATATTCTACGCTCGCCCGTACGCATTCTCCGCCGGCGCGATAGACGCGGTTGCGCAATAAATTCAAATATTGCGGTAGGTTTCAATTTACGAGTGCGAACGCGTCCGCTGGCGCTGCGATCGCTTTGGAAACCGCTGCGCCTGCTGGCTGGCTGGCGACTGGCTGCTGGCTAAATGCAAAAACCATGAATTACAATCAGCTACGCACATTCGTTGGTGTTGTTGTTGTGCCTGTTGTTGTTGTTGCACGCAGGAAACCAGATCATTGAACTGGTTCTCTCGGTACACGCTGAAGAATGACATGAAATAATATAAAACCTCTTAAAAACCTTCTTTTTTCCGACTACTTTTCTTTCTTCAAACAGTTTTTCCACACCGTTTTTTGGGTCTTTCTTTATTTTGAATCAAACCGTTTTTCAAAGCAGGCATTAAACATTTTTTTTGTCTCTGTTTTGATTTGTTTTTCTTTTTCCATTTCGTTTTTTTGCCTGTCGTCTTTAACGGGAAGGATTTATTAACATGCGGGATGCATTAGAAAACTACAAAAAAGTATGAGTTTTGTTGTTGTTGTTGTTGTTGTTGTTGCTAATGCTGTCATTCGATTTGCTGCTGTTGTTGGTTTTGTTGTTGTACGCAGTGTTTACAACTTTTAATAGAAATCAATTTCGAGTTTAATCGTTGTTTTTTGTCATCATTTTTTGTCGTCATGTTTTCGTAATTTTTTTTTTTTGTCATCTCCTGTTTCTGTGTTCTGCTCAGAAGTGGCATTAAGAGTACCGTTATTTGGCAGCCATTCAACTCTGTTGGAGTATAGCACTTTTTTAGCCTTCATTTCGATGCGTTTTTTTAGAATTCTTTTAAGAAAAATCAAGAAAAAACAAGACATAAAATAAATAAACATTAAAATAATTAGTATTAGTTTTGTTATTATTATTAATGTTGTTATTATTAATATTACTATTGTTATTATTATTGTTATTAATGTTATTATTGTAAATATTATTATTGTTAATTCTATTATTGATAATATTATTATTATTGTACTATTATTATTATTCAACATAATTATTTGACGATTATATTGATACGATTTCGAAACTTGTTCTGGATTTTCATTGTTTTTCCTCATATTAACTAATTTAACCTGTAAATAAACCGTTACGATTGATAGATCATCAGATCTAAGAAGGAGTTGAACTAAAATCTATCATTTCAGCTCTTTTCGTCGATTTGATCGTCAAAACTGAATTGATTCGTTTTACAAGTTAAATTTTGTCGCTTTTTCACAGAACACAGTTTCTTAAGTTACTTTATTTTAATATTTTCTTCATATACGAGTACTTATTTACCATATTTATACAATATATTCTATAGTGATACCTTTTTAAAGTACCGTTTTTCGAAGTGCTTCCTATTTTTTGAATTTTCGTCTTGGTTCAGTGTTCATTAAAAAGATTTCGTGTAATTTAACGCTTCATGCTTAATTAAACACAGCTACAGCTAAAGAAAGAGAAAGATAGAAAGATAGAAAGAGAGAGAAAGAGACACAGCTATAGAGACAGACAGAGAAACACTGTATAAGAGTGTATACAAAATAAATGAGCGGTAAAAACAACCCATCGACCGAAATAGATTTTATGGCTCCCCGATTTTATTGTTTTTATTGCTTTGGTACAGTTTAAATGGCGTCTTTTTGTTGTTGTTGTTGTTGTTGCTGTTGTTGTTATTGATGTTCTTCTTCTTCTTCTTTTTATTTCGTGTTTACCCTCGAGACGAAAGCGTAACAATAATTTTTTCACTCGTGTTAATTTTTAATGTTCGTTTGCGTTTTGAAGTTTCTGTTTCTTGCCATCAGCTTTTTTTAGTTTTTCCATTTTATTTTACGAACGACTTGTTTTGAGTGGTTTTGTTTTAAAAAAGAGGCTGCTGCTTCGCTATTTTTGCTCGAAATTAATCAGGAGTGATGTTGGTGGAACACCAGCAACAACAACAACAACGAACTAAAAAAGGTATCCCGGCTGACTTTTGTTAATAAAGTGACTGGAGTGAGTAAAATAAATAAACATGAAGAAGAAGAGGAAGCTCAGCCTAAGGAACACAGAGAAACCTTAAAAATAAGAAGAAGAGGAGGAAGCATTCAGAAATTAAGTGGTATTTTTAAAGGTTTTCTTTATTACTAACTCCGTGATCTGCGAGAACTTTTTTTTATAAATTTATATTTTATTTAAAATTGAACAAAAAACATTTCAACAAAAGAATCAATTAATTTTATATTTCTGTGTTTAAATTTTCTATTCCAACTTTTAATTGAATTTTTTTAATTTAGGGTTTTTATTAACTTTTTTTTAATTATTTCACTTTTTGTTTATTTTTTTGTATTTTTTTTTTAAATAGTGTTGGTACACGTGTAGCATCAACCTAAACGTAATCGCAATCATTAAAGTTAACAACGTAACGAGACGCGTTCACGTTAACATTCGTAGTCGTCGCACCCTCCCTCCACCCCGCCTCCCACGCATTCCAATGACAACAACTACAACAACAACAACCACCACAGCAACAACAACTTCTCATTAACACTTTTCATATAAAGTTTCTTGTTTATTATTAGACTCTTTTTTGCTTTTCAGTTTTTCAGTTTTCTTTGTGATTTTCGTAAATTTTTCACTTCATTTGCACAATAAAATTCAAGCACGAAGCAAGAAACGTCAAGGCAACAACAACAAGCAACAAACAACAACATCAAAAGCAACAAACAACAACAAACAAACTATTCAACGCAGAGACAGAAAAAAAAGTTGTTCGAATCCAAAAGAAGGTGAATGAAAAAAGAAACAACAACAATAACAACAACAACAACAAATCGTACTTCCAAACTTGACGGCTTCGCAGAACGAGTCACCAAACGACGACCCGAGCGAATGAACAGCGGAGTCACTTAAAAAGTCAATGACACTCGTTTAACGTCTGTCTGCCTGCTCACCTGCCCGCCTGCCAGTCTCCTCCCCCTGCTCTCCATCGTCGGCCAGAGACGAAAGATTGGTTTCGAGTCAAGTTTGCTTAAGCATGTGCTTACAACAACAACAGCAGCGACAACAACAGCGATACAACATCAACAACAATAACAACAACAGCGAAAACAACAACAACAGGAGTATCAATTTAGTCGGGTTGGCTTTTTAAAGCTTACTTAATTTTTTGTTGTTCTTCAAATTTTTTATTAAACTTGTTGCTTTATTGTTTTGTGTTTTTTTTAAAAAATTTTTTTTTTTATTCTTTTCTGTATGTACGAGGATGTATTAAAAAGGTTTTGATTCCATTTTTCTGCATTGTACAATATTAAAGAAGGTGTTTTAATGGACATGTTATACATATTTTTATACTGTTTTTTTTTTGTTCTTTTTTTTAGCATTTTATATATTTTATTTTTATAATTGTTTTTAGTCTTTTCCCGTTTGGACTTTTTTTCTAGTTGCAATTTTTGTCTTCGTAAATAATAAACTTGTACTTTTTATTGAGAAATGCCTATTCTTGTTGTTGTTGTTATTACTATACAATTGTTTTTGTAGTTCTTGCAATTGTTGTTGTATTTTATTTGTACTTATTTGTCCATAATGTTGTTGTTGTTGTTGCTGTCAATAAAACTCCTTGAAATGAGCTCCGTTCATGTGTTTTGCGTGAGCGTTCATTCTTGCCAAATACTCCGGTGTGAGTACGTGTATTTGTGTGTGTGTGTGTATATGTATGTGTCTGCGGATGTATATTTCTATAAAATTCCGTTGACATTACTTTTGTTAAATTTTATTTGGCTTTTTATGAGTTTCTTGACTCGAATTCTTTATTATTTTTTTAGTAGTCACAACTTTGAACTGTGGGAGTCATTTGTTGTTGTAGTAGTTGTTGTTTTTTTAACATGCAGAACCTTGAAGAGTCACCTTGAAGTTCCATCTCGATAAACAAGTAGAAAGACATAATGATTATCTTCATAATCATTATAATTATCTTATCTTCTTTATCTTATCTTATCTTATGTTTTCTTTAATTTATTATTTATTTTTAAACACGAACATCGAATCAATAAATCAATTGACTATTTTTTTTTAAAATTATACTTTTTCTGAAAGAATTTTCTTGTTCTTCTTCTTTTAGGTAAGTTTTTCTACGCACTGCGCTGAGCTACACATCGCACACTTCTTTGCATCGAAGAACCGACGACTTTTTAATGATCTTTAAAGTGGCTTTAAGCGAAAAACAATTTTTCTCCTTCAAGAACATTTTTCAACAAATAATAGTTGGAAAAAAGAAAAAAATAAATTTCAAAATTAGAGCCACAAAAAAAAGACAACAAAAAAGAGGAAAAACTAAAGAAATGTGTAATTTTATTGAACGGAGGCAAAAAAAAAGCAGGAAAAGAAATTTTCTATGCATGAAGTCGCCAGAGCAACAGAAGCGCAGCGGCAACGCAGCAGCATCAGCATCGAACAGCAACTTAATTGAAAAAATCCATCAATTTCAAGAACTTCGCGAAAAAATTGCTACAAAATCAAAAGAAAAAAAAACAGAAGAAAGAAAAGTAATAAATAAAAAAAGAAAAAATAAAATAAAATAAACGCCAGAAGGAAATAAAAAAAGGAAGAACAGAAAGAAGGAAAAAGTAACCCAAAAATATAAAATATAAAAAATAAAATAAAAAATATAAAAAATAAAATAAAAAAAATTGCATAAGAAATAATAGAAGATAATACAAAAAAAGCTAAACACTAAACTGAAGCAAAATAAAAAAAAATATTATTTAGAAAAAGGAAAAAGCATTTTAATAGAATTAAGGCTAAAAAAAAGGTAAAAAATTGCCGAATGCAGATTACCAACCTGATGTTGTTGGAAACAAAAACAACAACAACAACACCACTACCACCATTAAAAAAAACCCAGTAAAAGCAGAAACCAACTCGAAAGAAAGATTAACGAAGGAAACCAGCACAAAAACAAAACAATTTTAAAGATGATGATGATAAAGCATTCTTTGGGTGAATATATGCAGATAGAATCTCAAAGATATGGATACCAATGGAAAGTGAAGGGCAATACGACACCCGAGGGCGGGAGAGGGAGGGGCAGCGGAGACGCTCATGAGAAGGAGGACGAGTAGGAGGAGAAGTCGAAGGAAGAGTAGGGGGAGAAGTCGAAGGAGGAGTAGTGAATCGCCGCAGAAGATTCGCTTTCACGTTGCTCAGGATGAACACGAATCGCTGAAGATTAACCAAACGAATCACTTACAAAGCAACACCATGAATACGAGGACGAACAGAATAGACAGACATGCAGACAGACAGGCAGACATGAAGACAGACAGACCGACATGAAGACAGACAGACAGGCAGACATGAAGACAGACAGACCGGCAAACATGCAGACAGGGTGCCGAGTACAGTTTCCATCCGTTGAAGTTGAGGAAAACATGCAGCAGCAGCAAAGACAGAGAATACAAAAGAATTTGGAAAGAAAAAAAAATTAAAAAAAAACAACAACTAGCAGTAAAAATAGCAACTAACAATTTAAGAGACGTGTGTTTAAATAAAAACAAAAGAAAACAAAAACAAAAACAGAGAAACAGCGAACCAACAACAACTACGAAACCAACCCAAAGCATTTGAATCTGATTTATTGTGAAGAATTCACTAACCTGGCCGAATACCGACCCGACCCCGATGGACAGACATGCATACATACATCATGTGTGCAGTCTCTGTGAGTGTATGTTTATGTGTGTCTGTCTCTTGTACAACAACAATCAAGGTTGCCGTAAGGGTTTCCTTGCCCACAAAAAAAATAAACAGCGATTCTTCACGAGGTTTTCTTAGGAAAAATAATTTAAAAATTTCAACGGTTGCTACTTAAAAAAAGGGACTAAAGAGGGAAAAAGAGAGAGAAAGAGAGAGCGAGAGAGGGAGAGGGAGAGAGAAAAAGAGAGAGAGGAACGAAAGAGAGGCTAGAGTGATAGGGATAGAGAAAGTGTGTGAATTGTACAAGTCTGAATTTATTGAAAATTACTTGCAATCAAGATAATTTCACTTTTTATCGATTCGTTCGATCAATTTATCGAAATCTAATATTTTTATCTATCTTTCATTCTCTTTTCCGCTCTTTCTTTCTCTTTCCCGCTCTTTCTCTCTCTCTTAAATGAACTAAAATCATTTCGCAATATATTTTTTCTTCGATTTGCTTCACTTACGTTGTCCTTCGTTGTGTTGTCCTTCAGCTCAAAGATCGGGTTTATTTTAACTAAGAAATGCAATCTTTGTCGTAATCCGATATGATTCACAAGGTGTTTGGGGCCCGTGGACGGTAACGTCGACGTCTCTGCAGCCGTCACTTAATCGCATCGCTTTTTTCCGTTGGTTAACGAGATGAACTGGTTTTAATTACATGTTTTGTTATCTTCAGCTGCTTATTCATCGTCATCGTCATCGTCACCGTCATCGTCGTCGTCTTCTTCTTCTTCTTCTTCTTCTTGAGAGTCTTTAGAAACGTCTGCTTCTTCTTATTCTTCATCCTTGTCTTCTGGTGTTTTTCTCCTCACTGTTTCAATGCAATTTTTGCTTCTTTTTGTTCTTCTCTCTTTTGTTATATTTTCTGTCATTTATTCTAAAAGGTTTTTAGAGATTATTATTGTTGTTGTTATTGCTATTGTGGTTTTGTTGTTGTTGTTGTTTTTTTTTTCTCTTTTAAGTCCCTGTTGAAGAGTCGCAGTTTCAGTTGCCAAGGTTTCAGTGGCTTTCAATTAATCGTTTCGAGCCACGTTAGTGTCAGCTACCAACATTTAATTGCAACAACCTTGTTTTTTTTTTATTTATTTGCTGTCTCTTTGCGACAATCTTTGCTATTGTACATTTATTCTGTTGTTGTTCTTGTGATTCTTTAATCAATAACAAAGCCTTTTGGAAGCCTTTCATGGTACCTCCCAGTGATGGTGCCTTAAATGGTACAGAGTACATTAGAACCAATTAGCACCGTGTTGCTGTTGTTGTTGGAAGTTGTTATTTAAGATGATAAATCGAGAAAAAAACTGTAACTAAATTCTTCGATTTCCAAGAGGATTTCTTTCTTTGTTTTTCTTTCTTTGGTCTTTTGACATTTTTTAAGTCTCTTGTTAAAAAAAAGTCTTATTTTCCTTCACATCTTATGTTGGGAACTTGCAAAAATGGAACCGTGACACTTGAAAGAATTCTCACGGAAATTAAATGTTGATTAGAAGGTTCTTTAATGGCCCTTTTAAGATTATTCTGCACATTTTAGTCCTTAAAAGGTTCTTAAATAATACCTTCTGGATGAGGTTCTTCTGGATCTCTTAAACAATAGAAGATTCTTAAACTGATCCTTCACAGGTTCTTCTACACTACTACCGAAGTTTTCGACCTTCGCGGGTCCCTTTCTAGATTGTTCTGTGTTATTGAGGGATCTTCTGGGATCTAAGAAGTCTTAAATTGCAGTTTTGTAGCCCTCTTCTGTACTTATTCGATCTCAGAAGGTTCTGTATTGATATATATAATAAAACTTACTTCTTTTGAGGTCTTAAATGACCCTTTTTAGGTTCCTTTGAACTTTCTGAAGAAGGAAACAAACGAAATCAAGAAATCTTGTTATTTTTTATTTGCTTTATAAAATACTTCCTCATAAAAACATCAAAAAGGCGGCTTCACTTTTTCTAGATTCACACTATCATCATCATTAACAGCATCATCATCCTCAGCAACAACAACAACAGTGAAAATAAAAAGAAATGCGATCGCTTTTGCGTATTACGCAATACACGAACCTTGTAATTTTCAGAAGAATGAACTCAGCAAATATGAAAAAAAAGATTCTCGCTCTTCGTTGAATTGTTCAACATTCAAAGCCAAATAATTATTTCATCAAAAAAAAGGAGGAAGAAAACGTGAGTCGACAACAATAATAAAGAATTAAAAAAAACGAAGAGACAGCAGTTAATAAGTGAGAATTTTAAGCAGATGTTAGCCACAAGAAGAAGCAGCATAGAAAAAATGAAATGAGAAAAATCTTCATCAGATAATCATTCATATATACCATAGTTTATATATGGAAAAGTATAAGAAGAAGAAGAATAATGATTTTCTTAAAAAACTGCTTAAATGAAAGTATACAGTATTTAAACCTGTATAATAATTAATATGTTTTTTTTATTTGTTCATTTTTATCTAATTATAATTTAATTGTGCTTATTAATTTATTTCACCATTTTTAATTTTACGATTTCTTTTAATGATTTTTGCTGGTCAAGAGAAGTGAAAATTCCGATCTAGTTTGTCTCTTAAGTCTTTTGTTGCATGTGTTCCGGTCGGGTTCCTGCCTCAGCTGCTTGTTAAATAAGATGTTTCTTCGTTTTTTCTGTGGATGGACTGACCACAGATAACGGTTTGCTTTAAGTTTTTAATGAACACTCGCAGATAATGAAATCGCTTCAGATTATTCAGGTGATGAAAAATAATAAAGCAGAAAGATTTTTCTTTCTTTTTTTTTGCAAATTTATGTTCAGTTGAGCCAAATAACATCCGCTGCTCTCTCGTTACTCTTCCACTCAATCTAATTTTATTTAATTTTATATGCTTAACTCTTAAAGATTAAATCATTACGCTAAATTTTTTCTAAACTGTTTTCAAATAATTACGGGTTTTTTCAGTTATTGAACTGCTTTAATAATCGTCTATCAGTTTAAATCTTGAGATGCTTCTGTTCTTGTATATCCAGAGTCTTCTTTATCTTCCGCCCCTCATTAATTCTTCCACTTCTTCCTCTGCTTAATCTTCTGAAACGTTCTGGTTTTCGTTTTACTGATTTTCTGAATCTTCTGCTCTGTGTTTATAAAGCGTTACCATTAAAAGCGGCTTTCATTTCATAAAAAGTAATGAGGAAGGTAAGAATAATAACAACAACAACTACAACAGTTGATTATTTTTAAGTTTAAGTGTAATTTTGAACTTCTTGGTAGAGTTTTTATTTTAAAAGCCGTTAATTAATGCAAAATATTTTAATGTATTTATTTTAATTAATACAAAAAAATGAATGAAGTGCAATTAATTATAGTTGCTGTTCTGATAACAATGACAATTGTTGTTGTTGTTCTTGAAATGAAAATCACAACAACTTCGGCAACAGAAGCACAGCCTCTGAAGCACCAAGAAGCAGACGAGGAGGACGAAGAAGAAGCCGATCGAGATGATGATGAAAATTCCAATGAAAATACAGCTGAAATTATCTCAGAGTAACAATCACAACAACAACAACAGCAATAACAAGCATATCGAATGTACAACTCGAAAATAAGCACAACTTGCGATAAATTAATGCGAACAATGAAGCGAACGAATTTGAAAGTATTAAAAAAACACAGCAGGCTGAAAAAAGATGTAGGAAAAGTAGTCAAAGAAGAAGAAGAGGAGGAGGAAGCAGCAGTAGAAGAAGAAGAAGAAGATGACGAAGAGGAACACGACGCAGAAAAGATTTCCAAGAAAAACGAAACAAAATACTTGCAACAGAAAATGAACGCTCTTCAGCAACACTTTCACACAAAAATGGCTAAAATCCACATTCTTCGATACGATTACTTGGTCGTGGTGGAAGATGGTTGAATGGTTGGTTGGCTGGTCGGCTGATCGGCTGCCTGGGTGATGGCCTGCAAATAAAACCACGTTATTTAAGCAATTTGAGAGCAACAAAGAGCGGCCTCGAAGATTGCCGCTGTAGAGGAGTCTGTTATGCAGCACCGAACAAAAACAACAATAACAGTAAAAGAAAAACAACAACAACAAAAGAAAAACAATAACAAAAAATAAAAGAACAACAAAAAAGAAAAAAAACAACCAAAAAGCAACAGCAACAGATTTTTATTTGAAACGATTCCGAAATAAAATACAAAAAGTTGTTGAAAAGGATTTCTTCAAAATTATTGTTCAAATTCATTCAAAAAATAATCTTTTTTAAATAATTTAATTCTGAACATATGATGATTTCATCAGAAAACACTGCAGAGCTGCACGCTCTGAGTCATCGCTGTAGTGTCCGGTGTTGTCATCAGTTAAACCAGCAAAAAAATGGAGCAACGGAACGCATTCCGGTGAACGTGCCTGAGGGGAGAGGTTCTTCCTTTCTTAAAACTTTTTTGTTAAAAAAAATCATGAAATATGTTTTGTTTACTTTTTATTTTATTTATTGTTGCTGTTGTTAATTTGTATTTCATGATTAATGATTTCTTTGTGCTGTTTTTAAATGACTGATTGCTTGAGTGACTGATTGCTTGATTGACTGATTGCTTGATTGATTGATTGCTTGATTTCTTGATTGATTGACTGCTTGATTGGTTGAATTCTTGATTGATTGCTTGATTGATGACTTGAGTGAGTGCTTCAAATTGCTTGCTTTGTTTGCCTCTTAAAAGCTTTTAATTCAATGTCACAGAATGATGATAAACTTCAACAGACAGATATTTAAAAAAAAAATGTCTCTTGTTTCTTTTATTTTATTATATTTAAATTTTTAATTTAATTCTATTTATTTTTCTTTTCTTGATTTATTGAGTTTTGAGTTTTTATTTATTTATTTAATTGTTTTTTACTGCTTCAATTAGTTTAATCGTTTTTTTTTATTTATAATATTGTGTTTAATTTCTTTAACTTAATTTCAGTTTTTATTTTTTTATTATATTTTCAATTATTTGTTGCTGAGAAGGAAAATCCAACTCATCGAGTTTGTTGCTTAAGTCTTTAGTGTCAAGGCATATTTTTCAAAGGTTCTCATAGATTTTACAGTTAACCCAATGAACAGACACACAGACAAACAGACGGGAGAAGATTAAAAGAAATAACGTTTAAGTTATGTGAAAAAATAATGCACAAAATGTTGAAGAACTCATAAATTGCAATTTGCTATAAACATGTCTCAAGCATACTATAAAAAGCTCCCACAGAAATCTTACGGGAACACATGTTGCATGAAAAATACACACACACACATACACACACACACACACACTTCCATATACTATAAGTTTTTATTCCTTTTTTACGTAGATATTTTCTCATATTTATGCTAGAAGAGAATCAGCGATGACTTCTGTCAGATGCTGTTTAACCTTAAAAAATGTTTTCTGTGCTTTTATTTTTCATTCTTTACGCTAATCAAGATAATAATAATAATAATAATAAAAATAATGTGAACAATCATAATCATTGAAACTTGCAAATTTGCGTATCGGAAGATCATGAAAAGAAGAGAGACAACAAACACCGAGAACAACAACACAGTATAGTACTCCATTGATAAACAAATAAAATCGGCGAAGAAAGAAAAACAAAAAAAAACAAATAATAGTTTTCACATCTATTAAAAATTCATCTTTTGACAAACAACGTGTTGCGTTTCTCAGATGCAATAATAAGAAAACAACAAAAACATCAGGAATTATGAGCAACTCAGCATAATTTAAAGAAAAGACAGAATCATTAAGATCATAAATAAGCTCAACATCATTAAGAAGCTAAGCAACATTAACAGAAGCTGATCTCATCGACTTCAAGAAGCTGAACATGTGTGAAGATGTGAACATGAATCCAAACTTGTTGACAACATCATGAGCGGAGCAACAAATGAAGTGTCAATTGAAATTATCATCAACTACCGACTAATTATAAATCATTTCATCAGAATTTCAGCCACACATCCTTCACTTCCTTTCAGATGCGTTCAGTTGAAAATGATGACGCTTCGGAGGCTGCTGGAAAATCGTTCGCAGCATTCGTTCATTCATTCATCATTCATTCATTCACAGTAGTCAGGCAGACAAGCGGTCAAACATTCAAACAGTCAGATGGACATTTCATGCAGTTAATCAGACAGGCAGGCGGTCACGCAGACCAGCTGAGAGGCAAGCAATTAAGCGGCGAATTAAGCCGGCAGCGAAGCAGACAGCAGCGCGGCAGACCGACCGACCAGTGACAGGCTCATTAAGCAGCGTGCGGCTGGGGGCCAAGCGAGAAATCGAGTAACCGTGATGATTGCAAACCATGAAGAAATGCATTCTTATTACAGTGTTCTTTGGATATTCTTGTTAAATATTCAATTTATTATTATTATAATTGAACTGTATTATTATTTCGACTTTTAAGTAACTCAAAAAGAAGGACAAAAAAGTTTCAACAGCTTTTATTAGTTACAACAGCTAAAAATTCATTCATATTAAATGAGAAAAACTGACGAAATCTCAAAAAAAAGAAATGACAGAAAAAACAACAACGATGATGATACTAAAAACACAACAATTTTAGGAAGAATTTGTTGAAAATACAATAAAATATCGATAGCAACATGTTATAAAAGCGAATAAATTGTTTAGCTTAAGTTGCTGTTGTTTTGTACTGTTTATTGTATTATGTTGTTGTTGTTGTTATGGGTGTTGTTGTTGGTGATGTTGTTGTTGTTATATACACTGCTCCACCGCCCAGTGATAAACTTGGTCAGTTGGCTGGCTGACTACACGTCTGCAGATGCTTGAATGCTTCAATAATCGTTCGCATGTGCTTCATGTGTGCTTTGTGTGTGCTGTATGTTTGCTTTGTGTATATACTCATATGTGCGTGTGTGCGTGTGTTTGTTTGTACGTGCCAATGTTCTCTGGTGTGTTTGTGCAACCATCCAATCGTCTTTTATTCTTTCCGATGAACATTTTTAGACATAATTTTTCTGAACATGTTCAATAAACATCAGAATCTGTTTTTGTTTCTTCTTATTTCATTGTTGTTGCCTTTATTGTTGTTGTTGTTGTTGTTCCATTTTATAACAATTCACTGCGTCTGCTCAACTCTCCTGTCTGCTGTCTGTTGGTCTGTCGATTTTGCCTGCCGAGATTCCGTCTGTCGATTTTCCATCCGTGTCCGTTCCGTTTCTTCGTTTCGTTGCTTTTCGCTTTGATTGATGATTGTCCCATATTTTTTGCGGTCCACTCTGTTAGACTGGCTGTCTGTCTATCAGTCTGTCTGTCCGTCTCTCTCTCTCTCTCTTTCACTCTCTTTCTATTTCTCATTCACTCTCGTATTGTTGAAACTTCATGTTGACCGATTTGCAGTTCTGCATCGGCATCGGTTTCTATTTTTCTTCTCTTGGGAATTTTTATGGAAGTTTTATTGATCTTCCCGTTGTTGTTGCTGTTTTTTTTACCATTATCCATCGGTATCTTTTTTTTTGTTCATTACAATTTTATGTTTTGACCTTTCAATTAAAGTCATCGAAGCTCTTTCCAAAGTTTAGAAAAATGTTTGTGCTGATTGTGTATAAGTGTTTGAATGTGCGTCTATTTTTATTTATCTGTGTGTTTGTTAGTGTGCCTTTTTATGTATTTCCTCCGGCTTTTTAATCATACATCAATATTTATTATTTATTTCTACGATTTCTTGGTAAAAATCATAAATTCAAGTTATATAATCGAAGCTTTACTTCATTTTACTGTCTACTCTACTGTATTGTCTACTGTACAGTCTACTCTACAGTCTACTCTACTGTCTACTACTCTACTATCCACTTTACTGTCTACTTTACAGTCTACTCTACCTTCTACTTTAATGTCTACTCTACAGTCTACTCTACAGTCTACTCTACAGTCTACTCTACAGTCTACTCTACAGTCTACTCTACAGTATTATATTAACCCATCTTGAATGTAATCTATTCTACACTTCTTCTACTCGCCATCTTTTCACTACTCACTGCTGCACCTCTCTACTCTATTTTGTCAGTCAGTCTGTCTATCTGCCAGTCTATCTACCAAAGCGAGGGTATCGCTGGACCTTCGCGGAATATCGTTGAAGATTACGTTGTCAAAAATAATCCAAAGTGATTGATGATCACTATTATTGTAAATATTTTATGAAGCAATCTTTTATTTATTATTAAAACTGCATAAAGATGTTTTAGTTGTCACTCGTAATGTTGCCTTTTCTCGTTACGTTTCTTCTGATTTACAGAAATAGTTTTAAATCAATGGTAAAGGAAAATATGATTTATTATAAGATAATAGTTTTATATATTTAACTGTATAGTTATTAAAAAAATATATTAAATATTTTTGAGCTTGACCCGAACTCAAAATTCTTCACAGAATACTTCACAGAATCTACTTCAAGTCATTACTTAAAACTCAAACAAAAGACTTGGGAAACGAACTCGTTCTTCGTTAAGAGAAGACGATGTGCATATATTTTAATTGCTTTCAATTATAAATGAATGCGGATGCTTTTTTAAAATTACAAACAATTCCTAAATGCAATTAAACTCTAAATGAGAGTGGTAATGAATTTTGTTGTTGCAGTTGCTTTTCTTTGTTTTTCATCATTCAAACGTGACAATTAAAAAGAAATACAATCAAATTCATTTTATTTAATTTTTTTTTGTTCCACTAACGGCACATGATTTATTGTAAACAGCTGGGAAAAACTGAACTCTTTCGATTTAAATACGAGAAAAGTTCATTCTTCACAGCTGCTTAATTAAATCAGAAGTAAGAAATTTAATACTTTTCTAAAAATTTTAATTGTTGTTATTATTGCAGTTGTTTTTGTTGTGGTTGGACAATTTTTGCAGTTTCACACTTCATAGAAACACGTTCAGAGAAACTCGTTTGCAGCAACTGAAACTCAGTTGTTTGTTTGGGAAAAATAATGATAGTAATAATAAGAAAACCACTAAAATAGCAGCTTCTCGACATCAAAAAGTCAAATTAAAATTAATTGGTTTTTCTTCTAATCTTATCGCTCTTGATTTTAGTTAAGCAATTAAAAATAATCTACCATGTCTACCATAGACATCAATTGGACCTCGATAGATATCATAGATGGACATTCCTTAGACACTTTGACATACACAAACCTTAGTTTTTAATCTTATTATTGTAGGTTTTTCTCAACATTTAAAAATAGTCTATGAGAGGCTTTTTCTTTCAACTATCCCAGGGCATTTGAAGAGTATATCCCATGCTTCCTGGATATCTACGGGTTCTATTTATATACTCTCTTCAATATTCTCTCCAACTTTCTCTCAAAACATCAACATTTCTCTACAAGAGACCATCAACTGGCTGTTGGATCTACCTTCAAACTAAAACTGAGACCAGAGTCGGTCATCGAGTCGAATTCGCGGTACTCATTAAATTTGTTTACGATAGAAACGTGAACTGTGTATCGTATTTCGTCGGTGTTGTTGTTGTTTTCCGATATTAAAACGGTATCATTTGTAATTTCGTAAATAAACTCAGTCACCGGAAGAAGAATTTGTTGTTGTTTTTATTTTTGCTGGTGAAGCTTCATCGAAGAGACTCTGATTGCCTTCAGGTGATGGAGATAAAACAATAAAAAGCAACAATAAATATAAAAAAAGACAACAATAGTGCTACGATAATAACAATTACAACAACAAATAACAATTACAACAAGAATAGCCATTACAACAACAAACAACAATAAACATAACCATAACCATAACTAGAACTGGACCAAGAACCACAAAATATTAAGAATAAGAAAACAAAAAACACAACAACAACAACAACAGAACCAAAAGAAATCCTGTCGGCGGCGGGAAGTAATAAAAATAAAATGAACAGCAATAAAAATAAAGCAACAAAAACAACAGCAATAACAGCATCATCATAGCATCAACAAAAATATTACAAGAACAACAAGAAAACAACAACAACAACAACATCAATAAACACGAACAAGAAAATAGAACAAACAACAAAATAAAACAAACAACAATAAAAAATATAAGAATAAAAATAATAAAACAATAATAATAATAAGATGAAGAAGAAGAATAAAACAAACAATAATGAAAAATTAAAAAAAAAAAAAAATATAAGCAACAGAACAACAACACAACAGAAGCTACAACAACACTTGCTCAGCGGGCGGGCGTGTTGTTGCTTGACTTCTGCGCAACTTGAAAGCGAATGATTCTGGCATCGAAGCACATTGAACACTACCAAAACTACAAAAACAATTACAACAACAACAACAACTTTTATTTTATGTTAGAAAAGATTTTCATGTGCAGACAGCAACAACAACAACAGCAGCAGCAACAACAGCAGCAGCAACAGCGTCAGCTACATAAAAATTAACCCAACTAGAAATCGAATTATAAAAATAGTGGTACTGTAAAAATAAATACGATAAAAAATATTAAAAAAGAAGAAGAAAAAGAAGGGGAAAAAATCAATGAAAAGAAAATAAAATTTAAAAAATCAAAGAAAACCAAAGTCAAGCTTCAAGAAGTCGGTAACTGAATAAATAAACTCCTCATGACGTAACAGCATAAAATGCACAGTCACAGACACTTAGACACACACACACACACACACACACACACATACACACTTCAAGACTTACCGTAAATGTTGTTTTTTTAATCAATTTATTTCTGTTGAGTTGCATTTCTCAACAACATGTTGCTCATGCAGACAGTGAAGAGAAACAAGTGTTGCTGTTGTTGTTGTTGTTGTTTCCTATGATGTTGCTATTCTTGGTGGATGGATGAACGGTTTGAGAAGCAGTGGAGAGGAGGGATGGAAGCTTAGCGGGAGGAGAAGCTTATGTGATGAAACAGCTGCCATTCTTACACATTTGATGCTGTTTACAAGTTGATGCTGTTGTTGTTGTTGATGGTGTTAATCCGCAGCTGTTTCTTGTATACTCATCGTCGTCGTCGTCGTCATCGTCGTCGTCCTCGTCATCATCATCATCATCGTCTTCATCATCATCATCATCGTCTTCATCTTCGTCATCATCGTCACGTGCAAAGAGCTCATAATTATTAATTCTTATTTAATGCAAATTAAAGAAAACAACAGCGTTTGACCAGCCGCTTGATAGTACAGCTAGAATGTGCTTCTTAGTGTTGTTGTTGTTGTTCTTATTCTGCTTATTATCTTGTTTTCGTTTTTAGTACTCTTCTATATTTGAAGAGTTTTTATGTTTCGTTGGTTTTCTGCAATCATTTCTTTGAAGAAATTAGAAAGACTTAAGAAACGAACTCGAGCAAAAATCATACGAAGAAAAATATTAAAAAACTTCAACAAAATTAAATACGTATTTATTACATTTTGAAAAAGTATTTTGCTTCAATTTATATCCAGAAATTTTTAAACTTTAGTCATTTCTGACCTCAACTCAAAGATCAACACCACAAAATTTTGAAAAAAATACCACACGAAAAAAAAATATTACCGCAAATCAACGTAAGCACCGTAAAAAGGAATTTATTTGTAAGAAGAAGAAGAAGAAGAAGAAGACAAATAAGAAAACCGCAGTAATTAAATTTAATTAACACTACAAATAAAGCCACACACAACAACAACAACGACAACAGTAAATTCGCTCGATCGCTCGCTTAAAACGCATTCACGTTGAATGTCACGAGTTGAACCAAAGAATTTCCTTGTACAACAACAACAACAACAACAACAACAACCACAGTTAAAATAATAAACACAACAACGTAAGCAGCTTTTGTTAATACCAAAGATGAAAATCCAAATGCAACACCAAAAACCGAGGAAGAAGAATTGAAAAAATAATAAAAAAAGCCCAAGAAAATCAAAGTTAAAAGACCAAACAAAGAAAACCACAAAAATTCAAGAAGAAAGAACAAAAGTTTTCTCAGATGAGGCGGCCAACTGAGTGTGAGGCAGGTGAGGGTCGTGCCTCTGACACACACACAGACTCATACACACACAGACGTGCGTAACTCTTTGACACTCTGATCGTACTTCGTTTCGTTTACCGTCTGTTTACCGTCGTCCAGTGATAATTGCTACGTTACACTATTTTTCATCATGTGACATAACGTTGCCTCTGAGTTGCTGCGGCAGCAGGTTGCAGGTTGCTAAGCTGCAGAACGGCTTCGGCAGGTTGAAGTGGCGACTCGCGACTCGCCGTATAAAAACCGAGCCGAAAGCATGTTAATTTTAAGTTTTAACAAACTTTTAAAGATACATGAATCAAGTGTGGATGTGTATGTAAGAATATGTGTGTGTCTGTGTGTGTGTCTCTGTGTCCATATGTCACATTATAACCGTTATTTCTTCTCTACTACGCACCCGTATCAGCTAAAAACCACTCCGAGTTGCAACTTTTAATTTTTATCTTGTTGATTTATTAGTTTTTTTGATCTTGTGCTGAGTTTTTTCCTTCTTCCTTCCGTCCCCTTCCCTTCCCTGCTGTATTCTCTTCTCCCTACCTTCGTCCCCACCTTCCTCCCCTCTTCGTTCACTAATAATAATCTTCTACTATCAACGGATGATAAAAATACTTCATTTAAAGTCATCTTGTCACCATCGATTAAAAGAACTCGTCTCCGTATTTTGTCGCTATAAAATATTTAAAGCATTAAAGAGTATATAGAGTTATAGTATATAGAGAGCGAGAGAGAAAGAGGGATGGAGAAAGAGAGGAATAACTCCGTCTTCACATCATCGTTGCTGCCATCATCATCGTCGTCGTCGTCCATCTGGTCACGTTGACATTTTATGGTATTCATGCTAGATCCAGATCCAGTTATAGTTCCAGATCGAGATCCATGATCTAGTTATTACTTGGTTGTCTGCTGAGAAGAGATTTTAACGCACAAGACTATAAAACAGCTCAAACTTGTATTAAATTAATTCTAATGCGTGAAAATATTTGAATCTGTAAGGAAAGAAATGCGAAACGAGCCAAGAAGAAGGGCAGGGAGAAGAAGAAAGAGAAGAAAAGAGAGAGGAAGAGAGAGAGAGAGAGAGAGAAACCAAAAAGCGAAAAAAACAAAGATAGTGTAGTGTAAAAAAGAAAAACTTAAAGAACTTAAAAGAAATGCAAAATTTTAAATTTTGGAAACCAATTTAAATGCTTATGGATTTATTGGTCTTTTCTCGATTTTTCTATAAAAGTTTCTTTTTATTTCGATTTGACTTTAAATTAATTGATTTTTATGTTCTAATTGAATTTTGATCATAATTATGTTTGAATAATTGATTTATTAAAACTGTTTTATACTTATTTTGGTTTATTTTGTTTTAACTGAATCGTTCTCCATTATTAGCATTTTATTAATTTTTATTGAGATCATTGAGTCGTATATTCCTTCCTTCCTCTTCCTGTACTCTTGCTCTACTCTTCCTCTTCTTTTCTTCTGATGATTTGTTTTCTTCAATCAACAGGAAAACTTAAATTATGCAACACCTTCTACTTTAATTCGTTGTTGTTAATATTATTGGTGGTGGTCTGATGTTGATTGTTGTTGTTGCTGTTGTTCTCGTGTTCTTCTGTAAGTTTTCAAAAGTGTTGGCTGCTTGACTGTCCCGATCTCCTGGTTTTTAGTCACGTTTTCTCCCCCCTCCCTCTCTCTCTCTCTCTCTCTCTCTCTCTCTCTCTCTAACGATCATCAACAGATCACAACATCATCGCGATTATTTTGTGGTAATAAAATTATTGTGATCATCCACTCGCTGCAGCGAGATGTTTAAACTGTGGATGACAGATGGAGAGGGGTGGGGGGGGGGGGGGGGGGGGGAAAGGAAGCAGCACGATCGACGTAGCTGTCAATTGTATTTCTTTTCCTTGGAGGCGTATTTAAATTGAATGAAGAATTCACTAAAAACTAACGGTTATTTAAACGATTACTTAGTATAGATTAATCTAGTAGAAAGAAAGTAAATAAATGAAAAAATCAATAAAAAACAACAAAGCAAAAAACATATTTAAATGAGAAAATATTCTAAAATCTATGAAAAGAAAAAAAAGAAAGAAAAGCAAACAACGAAAGAAGAAAGAAAGACAGGGAACCAACAAAAATGTTTGTTTTGCTATTAAAAGCGAAATTTTTCAGGTGCAAATTTGTGACGCTTGAACTGAAACATGTTAAAAAGAAGCGAGAGAAAACAGAACAAAACCAAACGAAGACAAACAAAGACAATGCTAAATGTTGTGGGCTTAGAAAAAAATAACTAAAAAAATTATGCAACTTAAAACAGTTGAGGTTAAAAAATGTGCTCGAAGTGTTAATTGAAAAATAGTTATGATGTTAAAAGATAACAACAACAGCAACAACAAGAAACAACCACAGAAATGCAACAACAACAACAAAACTCATTGCAGAAGTGTTAAAAATCGTAAGTCGCGGTTTTTCAATGCAGTCGTTGTTCTTACTTGCAAACAAACAAGACAATAAAAGTGAATAACAGCAAAAAGAGCAACGAAAACTACACTCAAGCTGTGTGTGGTTTGTAAAGCAATCTAAATGAGAAAAAAAAACCATCGCAAAACCAAACAAACACCAAGAAAAACAACTGCAAAAAATGAAGGAGACGAAATTTCATACAGAAGAAGAAGAAGATGAGGATCAAGGTGATGATTATGAAGGGGATGATGACGAAGGGGATGACGACAAAGGGGATGATGACAAAGGGGACGAAGAAGAGGAAAATCGTGAACAAGAAGGGAATTGAGAGAAAATATACTCATTTTTATGATTTCTATATCTTGGCCAAGTTTGTCGCTTAAGTCTTTTATTCGAAGTCGTTTAAACGCTTGTTTAGTTTTCTCTTTTATATTCTTTCTTACAAGTTTTCTATATTTTTTTTGGTTCTGAAGATCTATAAATCAACTTGTTAAAATAAAATGAAAAATTGATTTTATTTTGTTTTTGTTTTCTCTCTCATTTGTGCATCTTAATGAGTGGCACCTGCTTGTGTCATGGCCCAGAACATCATTAATTTCAATTAAGAGAAACAGCAACAGACCGAAAAAAAAAATCGCAACAGCAGCAACAACAACAGCATTTACAAAGTAAACAACGACCAGCAACAACTACAACAACGCCAACAAGTGAGAAAACAACAAATCAACATCGTTAACAACAGCAACTTTTTAAAAATTACTGATATTCTGACACTTATTAGCATACTTTGGTTAATATTATGTTTGTTATTGTGGGATAAAGAGAGGGAGAGAGAGAATAAGATAGAAAGCTTGAGAAAGAGAGAGACAACATCGCCTTCAATCAAATTTAACCTCTTAATGAACTTTACAGAAAGTTATTCATTTTGTGAACGTGTGCGTTAAAATTTTCCACTGGGAAACGAAGAAGAACAAGAAAAAATAAATAAAAATAAATATTGTTAAAAAAAAGATAAGAATTTTTCACCTTTTCTGGCCAAAAAATGTATTTAATTCGACGCCGAGTTTGTTACTTCAGTCTTTTGTACGAAACCATTTAAGTGAGATGAGTTTTTAGTTTCTTTATTCTTGCTTTTAGTTTTTTGCATTTTTTCTCACTTAATAATATTTCTTGACTCCGTTTTTAAATTAATACAGAGAAAAACCACACCAAAGCTGCGTTTTTTACCACCTTTTTGCTGCTTGTTGCCACCTTTTTTATGCCCAAAGCCTATCATCATCATCATCATCGTCGTCGTCGAGGTGGCTTGAGGTTTCCTTCCTTCTGTCGTTCCTTCTTATTTGTAGTCTTCTTCTGCGTCTGCTTCCTCTTCTTCTCGGTATTTCCTTAGAAGCATTTAGTAATTAAGCCACGCTGTGATTCGTTGATTTATTTTTATCGTTTTATTTGTTTATTTGCCAAGTGTTTGTTGGTTTGCTGTTGATGTGTCTGCAATCTGTTGTCAATTGCGAGATATCGTGTCTGGAGGCCATTTAAGATGAAACCTTTGCCGGCGAGACTGAGCGACAAACACGCAGACAGACACACACACGCAGACAGACAGCCAGAATGGTGGAAAAAAACAATAGCAACAACCAAGAAGAACGACGGATTGTAAACAGTTGAGGTGCAAAGAACAATAATAAAAACAATGTATTAAAAATATATGCAGTGAAAGAAATGACAGGCTCAGCAGACAGACAGAGAAACAGACAGAGAGACAGAGATAGAGAGAGACAGAGAGAGAGACAATTGGACAGCCCATCCTAGAGACAGATGGAGAGACGAATAATTAATTTAGTCCGTGCAAACGAAAGTCTGTTGATCACACTGCGTGGATCTCTTTGATTCTCCGGGTAGTTGGTCCATCGTGGATTCACTGTATCCATATCCATGCGTGTTTTCCTTGTGTGTGCGTATTCCTTGATGTGTGTGTGTGCATTCTGATGTCTGTTTGTGTGCGAGTGAACGCCTTAAAGACAGTCACCGTGATAGCGCCATGATTTCGCTTGATTTTGATTCAACTACCACAAAATTCATTAACTTGTTGCTGTTGTTGTTGTTGGTTTTGTTCTTTTATTACTTCCTTCAATGCCATTCAAAAGCATTACGATTTGCAGAGCGAATAAACACCACAAATAAAAACAATGAGTTTAATTATTAAAAGCAACGTATTAAATGTTGAATTTTTATGGACTTCTTTTTAAATTTTAATTGAAATGCATTCCTAACTTAAGATAAAGAATGAATTCATTTCTTTCTCACTATTTTTTTAAACATTTCGGTATAAATTCTTTGTTAGAAGTGAATCATAAGAATGAAGTTTTTATTTTTATTGAAGTCGACTTTATTTTGCAATAAATTAGTAAATACTTGAGAATGTTTTGTTCGCTGTTTTTTAGTCTCTTCTCCCTTCTCCACTCTCCTTCTTTTCCTATCTTCATCTCTTGAATCTCTTCATCGCTCGAAGGCGATAACTTTAAAAGGGTTGCTCCATTAAGAGTCAAGTTGTTTCCTCAATCGGCCGCACATTCCTGGGTATAAACTTTTAATTACTCACACGCAGTCGTGCCAACGTTAAAAAAGGGACTCGAACCGGATCGAATCAAATTATTTCGATGCAGATTGTAGAAAAAAACAGAGAAAAACACAAAAAAGGAGAGAAACGAAGCAAGGAAAGAAAATTTTGCGATAAGAATGCAAACAACGAAGCGAGACTGGAGACTCAGGAGAAGCAAAACGATCAACTGATCGAAGGACAGGCAGGCAGACAGGCAGACAGACATGCAGGCAGGCAGACAGACAGACAGACAGACGGACAGACAGAGAGACATACGGATAGATGGTTGTACCGACAGATTAACCGACCGTCCAACGGATTGAACAACCTATCAACTGGCCGATCGTCCGATCTGCCGATCGAAAAATTGTCCCCAGCAGCGTCCATTAAATAAACGCTTATCATGGACGCCCAAGTAATACAAACAACAACAACAACAACAAGGACAGCTTAAGCAACAACAACTCAAACAACAACATTAATATAAACAACAACAACAACCACAATAACGACAAAACAGGGCAGAGTATTTTAAAAGTGCATCCATTTAAGTTCTTTGGTATTTTTTCCTTACTTCTTTTCTGCTTCTTCTTCTTCTGCTTATTTTTTATTATTCCTGAATAGCATTTCTATTTATTGCTAGAAAAGGAACATTTTTCTGCAAAAACCGTCTGCACGATAACAGAAAAAAAAGCCAAAGAGACAAATGAAACCTTTTAAACACATTTTCAGACCAAAGAGAAGTGGAAAAGGTAGTGAATAGGAATGATTCTAAAAAAAGGAGCAAAAGTGGAAGAAGAAGAAGACGCCAAACTTGTGTCGCTCTTCGCTTATCGGATGCTCTCCTGTCAAATTATGGTTGTGTTGTTGTCCTTTTTTGTTAGCTTTTCGCATAATAAAATCGAATCAAAAAAAATGTGTGCATTAAGGAAGGGAAAACTTAAGCGACAAACTGGAAAAATAAAATCTAAAATAATAGCGACGAATAAAATAATAGCGACGCATAATAATTGAACAGAACAGAGTAGCGCAGCGTCAAATCCAACAGAGCAGAGCTTCTTTCCAGGAGAGAGCAGAGAAGCAGAGTAGCGCCTGAAATACAGAGTAGAGTAGAGTGGAGTAGAGTACCGTAGAGCAGACCAGAGCTGCGATGTGGTGAAAATGCTGCTTCAGCAACATTTTTACTTAAAAGGTTTGCAGGTTAAAAATTCAATTATTGTTGTTGTTATTATTTTTGTAGGTTGTCCCTGTTGTTGTTGTTGTTGTTGACGTCGTTGTTGTTTTTGTCGTCGTCGTTGTTTTTGTTCTCGTTGTCGTTTTTGTTGTTATAACTATTGTAACATTGTCTGGCACAACTTTATTATACTCGAATATCATTTAAGTTGTGGTCGATTTTTTGTTATTATTCTTTTCAATGCTAATCGTCTACGTTCTTGTTGTTTTTTCGGTTGTTGTTGTTGTCGTCGTTGTTGTTGTTGTCGTCGTTGTTGTTGTTGTCATTGTTATTGTTGTACACTATTCGTTGCCATTGTAGCTGCCCTGCAACGATGCAGTGCGAAACGTGTTGCATGACTTAATTTATTGCCGAGTGTTGTTACTGTTGTTGTTGTTGTTGTTTTTGTTGTTATTATTGTTGCGGTTATGCTCTTGGTTGTTGTTGTACTTGTTCTTGTACTTGTTCTCGTTATTGTTGTTGTTGGCGTTGTAGTTTTTTTATTTTTTGTTAATAGAGGGCGCTTTCGTTCCTCCGATGTCAGGGTGAGATGAAAACCGACGTTGTTGTTGTTGTTGATTCTACTGTTCTAAACACTGTTCTTAATACAAAAAAAATATTGCAATTGTTATTAATTTGGAAACACGTCTCTAACAGAACAAAACAACTTCTTTACATAAAATAGTTATTATATTTTTTAACGCACAAAAAGATAAAAAGACTAGAAAAAACACAAGAACAGCAGCAAAAATAATTAACTAAAACATATAATAAACGCCGTAATAAACTCATTTTAAGTGCTTCAGACAAGCTGCAAGTTTGTAATAATAAAAAACTGAATTCATGAGCAGCATAGAAACATGAAACAGCAGCGACTCAAGCGACTGCATGAAGTTTTAAAAATAGTAACAACAACAACAGCGACAACAACAACAACTACAACAACTGGACACCAACAACTGGACACCAACAATAAGATCATAATAACAACAACAACAACAAGCGAACTTATTACAGTGTAATAATAAAATCTGCATCGCGTAGAATATTAAAAACAAAACGAGTTGAAACAAGAAACCAGCAGTAACAACTACAAAAACAACTACAACAACAACAACAACCACTCAACAATCTGTGCCAAAGTATTAAAATACAAAAAACAGAGGCGTCAACCACGAAGCCACTTTTAAAGAAAAAAAAATTCTGAGCTCATCTGAGGATGTGGCTTTTGTAATGATGACGATGATACTGAGGATGATGTTAAGGATGATGATGATGCTAAGGATGATGATGATGATGATGTGGATGACGATGATGTTGATGATGTTGTTGATGATGTTCATGATGGAGATGCTGACGATGATGATGCTGGTTTGAAGTGCTCACGAACCGGACGCACTTTACCCAGTTTTTGATTTTTAATCAGTTCTGCGCTCACTTAACTTCAAACAACAACAACAACAATAACAGCAACAACAACGACTTCTTCTAGGATTCTGAGGTCCCACACGCACGTAGTTGTTGTTGTTATTACTTTTGTTGTCGTTTTTTATTCATTCTGTGGTTTCGTTTTAATGATATGATGATGACCAGCGATAATAAAAATGAAATATTAAAAAAACAAGAACACAAAACAAAGAAAAAGAAGGTGACCAGCTTTTAAAAGCCATCCTGCAGCTTCGTCGATTGCTCCACATCCAACAACAATAATAATTAAGCTCAATAAAATGAAGAACCTGAATTAAGTTCATCCATGAGAATTCTTCTCAAGATTTAAAGATTCGCTAAAGTGCTTTCAAAATATCGTTAAATTTTCAAAAATTAATTTAATATTGAATTTTTATTGAATTATTTTTTTTTCTTTTATTCTCATATCTTGTTATCGATATCGTTATTGTTATCGATCACGAGATCGTGTTCGTTCTTCATCGATCGCCCTCAGATCTTTAATCAGATCAAAATACAATATTACGCGTTTATCTTTCTTTCTTTCTTTAATATTTTTGATTTCAGTGTTGTTGTTTTTTTCATCCATGTTTTTATTTGTCTTCTTCTTCTTATTGCTCTTCCTTTTCCTCTTGTTTCTTGCAGAGTCTCATAAAGTCCACTGTACCGAAGATTTGATGCGTGTCGAGATCGGAATCCCAGCTGGAACCGGCCCCGGCGACGCTGAGAAGCCAGAAATCTATTTGGAGGGCCTCAAAGGATATCCGGACGAGCGTTGCCACCCCAAAATAAATGGTTCACTCGCTGTGTTTCGTCTGTCGCTCAGCGATTTCTATGAATGCGGAGTGACGCGTATGGTTAATCAACTAACGGTAAATAATACAAGCAACAAGTTGTTGTTGCTATTGCTGTTATTATTGTTGTTGTTGTTGTTATCTATATTTTAATTAACCAGATAAATCATAATTAATGATGTTGTATTAATGGTGTTTTACTTGTTTTTGTTTGTTGCTGAATATTATATTTATTATTGATGATTATTGATGATGATATTCATATGGTGTGTTTTCTTGTTGTTGTTGTTTTTATCTATTGACCGTTTGTAGGGTAAAAAAGTTTACTATCACAAAATCATCATCGAAGGCTCCGGCAACAGCAACAAAGAAATCGTCAGTGTGAAATGCATCACCACCGGCCCGGTTTATAATCTGATGATGAATGGAACCGTCCGCGAGCCAACGACTCGCTCATCATCGGGCGCAGCTTTGGCAGCATCAGCGTCGGCGGCGGCGGTAGCTCCAGTTCAAGTACTGGTCCAGCAGCATCACGGCGTCGTGCGTCGCGATGTTCTGCCAGCTGGTTTTCAGGAACCAGAGTAAGTATGAGAACCAGACTGTTTTTTAGATTTCAAAAGTTACGGGGGAGGGGGGAGTTTAGGAAGGTCGAAAGAGTCGGGATCTGGGGAGCTTACAGTTTCAGGTATTTTGAACCAGTTTGAAGATCGAGTGTGGGAAAAACTAAGCCATGTACTCGGGTAATAAAAATATCTCAGGATATTTTAATTGAAAAGAAAACAAAAAATCCAAAAATACGATATTAATAAATCGATAAAAGAATCATCATTTTAAAATATACAGTTTTTGCTTCGAATAAAATTCTTTTCTTTTCGAAAAAATGCAAAAAGGCAAACAAGAGAATATAAATTTAAAAAATTATTCTAATCTTTATATTCTATTCTACGCGTTATTTTTATTATAATTATTATTATTTTCTCTCGCAAGAAAAAACCGATTATCAGTTACTCTCATTACTTTTTCAACATTTAGCTTTTACACTGACTGCCACAGCGATCGAGCGTTATTCAACTCGTGGTCTGCTCTTCCATGAATTACTAAACAAATAATAATAAAAATTTATCATTTTAATGGCTGCTGCACATTACAGGCCATCAAGGACGAAACCTGTTAAGTTATCCAAGAACCATTAGCAACCGAAGGCTACCGCTGCGGATGTGAGCAAAGAAAATAAATCATCTTAAGAAAAAAAAAGAAAAAAAGAATTATAACAAAAACAAAAGCGAGAATGCTTAGAAAACCTTCAAACAGCACTGAAGCCATGTTGATGATTACACCGTAATTATGCAATCGATCCTTACATGAATCCTCATTTTCAAATGGCTCTGAGGGGCCTCTATTAATTGTAGCACAAAACACAGTAGAAGGGCGGGGGAGAGGGGGGGGGGGGGGAATAGCAACAACAGAGTAGTATTGAATAACGACAGCATGGTGTAGTTAAGGAGGCGATGTTGAGTGGAGGAAAATGGAAAGAAAGGAGGAGAGTGGAGAGAGGAGGGTGAGATAGAGAGGGGAGGTGAGACAGAGAGCATACAAGAATAATCTATTTTCTTCTCAGACTTCCTTCATACACTCGGTTCTCCTGTCGATGTGCCTGCCACACTTTAAAGAAAGCTTAAAGAGACATTAGAAGGGCGTGTATCCGTCTCTCCTTTTTCCCTTCCCCTCTGCATTGTATCCACATGTATTTCCCCTCTCCGCCCTTCTTGACGCCCTTCCATTTTGTTTCTTCCTTCTGTGTGCAAAGACTTTAATTCATATAATTATTATAGAGAAAATAACTATCTACAAGCGAAGACTAAACCTCAAACACGTTGTTAGCTCATTACAAAAACAAGAACAACGCACACGTTGTAATTTATTGGATCCTATGAGCAGAGTCATAAAAAGTAATCGGTTACTTCGTGGAGAGGAGGAAACGAACCTATTTAAATAAAATATTATGCATGGAATTCTTAAGATGATTGATTTTAGAAAGAGAGAAGAAAAAGGAATTATGAGAATATTATTTTGAGAAAATGAATTTGAAACAGAAATCATAATTTTTAATAAATATATTATTGTAATAGATGTATAATAGATGGGATAGAATAATTTCTGAATGGAAACTTCAGTTATACCACTCAGAAAATTGATTATATATAGTATAGCAGTATATCACATTCGAACTCAGAGCTTGGATCCTTGATGTCTGGCCTCCTTTTGTATTTGTTTATGAAATAAGAAAGTGATTTCATTATTAAAGAATATCAAAGCAGAGTATTTTGATGTCGTCCGACTTGACAATCAACAATCTATACAATCTAACCTGATTATATGAATTATTTATGTCTATCTCTGTTCTTATAGAGATCTTGAAATCACCACCTCGCTGACAGAACGTGCTCCCGAACCTCGTCTATCGATTGGTGTCACTCAAAATGGCAAGAAAGTCGCCGGGGATTTGACCGTGACGCCCGGCACTCCTCTCATCATGGAGATTAATTTAGACCGTGATTCAGCGCCCGTCTACGGTGTGGGGGCGAATTATCTGGAGGTGACCGATACGAGATTGCTTTCGGAGACGATTATTTTTAAAGGGTGAGAAATGCAAATTATTAAAAATTAAATATGATTAAATATGATATATACTATATACCCAGCTGTACAGTTGATCCTTACCTCTTCGAGAACTTCAACACCATCGACGGAGACACGCTGAGCGCCAAGTTTAAAGCCTTCAAATTCCCAGACTCTTCGTACGTTCAGTTCCGCGCCACCGTCAACGTTTGCCTTGACAAGTGCTTGGGTACTCAATGTTCCAACGGACAAGTCGGCTACGGACGACGCCGGAGACGTGACACCTCCGAAACATTCGGTCAGGCGCTGATGGACACTAACAAAGTGTACGAAATTTCTTTGGCCATGTTCATTAAAATCAACGATCTGGAAGGAGTGAATCGTAGTGAGTACTGAATTCGAACATCTCCCTGGATCTCTCCATAACGTTTACTATTTCCATTGCATTTTAGATGAAGTCCTACAGCTGGAGGAGAAACTACGAGAGCTCAAACTGGCCAATCAACGTCTGGCGCGCAACAGTCGCGGCAGCTTCGTGGAAGAGATGAAACAATTCGAGCAGCCGGCCCCGATGGTGGTTCCCGCTTTTGTCGTGGATGAGAAGGAACTGCATCTGGCACAGAGCAGCTCTGCGGTTAGCAGCGGCAGCAGAATAGCTGGATTCATGGTGTTGCCATTCATTGCAATTCTTTGCAGCTGGATGTGAATACAAAACCAACCAACCAACGAAAACCAACTCCAGATCACACAATTTTTTAATACCTATCAAACACGAAAACGGAAGGAAAATGGGTCTAAGAAGAAGAACAACGAACAGACATTAATACTATAATATAGACAATTAATGTCTGTGTAAATCTCAATAACAAAAATTATATGCATATAATAAAATAAATAATAATAATAATAATAATAATGAAAAGAAGAAAGCAGAAAGAATATGACGTAATCAGGTTAACGTAAGTGTAAAAACGTAAAATTGATTTTTTAAAAATCGAATAAAATAAATAATTGTTTTATTATAAAAAAAATCACTGCTAATAAAATTAAACTGCCATTTTATTAAATAAATAAATAATTTAATTAAACTAAAAAATTTATTTTTACGTAATATTTTATTTTTCTCTTTTAACCGTATTTATTAATTTTATGGCAGATAAAAAATTGATTGGTCTTGATTTCTACTTTTCTATTATGTAATTAATAATTTTTTGAGTACGCGAAATATTAAATAAAATAACATTTTTGACCTTATCTAAAAATTATTAATAATACATATAATAAAATTGAGTGAGGAATTAGAACGTGTAAAAAAATTACATGCTTATTACAATAAAAAAGAGTTAATTTAATATCTACATATTATAAACGATAATAATTTAGTTTAAGAACTACTAGTCTCCTAAGTTTAACGGTTAAGATATTAAGACAACACTTGTAAAACAATTATAACTAATAATAATAATAAAATTGACAATAAAGTAATCTACTCAGATTTTTTTGGGAACATTGAAATTCGAAATCGATCGAAGAGGACTTACTTGATTTTTAAGTGATAACTAATAATAATTGATGATAAATTAAAAACAAGAAAATTTATTTGAAAAATATAAATAAAACTGAAGTGAGTTAAAAATTTAAATAATGTTTGTATAATAAATTGAATATACAGATTATTTTATTTTATCGTATAAATAAAAATGTTACGATACCGTCTAATAAATATCGTATTTAATAAAACTCGTAGTGGCAACGCCGTCATCCAACAAAGTGACAAAGGCAACAGCTGTCATCGCCTTGGTGTTTATAATTTTGACGTCTTGCTAAATTGTATTTTTGATTTGGAAAATTGTGGAAAAAACCAAGCTTTTTACTGAATTAGAAAAAGTTTAAAGAACAGAACTGAACATAGGCACTTTTCACATTTTTCAAGACTAACTGAAATTTTAAAGTACTAAAGACGGTAGAAACGGCATCATACTTGTAGAATAATCTTTTGTTGTGGTTGGTAATCGAATCGAAGGTAAGTTGAAGCAATACAATAAACACGATTGATCATGATTTGTAATCAATTATGTTCAATAAATTTTCGTAAAGAGCTGATGTGGACAATTTAAAAAGTACAACAACAAGAAAGCACATCGACAGCGGCTGGACTGTGAAATGACGTTTGAAGGTTGGCTGATAATGTAATGTAATGTACGAGTTACTGTAATTAAATTAAGCAGCGATGCATTAAAGTAACTAACAGCGTGCAGGGCAGAGATCCCAACAACAACAGAGTATAAATATTGCACTTCGAAACGTAACCATCTCTTCAATGATGAGCAAACTGGAGCGTCGGTTGTTAGGTGTTCAGAGCGAGAAGCGTCGTGACAGCTTTGAATCGCTTCGGATATGAAAGTGAACGAACCAGACAACAACCAGCAGCTATTAAAATAAAAGAATTTTTATATTGGCGATAAAATATTGATACACTCAGCTTCGAGATAAAATATTGTAGAGGCTGCATGCCATAGAAACCAGGTGACTATTTTAATGATTTTTAAATGAAAATTCCTATTTTTATAATACATGTACTTTTACTAATATTCACAGATCTCTTTCCTGCATGCTTAGTAATCAAAATCTTCCACATCTACAAGTCCGCCGTCACCACAAACAACAACTCCAATTCTCGCTTCGTCTCCCCCTCAAATATATCGACACGTTGGACGCTTTAATACAATGCGTTATCGCAAAGTGCTTGTTATCGCTGGCTTCCTTATCACTTGGACTTGCGTCACCTATTATTTTTTTCTATTCAACAATCCCGTGACTTTGCTACGTCCTCAACTAAGTTGGAATCATAAACTTGAACGTCTGGAATCCGGTATACGTTCAGAGCATGGAAGCAATGAAAAACTGTTACGGAGAATGGTCGATGCTCTGAAGCTGAAGTACTTCAGCGACTCGGTGGCAAAGCCATCAACATCATCCACATTAGATAAATCTTCATCTCGTGCCATTGGAATTGTTGTTCTACCTCCGGATAACCTGCCGAGTTTACAACCACAGCCACCGCCACCAGAAAGCAACGCTTACAACGGTGTTGGATTCGATGGAGCGTCACCAACGTCGCCCGCTGTAACACGCTTGTCAAATGGTCAGCCGGTGATTCCTATTCTTGTCTTTGCTTGCAACCGCATTTCGATATCCAAGTGTTTGGATAACCTGGTCCAGTATCGACCAAATGCAGAACAATTTCCTATTATAGTATCTCAGGTACGAAAGTGTTTGTCAGATGTGTTGCTTCTGTGTTCATAAATCATATGGTTTTCTTCAGGACTGCGGCGATGAAGCTACGAGAAACGTTATTCTTTCGTATAAGGAGAAAGTATCGCTCATCGAACAGCCCGATCAATCGGATATCTTTGTACCACCGAGAGAGAAGAAATTCAAAGGTTATTACAAAATAGCTCGTCACTACGGTTGGGCTCTGAATACCACCTTCCAGCGTGGCTATGAATTTGTTGTTATTGTCGAAGACGATCTCAATATAGCTCCCGATTTCTATGAGTACTTCTTAGGTACCCATATGTTGCTTAAAAACGATTCCAGTTTGTGGTACGTTTAGATTCTTCTTGTCTAATTTGTTCTTAGTGAATGTCTGTACTGTTTCAAGGTGTGTCTCCGCTTGGAATGATAATGGCAAAGAGAATATTGTAGACTCATCACAGCCGGAGCTTTTATATAGGACGGATTTCTTTCCCGGACTTGGTTGGATGCTAACCAAAGAACTGTGGCAGGAATTGTCAGTTAAATGGCCAAAATCGTTAGTTTCACTTTTTCGCACATATAATCATATAATCTCGTTCCGTCTTTCGTTCTTTTTTATGTATTTTATTTAAGTGTACAGAGATATAAAAAATATAGAGTTGTGTATAATTCATTTATGTTGCTTTTAGCTTCTGGGACGATTGGATACGTCATCCGGAACAACGTAAAAATCGTGTGTGCATTCGACCTGAAATATCACGCACCAGAACATTTGGAAAAATAGGAGTTTCAAAGTAGGACTGCTTTTTAATAGTTAATTTAATTTCATATTTATTGCTTTTCCTTTTAGCGGTTTATTCTTTGACAAATATCTCAAGTATATTAAATTAAGCGATGCTTTCGTACCGTTTACAAAACTGAATCTAAGCTATTTATTAAAAGTAAGTACCATTTACTAACATTATAGATTATAATGAAAATGTAATTTAATTTATTTATATATTCACTATCTTCCTTTCTTCTTTTTAAGAGTAATTATGATCGCACATTTTTGAAAAAGATCTACACTTATCCCATTGTAACATATGACGAGCTACGCCGAAATCTTATAACCACGAATGGACCAGTACGTATGCAGTACACAACAAAAGAGCAATATAAACGCACTACAAAAATGCTGGGACTCATGGATGATTTTAAAGCAAGTTTTTCTAATATATACACGGCAATGCCATATAATATATAATAAGGCAATAGCAACTAAGCTTTTCCTCTTAGTCCTGAATATTGAATAATATACATCTGAATATTAATTTGAAATTTTTTTTATAATGAAGTTAATTTAATTTAATTTTCTATGTATGTATTTTTGTAGAGTGGAGTGCCTCGCACTGCTTACAACGGCATCGTTTCATTCTTCTATAGTAAACGACGAGTCTATCTGGCGCCCAATGCTAATTGGAAGGGTTACGATCTGTCCTGGAGCTAACAGAATTACATTCTTCCGAAATTAGATGATATATAAATATAAATACACGCCACTTCAACGAGCTCTCATTAGTTTTTTAAGCCAGTCTAAGCAGCTAGTTAAAAGTAAAGCATTTTTATTGATTGTCTTTCCTTTCAGTGTAATATTTGTATTGTAAAAAAGCAATAATAATGATAACAATAGATGTGTATAGTTTAGTGTCAACAGAACAACCAAAAAAATAACTACTAATAATTAGTTATAAATTCCAACGTTAAAACATCCACCTATTTATATATATAAACCTATATATATATATACTTACCTATATATTATACGTAATTTAAACTGAAAACTGTAAAAACGATGCTGTTAGTTTTAAGAGATGTGTTTTTGCTTATAACTTGAAAACATTTTCTATATATCGTATATATACGATTACGATGTAATTAATGCAGACAGATTTGAATTCATTTTTACTTAGACATAATAATTAATAATTATAGTAATTAATAATATTTCTTCTATTTAAGAGTAACTGAAAAAGGCTCGCTGTGTTTAGTTTATAATTCTAAAACAATGTTAACTTTAGAAACTGATTTATGCTTTTGTTGTGCTTCTAAACTCTGAATTTTATAAACTATATATGTGTGTTTATGTTAAATTTATTTATTTTTTTTTTTCTTCATTGTGTAACCATTGCAAATGTGATTTTATAGAGTAACATTTTCTGTATCCTATATAACGACAATAGTTGAACACTAACTGAATTTTAGACTACAAATATTATCACAATTTGAGATATTCAATATTTTATAACCTTGTAATTCGTCTGTTAATTTTAATTTTATTATTTTAATTGTACTGAACTGTGAATTATTATTATTATCCGTTATTAAATACATTAATACGATAGTTAAGTCGTTTGATTTCTTTGTTTTTGTAGTTTTTAAAATAAAATATAAAATATAAGTGAAAAATATGCAATAGAAATATTAATTTACATCCCTTTTTATGGGTGTGTAGGAGAGGAATAGAAGTACTCAAGGAGCTTTTGGGTTTAATAAGTATATAAATGAATTTTATTATTTCAAAACCAATTGTATTTAATTTGTATTTTATTAATTCTAATCATTAAAAGTTATATTAAATCGAGAACAGAAATTACATACATTAAATTATTTTTAAATTCATATCATCATCACTTCTTCATTACATCTCATTCATCGTCACGTTGTCATCATGCTCATCATCGTCAACCTGCTCGCAGTCGATGTCACTAGATTCGGCATCACTGGTCGAATTGATGTCTGCCATATTGGATTTTTTCGTAGTCCCCGAAGCATCCGCACCGCCAGACCGGCTGAACGTCGTGCTTGTTTTCTGTTCCAAGAAGTTTGCATTCGCCGCATCACCGAAGACACGCTCCAATTCAGCCAAACCATTTGAAGGCGGTACATCGGCATCGGCAACGCCGGCGCAGAGGGGTAGCGCCAGGTGTTGCTGCTGCTGCTGTTGTTGTTGTTGCAGTGCACTGTACTTGAGGTGCAAATATGAAGCATCAGTCGGTTCGTTCAGATGGCGATAAGCTGCAGAACTGGTGTTTGCAAAATCAGCGTAATGAGCAGCTGCCGCCGCCGCTTCTGGTGAAAACTTGCCCATTCGTGACGTCATATTGTAGCTGGCAGCAGGAGACATGAGACTATGCGGTGGTCCTGAGCGTGTACCGAAGGGCAGCGCATAATTCAGCGGTTGACCACGAGAGAGAAGAGCATTTCGCGCACTCTCCATGATGCTCGCATTCGCTGAAAGGGGGGACATTAGCGTTGGTGCGATGGACGGCGGAGCAGCACCGGAGGGAACACAATATGGCCGCATGCAGGCTGCAGAAACAACGCCCGGACCAGTGACAGAACCTGGTGGCGGAGGTGGTGGCGGTGTTGGTGGAGGTGCACTCCCACCACCATTCAACATAATGGACTGTATGGGCGTCGGTCCAGCGGGCGTTTGACTGAACAACCACAGACGATCACCGACTACCATGGGGCGTGCCAACCCCCCAATACCCAGCTGGGCGTAGTAGTGCGAGGCGAGCGTCTCCACGTCGGCAGTGTACTTGCGCTTCCATTTCGTACGACGATTTTGGAACCAAATTTTGATCTGTACAGAAAAGAGAGGTCAGCTAGTCTCAGGAGTCTCATCTCAATCATCATCACTCCCACTCACTCACCTGTGTCTCTGTCAAATGAAGCTGCTTGGCCAACGCTGTACGCTTTGCTACCGAGAGATATTTTCCACGTTCGAATTCCGTTTCCAGCGCCTTGATTTGCGATGCCGAGAAAGCGGTACGAGGACGTTTCTTCCGATCGTCTCCCACACCTAACGAAGAAAAAGAGAAGACGAAAAGAAGAAGAAAACAAAATTAGAAAACGATGATGATGAATAACGGTGAATAGCAATAATTTTGAATGGTAGCGCAAATTTAAATGAAATCTTTAAATTTCGCCAAATGTACAAAAAATTAATCATACATTAATAAGCAAATAACTATTCATTACTTTCTAAAATTTGTCTTATTCAAAATACGATTTATTCGCTTACGATTAGAAGACTTGTAATTAGATGAACATTAAAATAACAAATTAAGCAAAATCGACGAGCTAATAAATCTTTGAATACAGTCGAACATTTCAGTTGTGGATTCTATTTTGAACACACTTGCAGTGTAAATGTACATCCAGCCACCTCCTCGACACGCTTCTCAAGATTTACATGAATGATTGAGACACTCTGTCAACCTCGTAATGATTACAGTCATAAATGAAGTGCCATCAGAATGAACGACAACGAAAAATACTCGCAAATGCACACACACACACACACACGTCGATTCGAGAATTGATTCATCAAATTGGGTCGGTCGTAAAAAGTGAGAGACGTTTAAAAGTCTGAGTGACAAAAATTAATATTAATGATGAAGCATAAAATTGATTTGTAACTATTTCAACAGCTACGTAAATATTTTTAGAGGATTTTTTCTTGAGTGTACATTTTTTGAACGGCAAGAAATTTTAAGTGAATTCGAGACTATTTTGAGTGATATTCGATACCACAAATCGATCCAATCGTCTAATCAGCAATGATAAATACAAATTTATTGACCATAACATTAAATCAACTGCAATTTTCAATAGCCAATTAGATGTCCGAATCGGAGCGCAAAATTCAAGCAGCCAATCAAGCGGCGGCGATGCGCAGACATTTTTTATTTCTATTCAAGTTAAGCTGCTGGTTAAAAAAAAAATTTGCGCGAAGCAAACAAAATGAAGAACAATCAAATTAAAATGCCTGCGTTGATGATGTGATTTCCGCATGATGATCAGAACTTATTTCGCATTCAATCGCGACTGACAACTTAACAAATCATTACGTCTGCAGGTTGACTCTATTTTGGGCTCCTATTCATTCGACTGCACCACAAGAGTTCGCAGCCAAAAATTCCTCAGAAACTTTCACTTGCCAAATGAATGTTCGGTTAACTTAATTTTCAGCTTGTTTTAGCTTGTTTTGGCTCAGTTCACACAACGGACACAATCTTTGCTAATTGTTTCAATTAATTGCAAATGATTGTGCAAGTTATTTTAATTAATTCGACAGCAGAGTCGACGATTAGTCGAATCTTCGTTTCGAGGTGACTGAAATAGTTTTGGCCAAGCAACAACAAAGTCACCAGAACAAGCTTGCAAAAATTCACATAAAATGCTGCACGAATTGAAGCAAAACACATGCTAAAAACATTAACAAAAACATAAAAATCAAACTAAAAAAAACAAAAAAAACAAAAAATAAAAACTGAAAAATAACATAAAATAACATATTATTGAAATAATAAAAACAAATTTGAAACTTAGAAAAAATAAAAAAAATAAACTTTAATCACTTTGATCTGAAAAAAAGAAAAACGCTTTTAGCGAAAATTTCCATGTATATAAATTTAAAAAGTTTCGCGGTTTTATAAAAGTAAAATTCACAATAAAATTTTAACGAAAATTTCTAATTTTAATTTGTATTTCATTAAGAATTGTTTCTTTGGCATAAATTATTAAAAATTTTTTCCAATTTGAATTTTCAGTTTATTTTTTAAATAAATATATGAACCACTTTCTCAAAATAAAATATTTTAAACATTAATTAGGATTTAAATAACAATTATTATATTATTTTAAAATTTCAAATAAAATATTCAAGTATTTAAATAGTATTATTTAAATAATATCAAAAGTTATTAAATAAATCTTCAGATATTGTATTTTATAATAATTATTTAAAGATTTATTTATGACCATTAAAGCCGAAAATAATGAATTCGCGTGTTGAAGCATTTGTTCGCCCTATAAAGAGTGTAACGAGCAACGAGGAAATCCTGATACGGCCCAAAATAATAAACTTTTATTAAGAGGTAAAAAGGAAGTAGGAATGTTTGTAGGCACACTGACGGTATTCAGTGACCTCAGGGCCAACTTCCGTAGTCTGGAATCTGACATCTGTAGATCCTGACTGGAGGATCCAGACACTTTGGAGCACTATTTGTGCAACTGTCACCCTATTCGCAGGATCTTAAACTCAGAAACTAAGAATTTAAAAACTGTCTCCGATATCGAATCTAATCATTCAGCATTTTATCGATCTGCCATATCTAATTAAATCAGAGAAGTTCTCTCAATTCTTAAAGAATATAGACTAAATAAATCTAACGTAGTCGATAATAATGAATAAATTGAATGAAATATTGAAAATTTAAATGAAAGCTTAATGAAAGGGGCTTAGAATTGAAAAAGCTTGTCTAAACTGTCATCTGAAAACTCACTGTTACAGTCATCCGAAGCTCCATCACTCTTACACTCATCCATGTTGTCCTCATTGAAGCTGGATTCTGGACTGGATACTCGTAAAGCTGAAGATGTATCATCATTAGCGATCTCAGCCGAACTGATCGGCGCCGACGTATCCACATCTGCAGTTGATTCCAAAAAACTGGTCTGATTTTCAGAGATTTGTTGAGAACTAATCACGCTGGTTACATCGTAATTGTGTGATAGCGGTACCTTCTTTAAAGGGTCCGGTTTGGAGAGAATGTGATCGATAGAAAAGCTATTCGGGAAACGACGTACCGTGGAGGTTTCCATTGTGAACCGCGAACTTTGTTGCTCGGTTATTAAGATTTTCAAAATTTGTTCTTTCAAATAGATTTTAGATAAAATTGTATGTGCTGATGGTTTTTTAAATCCGTTCTTTAGATACACAATTCTTTAGATTTACAAAATTATTATTATTAATGAATTTTCAACTTTTTCTCCAAAATTCCGTCCCGTTTGGATGCGTTTTTGTTTTGAATTCGATTCGGTTCTGTTGGTTCTGTTCTTTAAAAAAGCACTCCACAATCCGTAACGAATTCTGTTTCGATACTGAAACCAATCCGAGAATAATTCTTACCACGGAGGCCTCGAAGATCTACGCTGATCCTCCGTCAGGCGATCCTCCGCGCTCCGCGTCACGAGTCAGAGTGGAACAGCACGACGACGTCTTCAAGTGGTGTATTTTTAAAACATGTGTGAAATTCGGACCGCCTCCTGCTTGCGTCTTGTAGGCGTGTCTTGGTTGCTTTTCTGTATGTTTTCTCTTATTTCGTCGATTTCGTCGAGTTGTGACTTTTGTTGTGTGCTCTTTTTTCTCACATATTAACGTCATTTTTAGCCGCTAATGAGCGACAAGCAGCGCTATTAAAAGAGCGCGCTTTCTGCTAAATGACGCTAATATTTTGTTACTAATTTTAAAATTAGTACTTCTAGTGTTGAATAATTGTCTGTATTTCTTACTCTTGTCAGTCTGAAAATTGGTTTGACGCGGATAATTTTTGTAATTAATTTTTATCGTCTTCCTGCTGAAGGAACAAAGTCGCGAAAAATTCTCTAAATAATATATCAGGGATTCGGTTATTTTAGGATTTTAGTCTTAGATCTCTTCGAAAAATTAGAACAAGAATCAGATTTTTACAGAGTCGCCTATGAAATCGCCTGACTGCGATCATCCTACTCAGTCAGGATCCGGTTGCCCCCCAAAATTGAATCCGAAGTTGAAGTATTCATCTCCTGGTTAAGTTAGACCTGAGTAACGATCGCATTTCAGTTACAGTTTATAGCTCTATAAAACTAGAGGTATTTTATTAAAGGAATATCTGTTTACTTGTACCCAGAAGGGCAGGAATCTTTGTATAGGTATCTATGGAAGTATATCCGCTATCTTAAGATATCAATTTTCAGTAAATGATGATTTTCAGTAGAATAGCCTTTGATGTCTTTATGATTAGTTGACTAGTAAAGGCTCCAAAATTCTTCTACCGCTATGAAATTCTTCCGTATGGCTCTATGATCATATGTACCCACATTTTAAGCACTACGAGAATTCAGTCCTGACGAGATTCATTGTTAGATAAGGAGTTCTTAACGATCTTAAGTGTTTTCTTGAAGGATAGTTTCATCAGCTTATGAGAGCATTTTATAGGCCTTTATAACCAGATGTCCTTTTAAAAAACCCATTCAAAAACTCATTCGACGGATACATTTTCTAAGAGAATATTAGTCTATCCTGGTGTAGAACCTGGACTGGAACCTGGTCAGGAATCTGGTCTGTAACCTGAACAGACCAGAACCTGGACCTGAAAGAAAGATTTCGTTTGATTTGTCTATATAGTGTGGTTGTTTTACTTGTTTTATTGTATTCCTTATCGTTTACTCTTTCTGAAACTTCAACCACTCTTCTCTTCTCTTTATTATTCCCGGAATTGAAACTAAATCAAAATTACCTAATTTCCGGTCATTATTCATTTCTCCTCATTTAAATTACGTACGTTTGTAAATCATAAGACTACGTTTATAAGTCTTCAATGTATTATAAAAAAAGTATAATTAGTATAATCTATCTAATAAAGTTCACCCAAATAAATGGTGGAAATAGCTTAATATGAACTCTTTTTACAGCTCTATAAAGTCCACAACATCTTCTCCCTTCGATTATCGTATTTCACCGCTGTTTCATTCACTTTCCTTCTGTTAACGTCAAAATATTGGAATAGAAAATCATCTTGAAATCTGAATATGATTAATTAAAATATCAAGAACCTGGCGACGGCGGCGCTCCGAATTGACATCTGTTCCACGTAAACCCGAACATGAGCCAGTAAGTCACAAATATTATGGTATTATTATAGCTTACATATTTGATATATGCTCCAAATAGAAGATGAGCGAAAGAAAGAGAGGATGAGGGAGTGAGACAGAGAAATGTTGCAGTCAGAACTTCAAGAATCAGTGCAGTGCAGCGCCATCAACATGAGATGAGGTGACATAAAAAATAGAAATCATGGAGAGAAATGATGATCTTCAGAGGCACGAAGCGTGTGCCGCATGATGATGGAGCGACCACGGCGTCTGGATAGACGCGATTGCAGATGGTTACCGTAGCCAAAGTGTGATGAAAAACACCGACCGACAACGATAGACAGACAGACAGACAGACGGACGGACGGACGGACAGATAGACCCCGCCAAACAACATCCTCCGATTTCGAAACAACGCCAGCAGGGTCGAGTTCTGTGTGGAGAGAGATTAATGTCGAGTAAAAAATCATAAATTAATTAGAAGATCATAAAAGAGCGTGTGGAGTGGGAGAGGAGGCGGCGAATGGAAGGGACCAGAGGGTGGCGCAGAAAAATTGTATTTGAGGACTCTTCGAAAGGTGCTGGAAGAAAGTGTTTCTGCGGTATACGGAACGATATGAATCCGGACACTTATTTAGTGACACTTTAGCGGCGATTTATTGTTCAAAGTGTTGTTCACGACGATTTACGACGACATCATTTGGAGCATCAAATTGAGGTGCCGCATTCAGCAGGCCGGAAGAAGGACCGGAGGGGGGGGTTGGGTTGAAGCGTCTTACAGAATTATTTATTTATATTTGAGTTATAATATTCAATGAGGTAATCGGTGATTATTATAGACAGAGCATTCGAGGGACTGCTCCGTGAGGGAAACCTTGGGGACAACTTTGGGGACAACTTTGGGGACAACTTTGGGGACAACTTTGGGGACAACTTTGAGGATAACGTTAGGGTTCATATTTATGGTGTTTTCACATTTAAGTTTACGACGATCGTCTTTCATTTCGAGTTTACAGGTTGTTGGTTTTAATTGTTTAATGAGCTTCTTTCATGTGACCCAAAGAAGTAGCATTCTGAGGGGCCGGGATGAGGGGCACGTGGGGGAGGAGGTTGTGGTGTATATTCTACAAACATTCACCGAAATACTTCCTGTTTCTTCCCTTTGTCGATGTGGTTAATGAGTTTATTAGTGTTCATGTTGCCCCGAAACCGACAATTAGCGGTGTTTTGGCGCCACCATGCTGCGGAATGCGGCACTCATGTTCCTCGAAGGATGTGGGTGGATCCGAAGAAACACGCTATGCGGCATGAACACAGTTGAATGTGTCTTTTCTATAAAAAACAAGATGTTTTTCTGTGTGGATGGAAAATATTTCAGTGTACATTTTCATGCATATGGAATAATATGGAAAAAGTATGTGTTTTCTTCCTCTGATTTATTAGTTTGTAATGATCTACATATTTAATTTCTCTTTATAATGTCGTGTATTTCTCTCTACTTATTTAATGTTGGCTCCAAATTATTTCGCTGTTAAAAAGAATTCCTTTCGGGAGAAACGACTTCGTGACGCCTCGATTTTCCTCGAGGAAATGAAGGAAAGAAAGTGTCTCCTGTCTCGCCAGAAGCACAGAGATTCCTTTTCTTCTTTGGGCTGTTATCCTCTTCGTTGTTATTCTCCTCGCTGTTATCCTGTGATCAGGAGGAATCTTCTTCAGACTGTGGCCGCTGATCACTGTGATTATAGTCGAAATTTTCGATGTACAGAGAGTTCAAATGGATGTGACTTTATGAGGAAAAAACAAACATTTCTTAAAATGAATACGAAGATTAATTGTTATGATGTAGATAGAAAAATTAAATCACTTGGGAAACAAAGTACTTTACACGTGTACTCAAAATCAAGATAAAACTAAATGAATTACTATTGAATTAGATTTTTATTATGTACACATCGTGGTACAGTGGCACGTTGAAAGGTCCTCCCCTGACATCACTTGGACAGCAAACGTATTTAATTGCATCGGAATATCTTAATTAAAAATTTAATTAGCAACACTTGCAAAAATGCTAATTTTGCTTTAGACGATGGGGAGGGAAAGAAAGTGATCTTTGTTGCCAAATTATTTCAAACACACACACAAACAAAGATACACAAACACACACACACACATACACACACACACACATAGACACACACACCTAAAATTGCTGTCACTTTCATGTTCATCGTTCATCTTGCATTGAAGAAATGAAATCCTTTCAACAACAACAACAACAACAACAACAACTACAACAACGATAATAGAGAAAAACTAAAAAAAAACACCTTGCGAATACCAAAAAATATGTCAAGCAATTCGGCGCGATTCATTATCCACAATTAACGGTATTAAGTTGTCATTTTCATTTGTGCAAATTATGCGCTCGGCAAATTTGATCATTAAATTAAATCAAGCTGACAGCCGCGGTTGGCAACGCCTCGGCACGATGAAGCCTTAATTAAAGTGTTGCCATCGCACACAAACAATTTGACAATATTTGTTGTTGTTGTTGTAGTTGCTGCTGTTGTTGTTGTTGCTGTTGTTGGTCGGTTATAAATTCTGTCTGAGGTGAAGCGACGGTGTAAAAAACTGATTCGAGGTGTAGAATAGATGTGAAGTGTGAAAGGAGGTGTGCAGGAGGTGGGTGAGGAGGAGGGGGAGGAGGAGGGGGAGGAGGAGGAAGTTAAGCAATAAAATCTTCTTCATCTTCTTCGCCTTAGTACATTTTTCTTAAATTTCTGAGGAGCCATAAAATGAGAAGGCGTGGCGAAAAGTTTTCATTTTTTTTTAAAGATTTCAAAATTCTTCATCCTCTGTTTCTTTTTTATCGTCACCATCACCATCACATAATCATAATCATCACCATCATCACCATCATCACCATCACCATCACCATCATCATCATCAGCATAAACATCGCCATCTTCTCCTTCTCTGCGCCTTTCTCTTTCTTACTCTTGCCCAACTAAATTATTAGTTTTTTTTTTTTTATTCGGTTTCTTTTTCTTCTAACATGAAGCATTTCCCATAACTTCTAAGAGAATCAAATGTTTCTACGCATTTTTTATTTCCAAACCGATGCCGCAAATTGTTTGGCGCTCTTGGCTTCTGTCCAAAAAAAATATTCGATTTTTTTTTCCCAATTTAAAAACCTCATCGTCGTTGTTGCTGATGATTATGATGACTTATGTAATTATGAGTTAATTTTTTTATTGCTATTTTAATATATGTAAATACAAGTTTTATTTATTTGATTTATTTTTCTTTCTTTTCATTTTATTTTCGTTTTTTGTGTTCGTTTACTGAAGTGTACACGTTTGATGCAGTGAATTGAAGCACCTGCCACGCCTTCGTAAGCTATTCGAAGCTCGAAAAAATTATTGAAAATAGAAATGGTTGATTATTAAATAAAGAAATCATTTAAAGTCAGTTGCAAGTAGAAATTTTAATGATAATTTGATTTGAATAATAAATTTGTAAACATTTTTGAAGATATTTTCTTATTTCTTGCTCCTTCTTCTTCGGCTTCCTTCTCACTCTATCCCCCTCTTTCTCTGTCTCTTTCTTTCTCATGTACATCCCTCTCTTTCGAAACCGCATTGAATTCATTTTCATAACTTTATTTTATGATTTAAAATACATGTTTTGTGAAATTTTAATTTGATAATTGGTCGTAATTTATGAGAGAATCTGTCAACAAACTCACACACATACATAAATACACACACACACACACACACATTTAAATACAAACACTGTACTTTCATCCACTGAAAACGCCTTCCATTCGCTGGTAACTCGTTGTTTCCACGTTTCTCGGAAAAAACGAAGCATTAATTTTGTCCGTAAAATATCACGAGCACCATCTTCATCATCCCCATCATAATCATCATTATCATCATAATCATCATCATCCTCATCGTTCACCTCATCGTTTCTCTCAATGAAGTGCAATCAAACGTCGTTTTATGTATAAAAGAACATATTTTGAATGAATATTTTTCATCAGAATTTTGAGTGGGAGAAACAACAACAACAACAATAAAAATACCAACAACAAGAAGAAGAAGAACACTACGCCTTTGATTTTATTGCCCTTTGATTTCATTTTAATTTAATTCTTTGATTTATGAACTCGTTTAATTTTGTCACCAGATTCGTGAACTCTTTTTATACGATGTATATTAATTATTTATTATCCTCTGAAATGCTTTACAATCATATTATTAAATTATTAAAATTTATATGTGTTTGAATTCAAAATAAATTTTATTGTATTTTTAATTTATTTATTTAATTGTACACGAATGAATTAATAAATGTAATATATAAAAATTCGTACATTCTATCAATTAAGTAAAATAATACAAAACTTAAAGAATAATAAAATAAATAAATAAAACAATAAACATATTTTCTATTACAGACATAAATACAATTAGGCAATTCACAGTTAGCCTCATAAGTTATGAGATACTAAGTTATGACTCCGAACTGTGAACAGTCGAACAAAACCTCTGGATTTTCGAAACTTGAACTTCTGTTAAAATGCCTAAAATTCTTTTCTTTTTTTCATCCATTGAAATTTTGAAATAAATTTTTTCTGTATTCAACCAAAACGAATAAAGACAGCAATCGCATGAACAGTTGATTTGAATACAACATTCGTAATACATACCTGCGAGTGTTGTAATCGTTCTAACATAGATTTTCATACAAAACAACAAAAAATTTTCTTACGACAGTCATAAATTATTTTAAGTTATGACAACTTATGACTTATGACGACTTATGAGGGCAACTGTGAATTGCCTAAATATATTCAAATATACACGATATGTAAATCTGGATCTATTAGAAATGTGAAACATTTTAAAATACAATTGATACTCAAGTTGTTTCCGTGTCACTTAATTTTAAGCGTGTCTGTCTCCCTCTCTCTCTCTCCCACTCTCTCGCACTGTGTCTCTCTCTCTCTCTCCCACTCTCTCTCGTTACGCAATAAATCACTCGAGTGATGCACACAAATTAGTCACAAAAATAAACAGCGGAGATCATTAATCAGACATCGCTACCCGTCAACCGTGACTTTTAACCAGAACGAGAGGTCAACGGACACCGTGGACCAGATAATGTGGTTCCAAACAAATACCACAATAAAGACCCATACAAATACCACAATAAAGACCCATACAAGTACCACAAGAAAGACCCAAATATAACGACCCCGAAATGACAACAACAAAAAAAACAGCCAGAATCCTTTCCGCAAAAACGTAATCGTACTCAGTACGTAATCGGAAACCGAAACACTCACAACTGAGTACGAGGGTGAAGCATGTTGTGGCTGGGGTACAACAGCCCCCTCCAAGGAAGACCAGCTCACACCATCGAAGGCAAGACAACTCAATACGATTCTAATAGCTTTAAAGAGGCTTCATTATGTCAAGCGTACAGATGTTAAGAGCTACAAAATGTGTATCGAATACCAAGATTTTAAAAAAAACTACTCTCTTCCTCTCTCTCTCATTCCTTCTCTCTGTCTCTCTTTCTCGCTCTTGCCAACAGAGTAACGTCCGTAAAAAAGGGACGTTCACACGAGACAAGATTTATGCAGCTCCGGTGACAAACACTTGAAATGTGATGATTTATAATGAAGATGCATCGCTGGGTATTAATTAATTCCTGACGCGGTTTCGCTCGATTTGAACTCAATGGTAGAGTGAGTTATGAGCGGAGAACTGAGCTGAGCTGAGCTCCAAGACTGCCGGAGTACTCTGCTGTTGATGTTATGTCGCTGTTACTCGTAGATGGTGATTCCGATGATCTGAATGAAAGCTGGATGAATGAGCTTCGATCGCAAGTACAGAACGTAAACTGAATCAAATCAAGTTTAACTTAACGAAGGGCATATCAAGAGAGCGAGAGAAAGACATTTTATTTAGTAAACTTAACGGAACTTAACGAAGAAAGCCGAAATAGGAAAGCACTATCCACTCAAACCTATTGAAGATCTCCCCGGAGGGGGGTGGATACACTCAAACTTACGGAGGAACTTCTAGTGATAGAATAGAAATCATTATCACTCAAACTTAACGTAAGACTTCTAATGCGAAATCTAATCAATCGTTTCCATTCCGATCCAATCCGATTCGACCCAATCTTTTGACTTAACGAAGAATGAGAACGTGTCTATCGAGTTGTTTCTCTATAAAAAGTCGCAAGAACGTGCATAAAATCTCCTACATTCACTTGTCTGTTCAATTAACGATATTTAACGGTATTCGATGTGGTATTGAATGAACCGAATTCCTTCGATTCGAAATCCAAAATTAGTTTGCGCTTCTTTCGATCGCGTTGACAATTAATTTAAACAATTACTCAACCTTGTCGCTTGACATTCGACGATTGCTATGAACGTGGAATGGGCGGGGAGTGATTCGAGACAGATTAACGAAATCATGAGGCGAGAATAAAAGGATCTACAACAACAACAACAACAACAATAACAATAAAAAAGTACAACCACAACAACAATGCTAACAATGTTCAGCTCAATTATAATGAGTTCAAATATAATCGTATGCTGACTGAGTTTCATGAGCGCTCCAACAAATAATACAAGGATGGGGGAGGGGGGGTGTGGGGGGGAGATGATGGGGGGATAATGAGTATGGATGGAGGAATGGATGGATGGAGGGTTGGATGGACGGATGGTGGAACGGATGATTGGACGGATCGCTGGATTAAAATTGTTGTGGGGTGTAATAAAAACAAACTTCCCGGGATGCTGACACCATCACCTCAGGAGGATGGGGAGATGCTGATTGTTGTTGTTGTTGTTGTTGTTGTTATGTCAGCCACTGCTATGCTAATTGGAATGGTTTTCTTCTTCTTCTTTTTCTCCATTATTTCTGGTTTTTGTTCGTTTTGTTATATTTTATTCAGCAGAAACGTAGCTGCCTTTGACTCCATCTCTCTCTCCCTCTCCTTCTGCTGCATCTTCTCACTCTTTCCCTTTAAAGTCCCTTCTTCTTGCTTGTCTGGCTGTCCGTCTGTGTGTCTCCCTGCCTGAAAATTGAATTAAAATGATACTCTTTTCCGTTCTTTTCCTGCGTTTATAGAGAATGACACCCTTTCGTACTGTTGTTGTTGTTGCTGGTGGTGATGTCGGTGTTGTTGTTGTTGTTGCTGGTGGTGATGTCGGTGTTGTTGTTGTTGTTGCTGGTGGTGGTGGTGGTGTTGGTACTGCAGTTGTTTCTGTTGTCGTCGGCAATCTGATATCAAACACTTTCATAGTCAAATTAAATGTGATAATTGTGCTGGCAGATTTATGGCCTAAAGTGATGAGCATATGTTTTAATTAATTTCCAAGAACTCGGTACTCGTTCGGGCAAATAGCATTTAACACAAATCACGTTGTTGTGTTGTTGTCAAACAAGAATCTGTTGTCTGCGCGCCGATTTGATGTCAGACCGACAGACATCATTTCAAACACTCCACCCCATCATTTGATGAAATGCTGCTTTCGATTTATTCACGCTTTTAAATTAAAAAGCTTTTGTTTTTTTCTTGTTGTTATTCCTGTTGTTGCTATTTTTCTTTTTTTGCAGCTATCATCCTTTAATTCGTTGACAAATAAAGATGAATGCGTATAAAAAACGAGGTCGATTTAACGAGATCCTTTACAATAGCGACACCTGATGGAGCGTGAGATGCCGAAAAACAAACACAACACACACACACTCACACTAACACAGTTCGGTACACCTTCTCTACGAACTCAGCTCCTCGAACCCGATTAAGAAGCTCATTTTGCGTGCCATCCGTATGCTGATTAGATGGATAACAGAAATGAGACTCCTGGAGTGGCATGAGGCTGGTAGGGGAGGAAGATAATGGTTAGGGTGGGGGGAGGAAGCGAGATAGAGTGTGTGAGTGAGGGAGACAAGAGACAGCAGAGCCCATGCGGACTAAAGTTAAGTTAAGTTGACGACGTTTTTTCAACAGTTATTCTCTAAGCTTCTTCTAAACGCGTTTAAAGTGAAGATAGGCAGCACAAAGGCACCTGAAGAAAGAAACTCAATCAAAACGACAACAAAAAATTACACTCAAGTTAAACTCTGAACAAATGTAGAAAACATGTCAACCTACAGCAGGTATATCCAAATATATCAGAATATATTATTTAAATATCAGAATCAGAAACATTCGTTCGTCGGACATACATTTCAGTCGGCCATTTGAAAGGGTCGTGGCGAGGGGAGGGTTGAAAGATGGTCAAACCGGCGTAGCTGTAAAAGTACTAAAAGAAAGTAATACAATGTAACTCACAAATTTTATACAATTTATAAATCATATACATATATATTTTCATATTTTTATTTTCTTTTTATATTTTAACTAGCTTAACTACCCGGCATTGCTCGAGAAATAAAATGTTATTTTATAATACTACATTGTATTTGGTACAAAACAAAACATTTCTAATATTGTACAATAAAAAATTATAAAATTAAAATAAACAAATAAAAAACATAAATAAAAACATACCAAATACAATGTAGTATTATATAATAACATTTTATTTCCCGAGCAATGCCGGGTAGTTAAGCTAGTTGTAATTATAGTAATATATTGTAATATATTCTTTGACACATGACAAAAATTTCATAACATGCTTCGTTTTATTTTATTGTGTTTTATTTTATTATTGGGTGTATTTTTACGAAATTATGTCCTTTTTTGGACCTTTAGAGGATGAATTTTGAAAAATCCTGAAAATGGTTTTTAGGCATTTATACGCGGGATGTTTTCGTGAAAAAAGAAAATCTATATTTGATGGCTAACAAAAGAGTAATGTTTTTGTCCTTTTTGAAGTCCTTGGAAGTAAAATATCCGAAAAATCCTTTCTTCTCCCTTGTATACATCATAAAAGAAACCTCTGTACAAAATATTCATGCTTCGTTTTATTTTTTTATGTCATTGGGTGTACGTTTACCAAATGATGTCCTTTTTTGGACCTTTAGAGGATGAATTTTGAAAAATCCTGAAAATGATTTTTAGGCATTTATACGCGGGATGTTTTCGTAAAAAAAGAAAATCTATATTTGATGGCTAACAAAAGAGTAATGTTTTTGTCCTTTTTGAAGTCCTTGGAAGTAAAATATCCGAAAAATCCTTTCTTCTCCCTTGCATACATCATAAAAGAAACCTCCGTGCAAAATTTCATCTTTGTAGATCCAAGGGTTTAGCCTGTGCAAAGAAAAAATTCTGTGTATGTCCTTTTTGAAGTCCTTAGAAGTAACATTTCGAAAAATCCCTTCTTATTTGACGTATACATCATAAAAGAAACCTATGTGCAAAATTTCATCGTTCTAGGTCCAGGGGTTTAGCCTGTGCGTTGATGGGAAGTGAGTCAGGCCTTTGATTTCTATATATATAGATAAGAATATTAATTATAAATTGAATTAACTTAAGAAAATTAAGTAATTTGTTGTTTTAATATTTTGTCATTTTAATAAAATTTAATAATTTTTAATTTGATTATCTATCATTTTTATATTTATATTTACGATATCTTTCTTATATATTACTTATGTAAAAAAAAATTACAGTAAAAAAATCAAGAAAAAAATTACAATCACAATAAAGTTCGTTAATTGATTTTCATTCTTAAGTGTATTTTCATTCTAAATCATTGTTTGTGAATTGAATGTTGTTATTGTGAACAACAGACAACTTCCGCTTCCTCATTTAAACAATTCACAATGCACTTTAAATGCATGCAGCACAAAATGGATGCACCAATTATGGAAAATTTTCCGCCCCTTCTTCGTCCATGCCCCTTTTGCGTCTTCTTCTTCCCGCGCTCTATCGAATGTCCGTCCACGGCTTTTTTTGACGAAATATGCACAGTGCATGCATATATGCATACATGCAAATATGCATGCATTTTTGGCTACTATTGTGAATTGTGACATAAAAAATAGTACTTTCGGTATTTGGACTTTTCAAAGAAGTGACGTGAAATGCAATTCAGCAGGGCTGAATCGCTTAGCCTAGACCAGAATCACTGTAGTGAAAAACATGAAACATCGAATCTCGTAAACTGCCATCTTACGGCTGATAGGAACAACAGCAATCATAATAAGAAACCAAAAGAATTAATTCTTGCTGTAAATAAATAAATAAATAAAATAATAAAAAAAAATAATAAATAAAATAAATAAAAAAGCTACAATAGTAAAAACCACAACAATAACGATAACAGAAACAACTCGAATTGTTTTCATTGAGTTAGAAAGCAAAGAGAAACACTTTTTGCAAATAAACCGTCAATTGTAAAAAAACAGCATATAAAACAAAACAAAACAAGATAACAACATCATCCATAGAAAAAAGGCCACAACAACAAGTCTGCCACACTTTCAAAATAAAAAAATACAAATAAAAACACAGAATTTTTTTAATAAAATGATTTTGAGTGATGCTATTTTTTATTTATTTAGATTAATTTTCAGAGTGTTTTTCTTGAAGTTTTCTATACTAAGCAACTGTAAAGGTTATTTATTCCTTTGATAAATAATGATGATAATAGTTGTGATTATGATGATGATAATAATACTGATTAACCTCTCACCTTACTGATTCTTTCTCTCTCTCTCGCCTCTGATTTCTTTAATTTCTTTGATACCTTATAATGCTTCCTCCACCCCCTACCCCCTCTACACCACTCCACCAATCGTCCCCTTCGACTATCTTTTGTCAAATCAGGTGATGAATCACTAAAACTCGTTGCTGTTATATTATTGAGTATAAAATTAGAAGAATGAAATATAAATAATAATATATTAAAAATAAATGAGAGAAAAAACACTTTATTACAAAACCATCCAAATGAATGTGTTTTTTGAACTTTTTTAATTTAATTGAAAAGAACAACACAACAAAAGAACGAATGAAAGAAAAAACTTGCCAGATATTTTTTGTAATTTTTTATTATTTACTTTTGTTTCTGAGTAATTTCTTTGTTTGTATTATTTTAATTTTTTTCATTGCTTTCAGTTCTTCGTTGTTTTATAATTTTTGAGAGTTTTTTGACACTCTTTTGGATCCGCCGAAAAAAGAAGCAACAAGAAAAAACAGTAAATTAACAAAAAAAAATTTCCTGCTTAAGAAATTCAATCGAATTCGATATCGATTTTAAATTCAGAATCAGGTGTCAGATGGATCATAATGATGCGAGCATCAATCACGCTGATTGGTGATGCGCGCATCATGATGATCCGTCTGTCCACGGCCAATACCGATATTTCCGTTTTTCTGATCTAAGCGACGTTTTATACGCCGTTTTCCATGCTTTTTTCGCTAAATTGCCTGAGGAAGGGTAAAGGACGTTCAAAAAGAAGTAGAATAGCCTGAAACTTATGGGTTAGTCACGTTTTTTAGGCCTCGTTTTGTTGATTTGGCCAAACAAAGAAACGAAATCCACACCCACTAAAATGCTGTAAAAATGCGATTAACCGAGAAATTAGCCATGCTAATTGTTGTTGTTGTTGTTTCTATTATCAATACTATTCCCATTAAATTACAACTACGAATTCAAGTACACAAGAGAAGAACCTTGGGAACTCGCAAAACTTCATCGAGTTCACGCAATGACAACTAATCGCACTCTCACTCACTCCCACCCCCTCAAACTCGTTCTTACCCCATTCACTCACTCTTCCAACAACAACTTTTTTACATACAGTCTGTCAAGAATCAGTTTTCACATTGAAAATAAATTCAATTTTTCAATTTGTTTCGCAAAACAATACTACTTTTTGGTTCTTTATAGAATTTTCGTTTATCAATTACCTTAAGGTGCAGTACTTACAACAGTTTAATGAAAAAAAAAGCCAAATTTAATGCACAATCTACGAAATATGCAACAAAAATCATGATTACTCAGTTTTTTAACTGTCAAGAAACTCTTTTCACAACTCTTTTGTTGATTTAAAATGCGTTGCTTTTACCATTATTTAGGCATTGATTTGAATGTTTTTCTGTTGGTATGTTAATTACTTGTTCATTGTTGCTTTGCGAATACAAAAAGTTGAAAAATCGTGTTTTCTGGTGGTTCTTTCTTTTAACATAAGGTTTTCTTAAAATGCCAGACAAAATGTTATGTTTTGAAGTGATTCAGTTGGTTTATTGCAATGTACAAAAGGGTAAAATTGTACCAGAATTATCCAAGATGTTATCTGTAACACGAAAGACAATATATAATATTGTATAGTGTGAAGAAAACGAGGGAAAACCAGAACTGAAGTATGGAGGCGGCAGTAATTGTGAGTTAACTGAACGTACAGAGCGCGTTATGATGAGGAAAATGTACCAAACCCTCAAGGTTTCCACCAGAACTCTTGCACAAGATCCCAAGGAAGAGTGTGGTGTCGTCGTTTCGCATGTGTGGTGTGTCGTCGTTTTCGCATTAAACAAATCAAGAGTTTAAAAAATCATAATAGAAATTTTTACAGTCGGAATAAAATTTTTATTTTTTTAATGATGACAAACGCTTTGAGCCACATCCTAGTTGGGCCATCATTGTAGTAGAAACATCATTTTTTGTCTCAGGGCAAAAATATAAACGTCGTCCCCAA
>OX451346.1:57713210-57840273 GCA_949629155.1 Myopa testacea
GATGGGAATTTCGCCAACACATCCCCAGCGTTCTTGTAAAATCATAGATATTTGTTAGGTATAAAATTATAATGAAAAAAAAATCTCATCTATAAATACGATTGAATTAAAAATTTGCAATACAATGGTGAAAACCGCATCGAAATCGGTGCAGCCGTTTGAGAGTTAACTAACTCTAAAGTGACATGCGACTAACTAGATTTTGATACCAATAACAATTTTCCGATCAAAATTCAGTGCATTAGTAGTTCTGCTTTAAATCCTTTATAACCCTATAACGTAAACAATCAACAATAACAACACAGTCATTCACACACAAGCTGAGCAGTGAGTTGTTGTTTTAAAGCATTGTCGCCGCTGTACCCGCTGCCGATAAAGGCTTCGTCCGAGATATTGATACACACACGCAGCGTGCGCCGAGTGACGATTCAAGCAAATATTCTTTACTTCGCACCAAATCTGATAGCGAAATATGTATTCATCCATGTTCCTCCACCGTTCGCCACAGCGCATTTCTTCTTCAAAAGACTTTTAAAAAAGACTTTTATTTCAAAAAAGTTAGACGAAAAAGTCCTCAAAAGACTTTTTCCCAAGACTTTTAAAAATAAAAGTCTCAAAATAACTTTTATCAAAGACTTTTAAAAATAAAAGTCACAAAATAACTTTTATTAAAGACTTTTAAATATAAAAGTCACAAAATAACTTTTATGAAAGACTTTTAAAAATAAAAGTCTTCAAAAGACTTTTTTCAAAGACTTTTAAAAATAAAAGTCTTCAAAAGACTTTTTTCAAAGACTTTTAAAAATAAAAGTCTTCAAAAGACTTTTTTCAAAGACTTTTAAATATAAAAGTCTCGAAATAACTTTTATGAAAGACTTTTAAAAATAAAAGTCTTTGATAACAGTTATTCAAAAGACTTTTTTGATAAAAGTTATAAAAGTTTCAACCTCTGCTTTAAATGCATGCAGCACAAAATGGATGCACCAATTATGGAAAATTTTCCGCCCCTTCTTCGTCCATGCCCCTTTTGCGTCTTCTTCGTCCCGCGCTCTATCGAATGTCCGTCCACGGCTTTTTTTGACGAAATATGCACAGTGCATGCATATATGCATACATGCAAATATGCATGCATTTTTGGCTACTATTGTGAATTGTGACATGAAAATAGCACTTTCGGTATTTGGACTTTTCAAAGAAGTGACGTGAAATGCAATTCAGCAGGGCTGAATCGCTTAGCCTAGACCAGAATCACTGTAGTGAAAAACATGAAACATCGAATCTCGTAAACTGCCATCTTACGGCTGATAGGAACAACAGCAATCATAATAAAAAACCAAAAGAATTAATTCTTGCTGTACTTATATTTGCAATAAATAAAATAATAAAAAAAAATAATAAATAAAATAAATAAAAAAGCTACAATAGTAAAAACCACAACAATAACGATAACAGAAACAACTCGAATTGCTTTCATTGAGTTAGAAAGCAAAGAGAAACACTTTTTGCAAATAAACCGTCAATTGTAAAAAAACAGCATATAAAACAAAACAAAACAAGATAACAACATCATCCATAGAAGAAAGGCCACAACAAGTCTGCCACACTTTCAAAATAAAAAAATACAAATAAAAACACAGGATTTTTTTAATAAAATGATTTTGAGTGATACTATTTTTTATTTATTTAGATTAATTTTCAGTGTTTTTCTTGAAGTTTTCTATACTAAGCAACTGTAAAGGTTATTTATTCCTTTGATAAATAATGATGATAATAGTTGTGATTATGATGATGATAATGATTATGATGATGATAATAATACTGATTAACCTCTCACCTTACTGATTCTTTCTCTCTCTCTCGCCTCTGATTTCTTTAATTTCTTTGATACCTTATAATGCTTCCTCCGGCCCCTACCCCCTCTACACCACTCCACCAATCGTCCCCTTCGACTATCTTTTGTCAAATCAGGTGATGAATCACTAAAACTCGTTGCTGTTATATTATTGAGTATAAAATTAGAAGAATGAAATATAAATAATAATATATTAAAAATAAATGAGAGAAAAAACACTTTATTACAAAACCATCCAAATGAATGTGTTTTTTGAACTTTTTTAATTTAATTGAAAAGAACAACACAACAAAAGAACGAATGAAAGAAAAAACTTGCCAGATATTTATTGTAATTTTTTATTATTTACTTTTGTTTTTGAGTAATTTCTTTGTTTGTATTATTTTAATTTTTTTTATTGCTTTCAGTTCTTCGTTGTTTTATAATTTTTAAGAGTTTTTTGACACTCTTTTGGATCAGCCGAAAAAAGAAGCAACAAGGAAAAACAGCAAATTAACAAAAAAAATCTCCTGCTTAAGAAATTCAATCGAATTCGATATCGATTTTAAATTCAGAATCAGGTGTCAGATGGATCATAATGATGCGAGCATCAATCACGCTGATTGGTGATGCGCGCATCATGATGATCCGTCTGTCCACGGCCAATACCGATATTTCTGTTTTTCTGATCTAAGCGACGTTTTATACGCCGTTTTCCATGCTTTTTTCGCTAAATTGCCTGAGGAAGGGTAAAGGACGTTCAAGTAGAATAGCCTGAAACTTATGGGTTAGTCACGTTTTTTAGGCCTCGTTTTGTTGATTTGGCCAAACAAAGAAACGAAATCCACACCCACTAAAATGCTGTCAAAATGCGATTAACCGAGAAATTAGCATGGGTTGTTGTTGTTGTTGTTTCTATTATCAATACTATTCCCATTAAATTACAACTACGAATTCAAGTACACAAGAGAACCTTGGGAACTCGCAAAACTTCATCGAGTTCACGCAATGACAACTGTACGCACTCTCACTCACTCCCACCCCCTTCACTCACTCTCACCCCCTTCACACACTCTTCCAACAACAACTTTTTTACATATTTTTATGTAGGTGGTAATTTTTTCATTCTTTCTTCGTACGAAACACGAGGCACCCACTTCAAAAAGAAGAAGAAGAAGTGTCGAACAGATGATGTTCATTAAAAATCACCGTTGATTTTACGGCGTTTGTTTTCACTTTGGACTGTTTTTTGTTGTAATTATGTGTTACGAGTATTATACGATATCAATACTGGTGCTATTGTTATTTTAGTTATTGTTGTTGCTGTAGTTTTTGTTGTTGTTGTAGTTAATTCTTTATTTTATTATGATTGTGGTTTATGGTCTTTGTTGTACCTATTTATTATGTCATAACTTTTGCCAAAGCCGATGGATGATGCTTTAGACAGAAAAAAACAGAATAACAAAAAAACACATCACAAATAGCAAAAACAAAATACACTCGTCTCGCTCATTCAACTCGGGAAGGCCGGCCGCTTTGTGTACTGAGAAAACAACAGTAACGACAACAACAACAACTACTATATTATCAATAACGGAAAAAAAACAGTAATAACAACAACCGTAATAATAACAACATCAACTGTAATAACAAGAACAACAACTGTAATAATAACAAGAACAACCGTAATAATAACAACGAGTAATAAATACTTAATCCTCAAATTGAAGATGTTTTTGTACCCTACAACTAAAAACTGAGCCTATAGTCACGTTGTCCATCCAGGGTGGCATAACCCGTTACTCTGCCGACTATGAGTGGGCGTGATCCACCCACTTTTTATTTACATAAGCCGAAAGGGGTCTTACATGGATTATATTGATAACTATACAAACTTTCTGATTAAAAGTGTACATAGCATTTTATGATCCTATCAATTGTTGTTGTTGCTGTTCCAAAAGTGGGCGTGGTCCACCCAATTGTGCAGTACTTGCAGCGTGCTTAGAATAAGTCCCAACTTTTTATTACCATAGGAATAAATGTGTTACATAACTTAATCTTTCTTCCTTCGTAGTTTTTCCTTTATAATGATGCAAAAAATTTAAAAAATTAAAGTAATGAAAAAAAGAAAAAACAAACAATTATTTGAAAGTGAAGGGGAAAAGAAATCAAATCATAATTTCTGCGTCTTGTGTAATTCAGTGGATTGAAACGTCAGGATTAACTGAATACACACGCATATATACAATATATATACATATGTGTGCATGTATGTAGTACATGTGTGTATGTAGATTGAACGATCTCTTAATTGAACAATTAAGATGTGATTATTTTGATTTGATTTTATGAACAAAATAAAAAAAACAAAAAAAAATTAACAAGAACAATAAAAGTGTGTACATTTTTGAGTATGTTAAAACTTTTGTTGGTTTTTATTTTATTTTATTGTGCGTGATTTTTTCAAGGTTTCTGGAGAAAACAAAGCTTTTTTATGCGATTTTTTACAAGTAATTTTTAGGATGAAAACGTTTAGGAGCAAATAATTTTTCTAATAATAATAATATTGTTGTTGTTGTAATATTGTTGTTGTTGTTGAAATATTGTTGTTGTATTACAAGGACAGATCCAAAGGGAGTTCAATAGAGTTTTTGTTGTTTTACTGTATCGTATATCTTCAATCGTGTATCGTGAGTTTATTCAATTATAAACTTTTTAAATATACTTTAAAATCAGATATATTTTAGGATTTCGTTTACTTACTTTACAATCTAGTTTTCATGAAACTAAACAATGATTTTGCATTTAATTAAAACACATTTTAACGAAGATTATATTTCAATATAAGTATAACTTTATTTTTTATTAATTATGTATCTCTAATAAATTGAACACATTCTCAATATTATTAAAAATTCTTAAGTAGTATATAGTTAAAAATATTTTTATTATTGTAGATAAAAAATAAAAAATAATTTCAAATATGGTGTTCATTTCCTCTTTTTATTGAAAAAAATAGAGAAGTTATAAAAAACAAATGAATAAAAATGGTTAAAATAACAAAAATAAAAACAGTATAAATTAGTTACAATTTAAACACCTTAAAAAATTTAATTTAATGACATCAACATTTCATTTATGATTTCTTAATGATTCTAATAATTTTCTAAACTATACACATTATATAATGGTACATAACTCATTTAGTAATCAATCTCTTTATTAATCAAGTTTACTTTAGTTATTGTTTCTCTTATTCTTTATTTATTATTAAGTTTCATTATTTTATTGCCACATAAAGAAGATGTTATGATTTAATTAATATTTTAATGGCTTTTTATTTAAAGTTTATTTTATTGTTATTATTATGCTATTTTATTTATTATTGTTAGTCATTTGTTACTATTTCTTTACTATTATTAGTTTTATTATTATTCCTTTATTATTGTTATTATAATTCTTTTATTATTATATTTATTATAAAAAATTATACAGTAAAATTTTAATATCTAACTTAGTTATAATTATAGAAAAAAATACTCGTTTGCCTGAAGATACACTCCGAGTTTTACAGCACATTTGTTGCATTTATGATAGTTAATAATAATGTTTTAATTAATGTTTAAACAATAATTTGGTTTTTTCATAATAATAATGAACATTTTTATCCGAAGAATTTTTTTCCTTCTGAGCGTCTATAATGTTTAATGCTATATTATTATATAATATAGTATATTTTTGTAAATACAATATATATACATATTTATTTTTAAGTATTATTGTATTGAATTAGATTTTGAAGTTGTTTTTATAATTTTAACATTTATTAAATTTGTTTGAATGTTTCTTTTATTCTAATTTAATTATTGTTTCAAAAATGTACTATTTAATATTTATTCTTGTTTCCTTTTTTATATTTTTTAGATATTTTCTGTTACTATTAATAAAAAGAATCTTTTTTATTTTCCCTTCTTAAAGCCACGTTTAACTATTATTACAAATCAATTATTTTTTCATGCCTTTGAATTATTTATTAAATATTAAATAAACATTTTTTTTTTCAAAGCAATTAAAAGAATGTTGAATATTAATCAATAATAAAGTAATTAAGTGATTTGCTTATTAATTAAAGATTAATTTATGAGTTTTTATGAATTAATTTCGATTTGCAATCGAATTTAAAATATTAAAATTTTAAACCAATAGAATTTAACAATTTAATAATCTGAGCTTTTAGCTTTCCGAACGAATATTATTGTTATTCTTCGGACACATTCAACTACATATTTATTTGAGAAAGACATATCGTAATATAAATCTTATGGACAATATAAATAAATATAATAAAAGTGTAGATATCAATAATATATAAATATAAATACAGTAAAAGTGTAGAAACAACAGACTGAGTACCAAGTGTACATAAATTAAATTTCTAGCAAAATTAGTGATCAAAGTGTTTTTGTGAGTTAACAGCAAATCCGTTATCATTACATTTCAATTCCATTTTAATTTCATTTCATTTTGCACTTATGTTTCGAATTTTGTTCCTTTTCCTTCCAATGTTTAAAATAGCTTAGATCATGAGTGCACAAGAATACAGAGCTCGATAAAATTAAATTAAATTTTTATTCTAATTTTCATTTTTATATTAATTCGGACGTGCTTTAAATTATAAATCAAAAATTAAATTAATTATTAAATTTATTTCGTCCTTGACAGTCGAAAACAAGACAAGGCTTCTGTAACATGTTATTAATAATATGAGTCAGCCTGTATTAGAAATAACAATTATACATAATATGAGCCAGGCTATTAAAATAAGAATATGTATTCTACGAGTCAGTTGAATAAACAGTTGAATAGAGTTGAATAGAAAACATACATGAAGTCTTATTACATGGTGTCAGAAGTAAGTGACCTGCGGAAAAATTCACTACTACTACATCATCTGGGACCAAATTGCTTCGATATATTCAATTCTTTTGATGTGGAGGAAGAAACAATTAGTCATAAGGACCTGGTTAAAAAGTTTGAAAGTTACTTTGTACCAAAAGCGAACATTATTATGGAAAGGTACAATTTTTTTTCGAGACGTCAAGCTGCAACTGAAAGTATTGATGAATTTTTAACGTCGTTAAAAAATTTGAGTCAATCGTGTGAGTTCGAAAGTCTAAAAAATGATCTGGTTAGAGACATTTTCATCTGTGGACTAAATAAAAGTCACAACTTTATTCGAGAAAAATTATTAAGTGAAACAAATAAAAAATTGGAAGACATTGTACAAATCGCTAAATCAATGGAAATTTCCAAAGAACATGCAAAAGAATTTGATGTACATGCTACTAACGGGAATAACGGCAACCACGCGGAGTTTATTGGCAAAGTATATGAAAGAGATAGAAGACAACAACAGTATAAATTTCCGAATGCTAAACAGAATAAAAAGCATTCAAACGGAATTCAAACTAATCAAAATGGTATATGTAACAAGTGTGGGCAAAAGCATCAGTTATACCAGTGTCCAGCATGGGGAGTTGATTGTTTCCAATGCAATGGAAAAAACCATTATGCAAAAATGTGCAGAGCAAGAGTTAACAGAAGGATAAGTACACTTGAAACAATGTCACAATCATCAGAAGGAGACATAGAAGAGCTTTTCATTGGAAAAGTTATGACAAAAGCATCTACTAAAACATCTACAGGCATCAAAATCAACAACCAGGAAGTAACAGCACAGATCGACACTGGAGCTGAGGGTAACATATTATCTATTAATTTGTTTAACAAGTTCAAATTGAATGAAAAAATAATTAAAACAACTAATGTTAACCTTCTAACATTTTCTGAAGAAAAATTAGATGTGATAGGGAAATGTTGTTTGGATTGTGTTTATAAAAATTTAAAATTTTCACTTAATTTTTACATTGTTAACTTAAACTGTAAAACTCTTATTGGTCTGGATTCTGCAATGACACTAAATTTAATATGTGCTAAAAATATAAAATTAGTTCAAGCTAACGATAACTCAGATTGCAAAAAATCGCTCATAGAAATATATAAAGATGTATTTAATGGCTTAGGTTGTCTTAAAAACGAATGTCACTTAACTCTTAAACAAAATGCATTGCCAAAAGTAGATCCACCGCGCAAAGTACCGTATCATTTACAAAACGAATTGAGACTTGAGTTAGAGCGTATAGAAAAGTTAGGGGTTATTGTGCGTGAAAATGAACCAACACTTTGGGTAAATTCAACCGTCTTAGTGAGAAAGTCTAATGGAAAATTAAGATTGATCCGAAAATTAAGTAGTGAGATATTAAAAAGAGCGCACACCAACATCAATTCTCGAGGAAGAAAATATAAATGATATTAACAATGATAATATAGATCCGGTCAGTGAAGGGCAAATTGTAACTCGTTTTGGGCGTCAAATAAGACTACCTAAAAGGTACATAGATGAGCAATGAATAATTGAATTTCATTTAAGATATGATTTTTAAACATGTAACACTAATTAAGTCTCATTACAAAAAGGAAGATGTAACATGTTATTAATAATATGAGTCAGCCTGTACTAGAAATAACAATTATACATAATATGAGTCAGGCTATTCAAATAAGAATATGTATTGTACGAGTCAGTTGAATAAAGACAGTTGAATAGAAAACATACATGAAGTCTTATTACTTATTCTTATTATTAAAGCTGAGAGCAGCTTCATAATGTGCTCTCAGCTTTTAGAGGAAAGTACAAAGGGACCAACACCTCAACCTGTGATGCACCACCGCTCACAGAGAAATCAAGTCTTGTTGATATCAGTTTAACGGAATCGGAACTTTTATAATGCTGCATTGAAGCAGAGAATAATATGGAAACATTGCCAAATACGACAACGCATAAATCTATAGTTGAATCCATTTTAGAAGATTTGTGCAATTTCTTGGATACATTAGAAAGTGTAGAAGCACATTATTCTAATGACAACAACGCCAAGAAGGAAAAGTCACTGCTGAGCACATCATCATCGGAAAATCAACCTTTGCGTACTTATAGTAAAACAGTTGCTGCACATGCTAACATTAACGACAGTAACGACAAATTACTGAAAGTATCTGCAACTATGACGCAGAATTTTAATTATCAATTACCAGTGCGAGAAGAAGAATTGAAAAGGGGATAAACTTAATCAAACTCTGACTGTAAAGCAGTGCTGGCCAAAACTTATACAATCATATTTTGTGCATGTGTGAAGCGTTGAGAGAGGTTGTTTTGCGGAAATATTCTCTCTGCGCGGTACACTGAGAAGATTGTTGTTTGGGGGGTTGTTAAACTTTAAATCATGCAAATGATTTTGCAATGAAATTGAGTTTACTATTTCTCAATCTATTCCTAATTCAGATTTTGAAACATCTTTTTTAATAGCAGACTTTAACTTAAATATTAATTGTGCCCTTTCTTCATTAATAACCTTATCAGAATCTAAATGACACGTAGTATAGTGTCTATTTACAAAAAATTTAGATGCGCGTCCCACCTTTTTATTACAAATCATACATTGCGGTTCGCCTAAATTTTCAAAGAAAAAAATATTAATTCTCTCATTCTTTATTAAACATTTTGCTCAGTGCAATTATAAAATAGTCTGGCGCGTTCGTGCTTGCTTGAAGTCTGACCGTCGACTGACTCATTTGATACGAACGATCGCTAGTGTCGGTGTGAAAACCCGACGACTTTTGTCGTGTACATGAGAATAGCCGAGAGAAAAAATTAGCACGCGTGCCTATGGCGTGGCCAGCACTGCTGTAAAGGATAGCAATGCTCTTTCGAAAGGTATTGGTTGCTGTTAAGATTATATAATATATTATATTGTACTTTTTTATTATTTGTACTTTTTTAATTTATTTTATTATTATTATATTTCATTGTACGTGCACATGAATGACTTGAAGCTATCTCGTAGATTTCAGGCGATATATCTCATAGAAATAAAATTTGAGCTTTTCAGCAAACACCCAAATAATGCAAAACTTTCACGACGATCCAAAATTCAATCCATGCCCCACGTAAACGCTGTCGGTATACCATCAAAGAATATGTAATAATATAGAAGACGCATGACTGTGGTACCTAAATCTTGCACTTATTAAAACAAAATTCCTTTAGTAAACGAAAAATAATAAAGAGAAAAAAAATCCAAGTTTGATATTGTGTTAATCGATCGTTTCATTCGCATATCCTTTGACATACAATATTTTATCCCTCATCTATTCTTACGCATAATCATTTATGAAGGAATACAAGCGAACCCGATTTGTATTTATACAAATCCAAAGCAATGGCAATGAGAAGCAAATAACATGAAGTTTCAAACAACTGAAAAGCGAATATGCGTAATAGAGAATGCGTAACAACACAAAAAACTACTCAATGTTGTTTTGCTGTTCAAAAATTCCTTTGAGATGCGCCTTCTATATATTGTATATTCTTTGGTTATGAGATAATAATAACAACAACACACATACAAGAGATAAGAGACCAGCAAAACATCACAAACACAAATATTTTATCTACTGTTAGGTCTAAGACAAATTCGAATGTTATTTTAGGATTCCGAAATATGAACATAAACAAAATGATCAGAAGCTGTTGCGTAGCAAAATACATATGTATGTAATATTCAAAGAAATGTTATTTTAGGATTCTAAGGAATAAATGTAAATAGAATGGTAAGAAGATAGTGCGACGCAAAATATGTAATATGCAATGAAATAATAAGGTATAAAAGAGTGTGAAACTCAAAAAATGAAGTTAGTTCGATTTTGAACAACAAAGGAGAGTTATTGTTATTGCAATTTTTTATATTATCAAAATAAAAAAAATGTATTCAAACAATCGTAACAACCAGCCGCCGCATTCCAACGATCCGCCGCATTTCAAGAGATTGAAATACAAAAAAAAATATGGTACATGTTGAAAAGGAAAAAAATTCAAGGCAATACTTATATATAAATGTTTAGCTGGCAACACTCTTTATTTTTCTATGCTCTCACATTGTTTTGTAATCTTTCATTTTCTTTTTTAAGTTAGTTACGAATAAACGTTCAAACGAATCGGTCGTGTTTTATTGCCAAGGAAAAGTAACTCCAACAGTACAGATGTAAGTATTTTTTGTTTATTATTGTTTAATATATTTTTTTAATAAATATGCAATTTTTATTCTTTCAGAAGGTCAGCAGCGAAAATGCTATTTTCGGACAGCTGGTGGCGGCCCAGCTTGAAAAAATTGAATATTTGGACGCGCTAAAAACCAAAACAGATATAATGGCAATACTAACAAAAGCCATTAATGACGGCGCCAGTAAGGAGACGGAGAGGCTTAAACGCCTCAATACCCAACTTTAGGTAAAACTTTGTGCTATATGTCAAAGGAAGGAAATGGCATTTTTTTGTAATTTTTTTTTTTTATTTCCAGATTGTGATCGATTCCGAAGCCAATCCTAGCTCCCATTCTTAATTTCTTAATATTTTAATTTTAAAAATGAAATGTTAATTTTAGTTTTTTTTATTTTTTGAATTTTAAAGAATTTTAATAAATTTATAATTTATTACAAGACTAAACATATGACTTTTTTATTTTCATTATCATCATCTCCATCAATTCGACAATAGCTTAGACTTCGCGAACGATTGCGCAAAAACATAAGAAAAATCACAAATTAAAAGAAAAAATATAATTCAAAATATACCACAAACTGGTTTCATAGCTTATATCAAAACTAAAATTTGGCGATATTTCACGATCAATATAGAATTCGAATCAAAACAGAACTGACGTATAAAATGGTAAGTTAAGCTATATTTTAATAATTCAATGAATTTCTTCTTTTAAAACAATTTTATATATTTTCAGATTCAACTACATATCAAAATGATCAATCCAGCAATATTGGTGTTGTATTATTATTCTATGATCGTAAGTTGAAATGAATTTCGCAATAGTAGTAAGTACACGATAATAGTAAGTAGATCATAGATTTTGATAAGTATTAATTTTGTTCCTTTTTCAGATAGACGTTGATTTGATAATAAACAATGAAATTGAACGAAATGCGACGGGAAGGGTAAGTTTTGTTACATACTTTCTCTGAGTATTAGAGACTAATAAATAATCCTTTTACAGGTACAAAAAGAGGTGTTTTTCCACTTCAGTAAACCTTTATAAAATAAAGGAGAAATTTAAAGTTTATATGTGCAAATACCAGGAAGAATGGTTTTTCCTTTTTTTTTTTAAATGTGTTTTTTTTTAACAAAACTTTTCCACATTAAAGAAGAAATGTAAAGTTTATGCAAATACCAGTAAGAATGTTATTTATTTTTTACAGTGTTGTCGTTTGTGAACAAAAACCTCTTTTTTAGATTTAAGTTAGCATGAAATTCATGCCATGAACTATGTAAATAACAATATTGAAATTGTTTTTTTTGGTTTATAATGTTATTTTGTAATGGAACACCATTTTTTTTTAAAATTTTATATTATAAAAAACAATAAAGAAAAAAAAAACAATATAAACTATCTTTTCATATCGGAAACGTAACAGAAGAGAAAGCATAGAAATATGAATTTTTTCACGTATATTGCAAATCTTAATATTGCAAAAGAGAGAGAGAGAGATAGCACAAATTCTAATTGCTGTCTCCCAATGTTAATAAGCATCCATGTGTTTGTATGTTTTATTTCACATGTGTGTCGCATACTAATGCTGTCTCTCTCTACCACATATACGACTGTTTACGAAAGTATTTTAAACATACTTTTCTTTCTTTCGCAACCAACCCTAATGAAAAACCGACAAGGGATATTTCAGGATCAATATAGAATTCGAATCAAAACAGAACTGACGTACAAAATGGTAAGTTAAGCTATATTTTAATAATTCAATGAATTTCTTCTTTTAAAACAATTTTAAATATTTTCAGATTCAACTACATATCAAAATGATCAATCCAGCAATATTGGTGTTATACTATTATTCTATGATCGTAAGTTGAAATTAATTTATAATGAACATAAGAATTTCGCAATAGTAGTAAGTACACGATAATAGTAAGTAGATCATAGATTTTGATAAGTATTAATTTTGTTCCTTTTTCAGATAGACGTTGATTTGATAATAAACAATGAAATTGAACGAAATGCAACGGGAAGGGTAAGTTTTGTTACATACTTTCTCTGAGTATTAGAGACTAATAAATAATCCTTTTACAGGTACAAAAAGAGGTGTTTTTCCACTTCAGTAAACCTTTATAAAATAAAGGAGAAATTTAAAGTTTATATGTGCAAATACCAGGAAGAATGGTTTTTCCTTTTTTTTTTTTAAATGTGTTTTTTTTTAACAAAACTTTTCCACATTAAAGAAGAAATGTAAAGTTTATGCAAATACCAGTAAGAATGTTATTTATTTTTTAAAGTGTTGTCGTTTGTGAACAAAAACCTTTTTTTTAGATTTAAGTTAGCATGAAATTCATGCCATGAACTATGTAAATAACAATATTGAAATTGTTTTTTTTGGTTTATAATGTTATTTTGTAATGGAACACCATTTTTTTTAAAAATTTTATATTATAAAAAACAATAAAGAAAAAAAAAACAATATAAACTATCTTTTCATATCGGAAACGTAACAGAAGAGAAAGCATAGAAATATGAATTTTTTCACGTATATTGCAAATCTTAATATTGCAAAAGAGAGAGAGAGAGATAGCACAAATTCTGATTGTTTTCTCCCAATGTCAATAAGCATCCATGTGTTTGTATGTTTTATTTCACATGTGTGTCGCATACTAATGCTGTCTCTCTCTACCACATATACGACTGTTTACGAAAGTATTTTAAACATACTTTTCTTTCTTTCGCAACCAACCCTAAGGAAAAACCAGCAACAACGGATATTTCACGATCAATATAGAATTCGAATCAAAAAAGAACTGACGTACAAAATGGTAAGTTAAGCTATATTTTAATAATTCAATGAATTTCTTCTATTAAAACAATTTTAAATATTTTCAGATTCAACTACATATCAAAATGATCAATCCAGCAATATTGGTGTTATATTATTATTCTATGATCGTAAGTTGAAATTAATTTATAATGAACATAAGAATTTCGCAATAGTAGTAAGTACACGATAATAGTAAGTAGATCATAGATTTTGATAAGTATTAATTTTGTTCCTTTTTCAGATAGACGTTGATTTGATAATAAACAATGAAATTGAACGAAATGCGACAGGAAGGGTAAGTTTTGTTACATACTTTCTCTGAGTATTAGAGACTAATAAATAATCCTTTTACAGGTACAAAAAGAGGTGTTTTTCCACCTCAGTAAACCTTTATAAAATAGAGGAGAAATTTAAAGTTTATATGTGCAAATACCAGGAAGAATGGTTTTTCCTTTTTTTTTTAAATGTGTTTTTTTTTTTAACAAAACTTTTCCACATTAAAGAAGAAATGTAAAGTTTATATATGCAAATACCAGTAAGAATGTTATTTACTTTTTAAAAAGTGTTGTCGTTTGTGAACAAAAACCTTTTTTAGATTTAAGTTAGCATGAAATTCATGCCATGAACTATGTAAATAACAATATTGAAATTGTTTTTTTTGGTTTATAATGTTATTTTGTAATGGAACACCACTTTTTTTAAAAATTTTATATTATAAAAAACAATAAAGAAAAAAAAAAAACAATATAAACTATCTTTTCATATCGGAAACGTAACAGAAGAGAAAGCATAGAAATATGAATTTGTTCACGTATATTGCAAATCTTAATATTGCAAAAGAGAGAGAGAGATAGCACAAATTCTAATTGCTGTCTCCCAATGTTAATAAGCATCCATGTGTTTGTCTGTTTTATTTCACACATGTGCCGCATACTAATGCTGTCTCTCTCTACCACATATACGACTGTTTACGAAAGTATTTTAAACATACTATTCTTTCTTTCGCAACCAACCCTAATGAAAAACCGACAAGGGATATTTCACGATCAATATAGAATTCGAATCAAAACAGAACTGACGTATAAAATGGTAAGTTAAGCTATATTTTAATAATTCAATGAATTTCTTCTTTTAAAACAATTTTATATATTTTCAGATTCAACTACATATCAAAATGATCAATCCAGCAATATTGGTGTTATATTATTATTCTATGATCGTAAGTTGAAATTAATTTATAATGAACATAAGAATTTCGCAATAGTAGTAAGTACACGATAATAGTAAGTAGATCATAGATTTTGATAAGTATTAATTTTGTTCCTTTTTCAGATAGACGTTGATTTGATAATAAACAATGAAATTGAACGAAATGCGACGGGAAGGGTAAGTTTTGTTACATACTTTCTCTGAGTATTAGAGACTAATAAATAATCCTTTTACAGGTACAAAAAGAGGTGTTTTTCCACTTCAGTAAACCTTTATAGAATAAAGGAGAAATTTAAAGTTTATATGTGCAAATACCAGGAAGAATGGTTTTTCCTTTTTTTTTTTAAATGTGTTTTTTTTTTAACAAAACTTTTCCACATTAAAGAAGAAATGTAAAGTTTATATATGCAAATACCAGTAAGAATGTTATTTATTTTTTAAAGTGTTGTCGTTTGTGAACCAAAACCTTTTTTAGATTTAAGTTAGCATGAAATTCATGCTATGAACTATGTAAATAACAATATTGAAATTGTTTTTTTTGGTTTATAATGTTATTTTGTAATGGACACCATTTTTTTTTTAAGTGTTGTCGTTTGTGAACAAAAACCTTTTTGAGATTTAAGTTAGCATGAAATTCATGCCATGAACTGTGTAAATAACAATATTGAAATTGTTTTTTTTGGTTTATTTTGTGATGAAACACCATTTTTTTTTTAAATTTTATATTATAAAAAACAATAAAGAAAAAAAAAAAACAATATAAACTATCTTTTCATATCGGAAACGTAACAGAAGAGAAAGCATAGAAATATGAATTTTTTCACGTATATTGCAAAAGAGAGAGAGAGATAGCAGAAATTCTAATTGCTTTCTCCCAATGTTAATAAGCATCCATCTGTTTGTCTGTTTTATTTCACACATGTGCCGCATACTAATGCTGTCTCTCTCTACCACACATACGCAGACTGTTTACGAAAGTATTTTAAATATACTTTTCCTTCTTTCCCAACCAACCCTAAGGAAAAACCAGCAACAACGGATATTTCGAAAAACACTACACTAGGAGAAAAAAATCGTCTAAAATCAAGAATATAGGACGTAAAACAAGTGTATCCCTTTATAAAAGTCTATAAATACCAAAAATTCTTATTTTAAGCTTGAATATATTATCTTAGAACTGATTTAAAAGTGTAAGATGTATGCAATCTTGGGCAACTGAAGAATGAATTAACAACATTTAATAAAATATTCGCTGCATCATACGTAATGACAATTTTTACTACACAAATTTTATTTTTTTCCTTTTCGATTTCGCTTTCGGGAACAGCTGTTTGTTTATGAATATGAACTTCGTCTTTTTTTTTGCGACAAAGACGCAAGTTACAGTCAATGGCGATCGTTATCGGGCCATGTTGAAGAGGAGGATATTGGCAACATTTGGTTTCAACAGGACGGCGCTACGTGCCACACAGCCGAAGCTACACTCGCATTTTCAAAAAAAAAAAGTTATTTGGCGAACCCTATACAAACAATTTCATTTCTTCGACAGTATATCTGTGCATCGCTTAGTTCTGCAAGGAAAAAACATTCCTTGCGAAGAAGAAACGGATACAATAGATTTGCCGGTACGAGGAGACATATTGGAAAAACTAGTAGAATATATTTATACCAACAATGCGGATTGCTCCTCCATCGAAATTGCAAGCGCTTTGTTGAAGGTGGCGCATGAACTACGCATTGAAGATTTAAAGGAACATTGTTGCACATACCTGCAAACAGAATTGAAAATGCAGAATTACTTACAGTTGATGTCGTTGGCCATGAAAAATGATGTCACCGCCTCTATGAGAAGGCTTTTGAGATGGCTTCGGTTGCTATAAACGGCTATTTAAATTCTTTGGCATCTCCAAGCAGCCATCAACAAGCAGCCGCCATCCTCAATTTAACACCTGATAGTCCGCGAAGAATTGAGGATTCTTTGCGGTATGCCAATGAAAGTGAGGCTGCTGGCTCATCAAATAACGCCAATGAAAATGAGGCTGCTGGATCTTCAAATAACGCCAATGAAAATGAGTCTGCTGGATCTTCAAATAACGCCAATGAAAATGAGGCTGCTGGATCTTCAAATAACGCCAATGAAAATGAGGAAATAGTTTTCGACGGAATGGTCGAAGAAATATCTTTGGATATTCTAAACCACTCACACGATAACAACACTTCAAAACAGGTAATACTTTTCTTACTTTTCATCACATATACTCGTATATAGATAATAGTTATATAGATTTTTGATAAGGGACACCTTCTGAACCGATTTAGTGAAGTCCGTTCGTCTGTCTAACCGGTGAAGATATTATAATGACATTTGCAGAAATTGTTGTTGTATTCCTCCAAAAAAAAACAAGGGATACTTTATTTTCATGTAACCGGAAGGATTGTACTTTCAAATAAAAAAAGAAATTTGAGAAAATATTCAGTAGTTTTTTTTTATAGCATTTTCAAAAAAAAAAGAAAGTTATTTGGCGGACCCTGTATATTCTTTGGTTATGAGATAATAACAACAACAACACACATACAAGAGATAAGAGACCAGCAAAACATCACAAACACAAATATTTTATCTACTGTTATGTCTAAGACAAATTCAAATGTTATTTTAGGATTCCGAAATATGAACATAAACAGAATGATCAGAAGCTGTTGCGTAGCAAAATACATATGTATGTAATATTCAAAGAAATGTTATTTTAGGATTCTAAGGAATAAATGTAAATAGAATGGTAAGAAGATAGTGCGACGCAAAATATGTAATATGCAATGAAATAATAAGGTATAAAAGAGTGTGAAACTCAAAAAATGAAGTTAGTTCAATTTTGAACCACAAAGGAGAGTTATTGTTATTGCAATTTTTTATATTATCAAAATAAAAAAAATGTATTCAAACAATCGTAACAACCAGCCGCCGCATTCCAACGATCCGCCGCATTTCAAGAGATTGAAATACAAAAAAAAATATGGTACAGATGTAAGTATTTTTTGTTTATTATTGTTTAATATATTTTTTTAATAAATATGCAATTTTTATTCTTTTAGAAAGTCAGCAGCGAAAATGCTATTTTCGGCCAGCTGGTGGCGGCCCAGCTTGAAAAAATTGAATATTTGGACGCGCTAAAAGCCAAAACAGATATAATGGCAATACTAACAAAAGCCATTAATGACGGCGCCAGTAAGGAGACGGAGAGGCTTAAACGCCTCAATACCCAACTTTAGGTAAAACTTTGTGCTATATGTCAAAGGAAGGAAATGGCATTTTTTTGTAATTTTTTTTTTTGTATTTCCAGATTGTGATCGATTCCGAAGCCGATCCTAGCTCCCATTCTTAATTTCTTTATATTTTAATTTTAAAAATGAAATGTTAATTTTTGTTTTTTTTTTATTTTTTGAATTTTAAAGAATTTAAATAAATTTATAATTTATTACAAGACTAAACATATGACTTTTTTATTTTCATTATCATCATCTCCATCAATTCGACAATAGCTTAGACTTCGCGAACGATTGCGCAAACACATAAGAAAAATCACAAATAAAAAGAAAAAATATAATACAAAATATACCACAAACTGGTTTCATAGCTTATATCAAAACCCTTTGGCGTCTTTAACAGGTGTGAAAACAATTAATAACACGCTTTATTTAGCTATTCCAATACGGTTCACGAAAAAATTTGTCTATTTCTATGAAAATGTATATATACTTTTACCTTAAATTTAAATTAAATTCTCATGTATCGTTGTAATGACTTTTAATGATTTAATTTCTAATCATTATCTTGGCTACGCATTAAAGCTGTAATCTATTGAAACTTGGACATGTAAACGACGTTGCTTTCCCTGATGACTGATAAACTAAATGAAGGATCCTACTATAGATCTCTGCTCGAATTGAGGTCGTCTAAATGGCCCAACAAACTTGTTAAGGAAAAGTCATGTAGGTTTTCCTCGACCCAACGAGAATTGGACGTAAAATCTCTTATGATGTGCATCGGGCTCAAGTCTTTGAAGATGTTTGTATCTATATTGATATAAGGTAGCCGTAAGGATAAGTTTCAATACTAATCATATTAAATTCCGGTGCTGCCAATAATACCCTCAATAACCATACCAAGTATATTCGCCACGACAATATACTCAATAATTGTAAGTAGAACATAAATTTTGATAATAATTAATTTGTTCCTTCTTCAGATAGACCTGGATATGACAATAAATGATAAAATTCAAAGAAATACGACAGGAATGGTAAGTTTTGTCACATACATTTTGTAAGAATTAAAGACTAATAAATAATCCTTTTGCAGGTACAAACAGAAGTGTTCATCAACTTTACTAAACCTTTGTAGATCAAAGGAAAAATGTACTGTGTATATATGTCATTACCAAGAAAAATGGTAAATTTTTTTTTTTAAATGTGATGTTTTTTTTTGAACAAAACCTTTGTAGATCAAAGGATTTCGTGACAAAGTGAATACACCTTAACCTTAAGGTGTAGGGTATGGTTTCAATTGAAGTAAATATCACATACAAACATACATATGCTTTGGTTATCTCTAAATTCCGAAGAACCGTTAGAATCCAACAAAAATATCTATGCGCTCTTCCACCGGGCATAATACACGTATATTGCAAATCTTAATATTGCAAAAGAGAGAGAGAGATAGCACAAATTCTGATTGTTTTCTCCCAATGTCAATAAGCATCCATGTGTTTGTATGTTTTATTTCACATGTGTGTCGCATACTAATGCTGTCTCTCTCTACCACATATACGACTGTTTACGAAAGTATTTTAAACATACTTTTCTTTCTTTCGCAACCAACCCTAAGGAAAAACCAGCAACAACGGATATTTCACGATCAATATAGAATTCGAATCAAAACAGAACTGACGTACAAAATGGTAAGTTAAGCTATATTTTAATAATTCAATGAATTTCTTCTTTTAAAACAATTTTAAATATTTTCAGATTCAACTACATATCAAAATGATCAATCCAGCAATATTGGTGTTATACTATTATTCTATGATCGTAAGTTGAAATTAATTTATAATGAACATAAGAATTTCGCAATAGTAGTAAGTACACGATAATAGTAAGTAGATCATAGATTTTGATAAGTATTAATTTTGTTCCTTTTTCAGATAGACGTTGATTTGATAATAAACAATGAAATTGAACGAAATGCGACGGGAAGGGTAAGTTTTGTTACATACTTTCTCTGGGTATTAGAGACTAATAAATAATCCTTTTACAGGTACAAAAAGAGGTGTTTTTCCACCTCAGTAAACCTTTATAAAATAGAGGAGAAATTTAAAGTTTATATGTGCAAATACCAGGAAGAATGGTTTTTCCTTTTTTTTTTAAATGTGTTTTTTTTTTTAACAAAACTTTTCCACATTAAAGAAGAAATGTAAAGTTTATGCAAATACCAGTAAGAATGTTATTTACTTTTTAAAAAGTGTTGTCGTTTGTGAACAAAAACCTTTTTTAGATTTAAGTTAGCATGAAATTCATGCCATGAACTATGTAAATAACAATATTGAAATTGTTTTTTTTGGTTTATAATGTTATTTTGTAATGGAACACCACTTTTTTTAAAAATTTTATATTATAAAAAACAATAAAGAAAAAAAAAACAATATAAACTATCTTTTCATATCGGAAACGTAACAGAAGAGAAAGCATAGAAATATGAATTTGTTCACGTATATTGCAAATCTTAATATTGCAAAAGAGAGAGAGAGATAGCACAAATTCTAATTGCTGTCTCCCAATGTTAATAAGCATCCATGTGTTTGTCTGTTTTATTTCACACATGTGCCGCATACTAATGCTGTCTCTCTCTACCACATATACGACTGTTTACGAAAGTATTTTAAACATACTATTCTTTCTTTCGCAACCAACCCTAATGAAAAACCGACAAGGGATATTTCAGGATCAATATAGAATTCGAATCAAAACAGAACTGACGTACAAAATGGTAAGTTAAGCTATATTTTAATAATTCAATGAATTTCTTCTTTTAAAACAATTTTAAATATTTTCAGATTCAACTACATATCAAAATGATCAATCCAACAATATCGGTGTTGTATTATTATTCTATGATCGTAAGTTGAAATTAATTTATAATGAACATAAGCATTTCGCAATAGTAGTAAGTACACGATAATAGTAAGTAGATCATAGATTTTGATAAGTATTAATTTTGTTCCTTTTTCAGATAGACGTTGATTTGATAATAAACAATGAAATTGAACGAAATGCAACGGGAAGGGTAAGTTTTGTTACATACTTTCTCTGAGTATTAGAGACTAAAAAATAATCCTTTTACAGGTACAAAAAGAGGTGTTTTTCCACTTCAGTAAACCTTTATAGAATAAAGGAGAAATTTAAAGTTTATATGTGCAAATACCAGGAAGAATGGTTTTTCCTTTTTTTTGTAAATGTGTTTTTTTTTTAACAAAACTTTTCCACATTAAAGAAGAAATGTAAAGTTTATATATGCAAATACCAGTAAGAATGTTATTTATTTTTTAAAAAGTGTTGTCGTTTGTGAACAAAAACCTTTTTTAGATTTAAGTTAGCATGAAATTCATGCCATGAACACTGTAAATAACAATATTGAAAATGTTTTTTTTTGGTTTATAATGTTATTTTGTAATGGAACACCATTTTTTTTTAAAAGTGTTGTCGTTTGTGAACAAAAACCCTTTTGAGATTTAAGTTAGCATGAAATTCATGCCATGAACTGTGTAAATAACAATATTGAAATTGTTTTTTTTGGTTTATAATGTTATTTTGTGATGAAACACCATTTTTTTTTAAAATTTTATATTATAAAAAACAATAAAGAAAAAAAAAAAAAATATAAACTATCTTTTCATATCGGAAACGTAACAGAAGAGAAAGCATAGAAATATGAACTTTTTCACGTATATTGCAAATCTTAATATTGCAAAAGAGAGAGAGAGATAGCACAAATTCTAATTGCTTTCTCCCAATGTTAATAAGCATCCATGTGTTTGTCTGTTTTATTTCACACATGTGCCGCATACTAATGCTGTCTCTCTCTACCACACATACGCAGACTGTTTACGAAAGTATTTTAAAGATACTTTTCCTTCTTTCCCAACCAACCCTAAGGAAAAACCAGCAACAACGGATATTTCGCGATCAATGTAGAATTCGAATCCAAAGAGTACTCACGTGGAAAATGGTAAGTTAAGATATATTTTAATAATTCAATCAATTTCTTGTTTTAAAACAATTTTAAATATTTTCAGATTCAACTACAGATTAAAATTACCATTCCGTCAATATGGTTCTTGTATTTTTATTCTATAATCGTAAGTTGAACATAAATTATAATGAACATAATTTTTTCACAATAATTCAATTTTAAAAATTTACAGATACATCTGGACGTAAATTGGAACATCAATGTTCCAATAATACCCTCAATAACCATACCAAGTATATTCGCCACGACAATATACTCAATAATTGATAAAATTCAAAGAAATACGACAGGAATGGTAAGTTTTGTCACATACATTTTGTAAGAATTAAAGACTAATAAATAATCCTATTGCAGGTACAAACAGAGGTTTTCATCAACTTTACTAAACCTTTGTAGATCAAAGGAAAAATGTATATATGTCATTACCAAGAAAAATGGTAATTTTTTTTTTTAAATGTGATGTTTTGTTTTGAACAAAAGCTTTGTAGATCAAAGGAAAAATGTACTGTGTATATATGTCATTACCAAGAAAAATGGTAATTTTTTTTTTTTTTAAATGTACGACTCAAAAGAAACCAATAGACATTTTCTTCGGAAGACACATACGCGCCACACCAGAACAATACGAAAATGCACGAAAACAAAACATCGAACAGTTAAAACTAAAACAAATCAAAGACCTAGAAACGCACAACAAGAATCGACAAGCCTTGAAAACCTACTCCCCTGGTGAAACTATCTACGTAAAATTAAATAAGCGACTAGGTTCAAAATTATCCCCAAGATACAGAAAAGCGTTAGTAAAAGAAAATAAATCAAATACTGTAGTCACTGAAACAGGACGAATAGCACATAAAAGTATAATAAAAAACTAAAATTAATTTTCAGATTATATGCTTGCAGTAGCACAGCCGAAGTAAAAATTATGGATTACACGAACTCACAGATACTGACAGTCAATACACGAATTACCAGACTGCAGACCCGAACCTTCAAACTCATACACGACATAGATATTACACCTTACAAAACCACGCTACAGGACTTGAAGACCGCCATCGAATCCAAAGTTGGAAACAACGACCCCCTGTTTCCCTACCTATCCCATGAAATCACCCACATCCAAGAGCAACTCAGTAGATTAGAAACTAAACATAAAAATAAACGTTCAATAGACATCCTAGGGACGGCATGGAAATGGATTGCCGGGAGTCAACGCAATAATCAACGCAAAACTAAACAATTTATTAAAAAATAATAATAAACAAGTAATAATAAATAAACTTGTAATAGATAGAATAAGTAATATAACGAAGATGTGAAATAGAATTTTAGCCACTCTTAAACATCACTATAATGAACAATTTATTTACACATCTGAAATTAAATATAAGTTACAGATAATAAAAGAAGAATTAACAAATATAGAATACGCAATACATTGGGCTAAGGCCGGCGTAATAAAATCTTTCCTATTTTCTAAGTATGAAATACAAATGTTAAGAGAAATATATGAACATAATGAACTAGATTACATAAACACTGACGAAATGATCGAATTTGAAAATGCAAAAATAGCTGTAAGAAACAACACAATTCTATATATAATCAGTATTATATCAGTAACCCATTATAAGTAAAACATTATGTGAAACATTTTTAATAAAACCATTAAAAAAAAACCAAGTTATTATAAGACTTCCATTTGAATATGTTATTCAATGCGAAAGTCAGATATTAGGAATAAGAAAAGATTGTCAAATCTTTAACAGATTACAAATATGTAATAATAAAAATATAATTAACATAAATAATACAACCTCCATACACATCCATACACATCTGCTAATGAGCAAAAACTCCACATGCGAAGCCATCAACAATCAACACGTACCATCGGTAGAAACCATATTGCCAGGACTTCTGCTCCTAAACCAATACAATGGAACTATTATAGCAAACCAGGAAACAATAAATTTAACTGGATCCTACTTAATCCAGTACCATAATAGTCCATATACGTCGATCATCAAATCTACACGTACGCAGAAGCATCTTACAACAAACCGATGCCCGCCATCCTACAAGCCGATGTCCCATCAACATCAATTAAAGAAGTACTTAGCTTAGAAATGCCAAAGGATCTTCACCTTTCAAACACAAAAAGTATCGGAAATTTAAATTCAAAAAGCAAGATTAACCTAGGATCAAACATTACTACAACATTACTTACGCTAATTGTAATAATAGCAATAGCTATTAAAATTTGGATGAACAAAAAACAAGGAAAACATGTAGTTCAAATACAATTAAATAATCCTACCCCAAAAGAAGAACAACCCATAAAACAAGAAAATCAAATATTGCAAATAATTCCAAAAAATTAATCTCATCAAACGGGGACGTTTGCATTTAAGAGGGGAGGAGTTAACACCTAGAAAATTCAAAGTCTTCACATGGATCAACCCAACACCTCATGCCACGTAAAATGCCAAATGTCACGGACAAAGCATCGAGTTGCATCCTGCCAAGCACCAAATTCTACAGAATATGCTGACGCCGATACTGCAGAAGAGCACAACAGACAGCAGCAGCGGAGATTGCAGCAGCAGAGGAGTAGCAGAGCAGAATAATTTTAAACTATAAGAATTGTTAGCTATTATTCGTTAAGTTAGTTGGAATCTAATAAAGCTTTTTTAAAAACTTATTAAAACCTAAAAAGGTTTAACTTATATATAACTTTTACAGGTACAAAAAGAGGTGTTTTTCCACTTCAGTAAACCTTTATAAAATAAAGGAGAAATTTAAAGTTTATATGTGCAAATACCAGGAAGAATGGTTTTTCCTTTTTTTTTTTTAAATGTGTTTTTTTTTAACAAAACTTTTCCACATTAAAGAAGAAATGTAAAGTTTATGCAAATACCAGTAAGAATGTTATTTATTTTTTAAAGTGTTGTCGTTTGTGAACAAAAACCTTTTTTTTAGATTTAAGTTAGCATGAAATTCATGCCATGAACTATGTAAATAACAATATTGAAATTGTTTTTTTTGGTTTATAATGTTATTTTGTAATGGAACACCATTTTTTTTAAAAATTTTATATTATAAAAAACAATAAAGAAAAAAAAAACAATATAAACTATCTTTTCATATCGGAAACGTAACAGAAGAGAAAGCATAGAAATATGAATTTTTTCACGTATATTGCAAATCTTAATATTGCAAAAGAGAGAGAGAGAGATAGCACAAATTCTGATTGTTTTCTCCCAATGTCAATAAGCATCCATGTGTTTGTATGTTTTATTTCACATGTGTGTCGCATACTAATGCTGTCTCTCTCTACCACATATACGACTGTTTACGAAAGTATTTTAAACATACTTTTCTTTCTTTCGCAACCAACCCTAAGGAAAAACCAGCAACAACGGATATTTCACGATCAATATAGAATTCGAATCAAAACAGAACTGACGTACAAAATGGTAAGTTAAGCTATATTTTAATAATTCAATGAATTTCTTCTTTTAAAACAATTTTAAATATTTTCAGATTCAACTACATATCAAAATGATCAATCCAGCAATATTGGTGTTATATTATTATTCTATGATCGTAAGTTGAAATTAATTTATAATGAACATAAGAATTTCGCAATAGTAGTAAGTACACGATAATAGTAAGTAGATCATAGATTTTGATAAGTATTAATTTTGTTCCTTTTTCAGATAGACGTTGATTTGATAATAAACAATGAAATTGAACGAAATGCGACGGGAAGGGTAAGTTTTGTTACATACTTTCTCTGAGTATTAGAGACTAATAAATAATCCTTTTACAGGTACAAAAAGAGGTGTTTTTCCACCTCAGTAAACCTTTATAAAATAGAGGAGAAATTTAAAGTTTATATGTGCAAATACCAGGAAGAATGGTTTTTCCTTTTTTTTTTAAATGTGTTTTTTTTTTTAACAAAACTTTTCCACATTAAAGAAGAAATGTAAAGTTTATATATGCAAATACCAGTAAGAATGTTATTTACTTTTTAAAAAGTGTTGTCGTTTGTGAACAAAAACCTTTTTTAGATTTAAGTTAGCATGAAATTCATGCCATGAACTATGTAAATAACAATATTGAAATTGTTTTTTTTGGTTTATAATGTTATTTTGTAATGGAACACCACTTTTTTTAAAAATTTTATATTATAAAAAACAATAAAGAAAAAAAAAACAATATAAACTATCTTTTCATATCGGAAACGTAACAGAAGAGAAAGCATAGAAATATGAATTTGTTCACGTATATTGCAAATCTTAATATTGCAAAAGAGAGAGATAGCACAAATTCTAATTGCTGTCTCCCAATGTTAATAAGCATCCATGTGTTTGTCTGTTTTATTTCACACATGTGCCGCATACTAATGCTGTCTCTCTCTACCACATATACGACTGTTTACGAAAGTATTTTAAACATACTATTCTTTCTTTCGCAACCAACCCTAATGAAAAACCGACAAGGGATATTTCACGATCAATATAGAATTCGAATCAAAACAGAACTGACGTATAAAATGGTAAGTTAAGCTATATTTTAATAATTCAATGAATTTCTTCTTTTAAAACAATTTTATATATTTTCAGATTCAACTACATATCAAAATGATCAATCCAGCAATATTGGTGTTATATTATTATTCTATGATCGTAAGTTGAAATTAATTTATAATGAACATAAGAATTTCGCAATAGTAGTAAGTACACGATAATAGTAAGTAGATCATAGATTTTGATAAGTATTAATTTTGTTCCTTTTTCAGATAGACGTTGATTTGATAATAAACAATGAAATTGAACGAAATGCGACGGGAAGGGTAAGTTTTGTTACATACTTTCTCTGAGTATTAGAGACTAATAAATAATCCTTTTACAGGTACAAAAAGAGGTGTTTTTCCACTTCAGTAAACCTTTATAGAATAAAGGAGAAATTTAAAGTTTATATGTGCAAATACCAGGAAGAATGGTTTTTCCTTTTTTTTTTTAAATATGTTTTTTTTTTAACAAAACTTTTCCACATTAAAGAAGAAATGTAAAGTTTATATATGCAAATACCAGTAAGAATGTTATTTATTTTTTAAAGTGTTGTCGTTTGTGAACCAAAACCTTTTTTAGATTTAAGTTAGCATGAAATTCATGCTATGAACTATGTAAATAACAATATTGAAATTGTTTTTTTTGGTTTATAATGTTATTTTGTAATGGACACCATTTTTTTTTTAAGTGTTGTCGTTTGTGAACAAAAACCTTTTTGAGATTTAAGTTAGCATGAAATTCATGCCATGAACTGTGTAAATAACAATATTGAAATTGTTTTTTTTGGTTTATTTTGTGATGAAACACCATTTTTTTTTTAAATTTTATATTATAAAAAACAATAAAGAAAAAAAAAAAACAATATAAACTATCTTTTCATATCGGAAACGTAACAGAAGAGAAAGCATAGAAATATGAATTTTTTCACGTATATTGCAAATCTTAATATTGCAAAAGAGAGAGAGAGATAGCAGAAATTCTAATTGCTTTCTCCCAATGTTAATAAGCATCCATCTGTTTGTCTGTTTTATTTCACACATGTGCCGCATACTAATGCTGTCTCTCTCTACCACACATACGCAGACTGTTTACGAAAGTATTTTAAATATACTTTTCCTTCTTTCCCAACCAACCCTAAGGAAAAACCAGCAACAACGGATATTTCGAAAAACACTACACTAGGAGAAAAAAATCGTCTAAAATCAAGAATATAGGACGTAAAACAAGTGTATCCCTTTATAAAAGTCTATAAATACCAAAAATTCTTATTTTAAGCTTGAATATATTATCTTAGAACTGATTTAAAAGTGTAAGATGTATGCAATCTTGGGCAACTGAAGAATGAATTAACAACATTTAATAAAATATTCGCTGCATCATACGTAATGACAATTTTTACTACACAAATTTTATTTTTTTCCTTTTCGATTTCGCTTTCGGGAACAGCTGTTTGTTTATGAATATGAACTTCGTCTTTTTTTTTGCGACAAAGACGCAAGTTACAGTCAATGGCGATCGTTATCGGGCCATGTTGAAGAGGAGGATATTGGCAACATTTGGTTTCAACAGGACGGCGCTACGTGCCACACAGCCGAAGCTACACTCGCATTTTCAAAAAAAAAAAGTTATTTGGCGAACCCTATACAAACAATTTCATTTCTTCGACAGTATATCTGTGCATCGCTTAGTTCTGCAAGGAAAAAACATTCCTTGCGAAGAAGAAACGGATACAATAGATTTGCCGGTACGAGGAGACATATTGGAAAAACTAGTAGAATATATTTATACCAACAATGCGGATTGCTCCTCCATCGAAATTGCAAGCGCTTTGTTGAAGGTGGCGCATGAACTACGCATTGAAGATTTAAAGGAACATTGTTGCACATACCTGCAAACAGAATTGAAAATGCAGAATTACTTACAGTTGATGTCGTTGGCCATGAAAAATGATGTCACCGCCTCTATGAGAAGGCTTTTGAGATGGCTTCGGTTGCTATAAACGGCTATTTAAATTCTTTGGCATCTCCAAGCAGCCATCAACAAGCAGCCGCCATCCTCAATTTAACACCTGATAGTCCGCGAAGAATTGAGGATTCTTTGCGGTATGCCAATGAAAGTGAGGCTGCTGGCTCATCAAATAACGCCAATGAAAATGAGGCTGCTGGATCTTCAAATAACGCCAATGAAAATGAGTCTGCTGGATCTTCAAATAACGCCAATGAAAATGAGGCTGCTGGATCTTCAAATAACGCCAATGAAAATGAGGAAATAGTTTTCGACGGAATGGTCGAAGAAATATCTTTGGATATTCTAAACCACTCACACGATAACAACACTTCAAAACAGGTAATACTTTTCTTACTTTTCATCACATATACTCGTATATAGATAATAGTTATATAGATTTTTGATAAGGGACACCTTCTGAACCGATTTAGTGAAGTCCGTTCGTCTGTCTAACCGGTGAAGATATTATAATGACATTTGCAGAAATTGTTGTTGTATTCCTCCAAAAAAAAACAAGGGATACTTTATTTTCATGTAACCGGAAGGATTGTACTTTCAAATAAAAAAAGAAATTTGAGAAAATATTCAGTAGTTTTTTTTTATAGCATTTTCAAAAAAAAAAGAAAGTTATTTGGCGGACCCTGTATATTCTTTGGTTATGAGATAATAACAACAACAACACACATACAAGAGATAAGAGACCAGCAAAACATCACAAACACAAATATTTTATCTACTGTTATGTCTAAGACAAATTCAAATGTTATTTTAGGATTCCGAAATATGAACATAAACAGAATGATCAGAAGCTGTTGCGTAGCAAAATACATATGTATGTAATATTCAAAGAAATGTTATTTTAGGATTCTAAGGAATAAATGTAAATAGAATGGTAAGAAGATAGTGCGACGCAAAATATGTAATATGCAATGAAATAATAAGGTATAAAAGAGTGTGAAACTCAAAAAATGAAGTTAGTTCAATTTTGAACCACAAAGGAGAGTTATTGTTATTGCAATTTTTTATATTATCAAAATAAAAAAAATGTATTCAAACAATCGTAACAACCAGCCGCCGCATTCCAACGATCCGCCGCATTTCAAGAGATTGAAATACAAAAAAAAATATGGTACAGATGTAAGTATTTTTTGTTTATTATTGTTTAATATATTTTTTTAATAAATATGCAATTTTTATTCTTTTAGAAAGTCAGCAGCGAAAATGCTATTTTCGGCCAGCTGGTGGCGGCCCAGCTTGAAAAAATTGAATATTTGGACGCGCTAAAAGCCAAAACAGATATAATGGCAATACTAACAAAAGCCATTAATGACGGCGCCAGTAAGGAGACGGAGAGGCTTAAACGCCTCAATACCCAACTTTAGGTAAAACTTTGTGCCAAAGGAAGGAAATGGCATTTTTTTGTAATTTTTTTTTTTGTATTTCCAGATTGTGATCGATTCCGAAGCCGATCCTAGCTCCCATTCTTAATTTCTTTATATTTTAATTTTAAAAATGAAATGTTAATTTTTGTTTTTTTTTTATTTTTTGAATTTTAAAGAATTTAAATAAATTTATAATTTATTACAAGACTAAACATATGACTTTTTTATTTTCATTATCATCATCTCCATCAATTCGACAATAGCTTAGACTTCGCGAACGATTGCGCAAACACATAAGAAAAATCACAAATAAAAAGAAAAAATATAATACAAAATATACCACAAACTGGTTTCATAGCTTATATCAAAACCCTTTGGCGTCTTTAACAGGTGTGAAAACAATTAATAACACGCTTTATTTAGCTATTCCAATACGGTTCACGAAAAAATTTGTCTATTTCTATGAAAATGTATATATACTTTTACCTTAAATTTAAATTAAATTCTCATGTATCGTTGTAATGACTTTTAATGATTTAATTTCTAATCATTATCTTGGCTACGCATTAAAGCTGTAATCTATTGAAACTTGGACATGTAAACGACGTTGCTTTCCCTGATGACTGATAAACTAAATGAAGGATCCTACTATAGATCTCTGCTCGAATTGAGGTCGTCTAAATGGCCCAACAAACTTGTTAAGGAAAAGTCATGTAGGTTTTCCTCGACCCAACGAGAATTGGACGTAAAATCTCTTATGATGTGCATCGGGCTCAAGTCTTTGAAGATGTTTGTATCTATATTGATATAAGGTAGCCGTAAGGATAAGTTTCAATACTAATCATATTAAATTCCGGTGCTGCCAATAATACCCTCAATAACCATACCAAGTATATTCGCCACGACAATATACTCAATAATTGTAAGTAGAACATAAATTTTGATAATAATTAATTTGTTCCTTCTTCAGATAGACCTGGATATGACAATAAATGATAAAATTCAAAGAAATACGACAGGAATGGTAAGTTTTGTCACATACATTTTGTAAGAATTAAAGACTAATAAATAATCCTTTTGCAGGTACAAACAGAAGTGTTCATCAACTTTACTAAACCTTTGTAGATCAAAGGAAAAATGTACTGTGTATATATGTCATTACCAAGAAAAATGGTAAATTTTTTTTTTTAAATGTGATGTTTTTTTTGAACAAAACCTTTGTAGATCAAAGGATTTCGTGACAAAGTGAATACACCTTAACCTTAAGGTGTAGGGTATGGTTTCAATTGAAGTAAATATCACATACAAACATACATATGCTTTGGTTATCTCTAAATTCCGAAGAACCGTTAGAATCCAACAAAAATATCTATGCGCTCTTCCACCGGGCATAATACACGTATATTGCAAATCTTAATATTGCAAAAGAGAGAGAGAGATAGCACAAATTCTGATTGTTTTCTCCCAATGTCAATAAGCATCCATGTGTTTGTATGTTTTATTTCACATGTGTGTCGCATACTAATGCTGTCTCTCTCTACCACATATACGACTGTTTACGAAAGTATTTTAAACATACTTTTCTTTCTTTCGCAACCAACCCTAAGGAAAAACCAGCAACAACGGATATTTCACGATCAATATAGAATTCGAATCAAAACAGAACTGACGTACAAAATGGTAAGTTAAGCTATATTTTAATAATTCAATGAATTTCTTCTTTTAAAACAATTTTAAATATTTTCAGATTCAACTACATATCAAAATGATCAATCCAGCAATATTGGTGTTATACTATTATTCTATGATCGTAAGTTGAAATTAATTTATAATGAACATAAGAATTTCGCAATAGTAGTAAGTACACGATAATAGTAAGTAGATCATAGATTTTGATAAGTATTAATTTTGTTCCTTTTTCAGATAGACGTTGATTTGATAATAAACAATGAAATTGAACGAAATGCGACGGGAAGGGTAAGTTTTGTTACATACTTTCTCTGGGTATTAGAGACTAATAAATAATCCTTTTACAGGTACAAAAAGAGGTGTTTTTCCACCTCAGTAAACCTTTATAAAATAGAGGAGAAATTTAAAGTTTATATGTGCAAATACCAGGAAGAATGGTTTTTCCTTTTTTTTTTAAATGTGTTTTTTTTTTTAACAAAACTTTTCCACATTAAAGAAGAAATGTAAAGTTTATGCAAATACCAGTAAGAATGTTATTTACTTTTTAAAAAGTGTTGTCGTTTGTGAACAAAAACCTTTTTTAGATTTAAGTTAGCATGAAATTCATGCCATGAACTATGTAAATAACAATATTGAAATTGTTTTTTTTGGTTTATAATGTTATTTTGTAATGGAACACCACTTTTTTTAAAAATTTTATATTATAAAAAACAATAAAGAAAAAAAAAAACAATATAAACTATCTTTTCATATCGGAAACGTAACAGAAGAGAAAGCATAGAAATATGAATTTGTTCACGTATATTGCAAATCTTAATATTGCAAAAGAGAGAGAGAGATAGCACAAATTCTAATTGCTGTCTCCCAATGTTAATAAGCATCCATGTGTTTGTCTGTTTTATTTCACACATGTGCCGCATACTAATGCTGTCTCTCTCTACCACATATACGACTGTTTACGAAAGTATTTTAAACATACTATTCTTTCTTTCGCAACCAACCCTAATGAAAAACCGACAAGGGATATTTCAGGATCAATATAGAATTCGAATCAAAACAGAACTGACGTACAAAATGGTAAGTTAAGCTATATTTTAATAATTCAATGAATTTCTTCTTTTAAAACAATTTTAAATATTTTCAGATTCAACTACATATCAAAATGATCAATCCAACAATATCGGTGTTGTATTATTATTCTATGATCGTAAGTTGAAATTAATTTATAATGAACATAAGCATTTCGCAATAGTAGTAAGTACACGATAATAGTAAGTAGATCATAGATTTTGATAAGTATTAATTTTGTTCCTTTTTCAGATAGACGTTGATTTGATAATAAACAATGAAATTGAACGAAATGCAACGGGAAGGGTAAGTTTTGTTACATACTTTCTCTGAGTATTAGAGACTAAAAAATAATCCTTTTGCAGGTACAAAAAGAGGTGTTTTTCCACTTCAGTAAACCTTTATAGAATAAAGGAGAAATTTAAAGTTTATATGTGCAAATACCAGGAAGAATGGTTTTTCCTTTTTTTTGTAAATGTGTTTTTTTTTTAACAAAACTTTTCCACATTAAAGAAGAAATGTAAAGTTTATATATGCAAATACCAGTAAGAATGTTATTTATTTTTTAAAAAGTGTTGTCGTTTGTGAACAAAAACCTTTTTTAGATTTAAGTTAGCATGAAATTCATGCCATGAACTATGTAAATAACAATATTGAAAATGTTTTTTTTTGGTTTATAATGTTATTTTGTAATGGAACACCATTTTTTTTTAAAAGTGTTGTCGTTTGTGAACAAAAACCCTTTTGAGATTTAAGTTAGCATGAAATTCATGCCATGAACTGTGTAAATAACAATATTGAAATTGTTTTTTTTGGTTTATAATGTTATTTTGTGATGAAACACCATTTTTTTTAAAATTTTATATTATAAAAAACAATAAAGAAAAAAAAAAAAAATATAAACTATCTTTTCATATCGGAAACGTAACAGAAGAGAAAGCATAGAAATATGAACTTTTTCACGTATATTGCAAATCTTAATATTGCAAAAGAGAGAGAGAGATAGCACAAATTCTAATTGCTTTCTCCCAATGTTAATAAGCATCCATGTGTTTGTCTGTTTTATTTCACACATGTGCCGCATACTAATGCTGTCTCTCTCTACCACACATACGCAGACTGTTTACGAAAGTATTTTAAAGATACTTTTCCTTCTTTCCCAACCAACCCTAAGGAAAAACCAGCAACAACGGATATTTCGCGATCAATGTAGAATTCGAATCCAAAGAGTACTCACGTGGAAAATGGTAAGTTAAGATATATTTTAATAATTCAATCAATTTCTTGTTTTAAAACAATTTTAAATATTTTCAGATTCAACTACAGATTAAAATTACCATTCCGTCAATATGGTTCTTGTATTTTTATTCTATAATCGTAAGTTGAACATAAATTATAATGAACATAATTTTTTCACAATAATTCAATTTTAAAAATTTACAGATACATCTGGACGTAAATTGGAACATCAATGTTCCAATAATACCCTCAATAACCATACCAAGTATATTCGCCACGACAATATACTCAATAATTGATAAAATTCAAAGAAATACGACAGGAATGGTAAGTTTTGTCACATACATTTTGTAAGAATTAAAGACTAATAAATAATCCTATTGCAGGTACAAACAGAGGTTTTCATCAACTTTACTAAACCTTTGTAGATCAAAGGAAAAATGTATATATGTCATTACCAAGAAAAATGGTAATTTTTTTTTTTAAATGTGATGTTTTGTTTTGAACAAAAGCTTTGTAGATCAAAGGAAAAATGTACTGTGTATATATGTCATTACCAAGAAAAATGGTAATTTTTTTTTTTTTAAATGTACGACTCAAAAGAAACCAATAGACATTTTCTTCGGAAGACACATACGCGCCACACCAGAACAATACGAAAATGCACGAAAACAAAACATCGAACAGTTAAAACTAAAACAAATCAAAGACCTAGAAACGCACAACAAGAATCGACAAGCCTTGAAAACCTACTCCCCTGGTGAAACTATCTACGTAAAATTAAATAAGCGACTAGGTTCAAAATTATCCCCAAGATACAGAAAAGCGTTAGTAAAAGAAAATAAATCAAATACTGTAGTCACTGAAACAGGACGAATAGCACATAAAAGTATAATAAAAAACTAAAATTAATTTTCAGATTATATGCTTGCAGTAGCACAGCCGAAGTAAAAATTATGGATTACACGAACTCACAGATACTGACAGTCAATACACGAATTACCAGACTGCAGACCCGAACCTTCAAACTCATACACGACATAGATATTACACCTTACAAAACCACGCTACAGGACTTGAAGACCGCCATCGAATCCAAAGTTGGAAACAACGACCCCCTGTTTCCCTACCTATCCCATGAAATCACCCACATCCAAGAGCAACTCAGTAGATTAGAAACTAAACATAAAAATAAACGTTCAATAGACATCCTAGGGACGGCATGGAAATGGATTGCCGGGAGTCCCGATCATTCAGATTTAGAAATAATCAACGCAAAACTAAACAATTTATTAAAAAATAATAATAAACAAGTAATAATAAATAAACTTGTAATAGATAGAATAAGTAATATAACGAAGATGTGAAATAGAATTTTAGCCACTCTTAAACATCACTATAATGAACAATTTATTTACACATCTGAAATTAAATATAAGTTACAGATAATAAAAGAAGAATTAACAAATATAGAATACGCAATACATTGGGCTAAGGCCGGCGTAATAAAATCTTTCCTATTTTCTAAGTATGAAATACAAATGTTAAGAGAAATATATGAACATAATGAACTAGATTACATAAACACTGACGAAATGATCGAATTTGAAAATGCAAAAATAGCTGTAAGAAACAACACAATTCTATATATAATCAGTATTATATCAGTAACCCATTATAAGTAAAACATTATGTGAAACATTTTTAATAAAACCATTAAAAAAAAACCAAGTTATTATAAGACTTCCATTTGAATATGTTATTCAATGCGAAAGTCAGATATTAGGAATAAGAAAAGATTGTCAAATCTTTAACAGATTACAAATATGTAATAATAAAAATATAATTAACATAAATAATACAACCTCCATACACATCCATACACATCTGCTAATGAGCAAAAACTCCACATGCGAAGCCATCAACAATCAACACGTACCATCGGTAGAAACCATATTGCCAGGACTTCTGCTCCTAAACCAATACAATGGAACTATTATAGCAAACCAGGAAACAATAAATTTAACTGGATCCTACTTAATCCAGTACCATAATAGTCCATATACGTCGATCATCAAATCTACACGTACGCAGAAGCATCTTACAACAAACCGATGCCCGCCATCCTACAAGCCGATGTCCCATCAACATCAATTAAAGAAGTACTTAGCTTAGAAATGCCAAAGGATCTTCACCTTTCAAACACAAAAAGTATCGGAAATTTAAATTCAAAAAGCAAGATTAACCTAGGATCAAACATTACTACAACATTACTTACGCTAATTGTAATAATAGCAATAGCTATTAAAATTTGGATGAACAAAAAACAAGGAAAACATGTAGTTCAAATACAATTAAATAATCCTACCCCAAAAGAAGAACAACCCATAAAACAAGAAAATCAAATATTGCAAATAATTCCAAAAAATTAATCTCATCAAACGGGGACGTTTGCATTTAAGAGGGGAGGAGTTAACACCTAGAAAATTCAAAGTCTTCACATGGATCAACCCAACACCTCATGCCACGTAAAATGCCAAATGTCACGGACAAAGCATCGAGTTGCATCCTGCCAAGCACCAAATTCTACAGAATATGCTGACGCCGATACTGCAGAAGAGCACAACAGACAGCAGCAGCGGAGATTGCAGCAGCAGAGGAGTAGCAGAGCAGAATAATTTTAAACTATAAGAATTGTTAGCTATTATTCGTTAAGTTAGTTGGAATCTAATAAAGCTTTTTTAAAAACTTATTAAAACCTAAAAAGGTTTAACTTATATATGTCAATACCAAGAAAAATGGTAATTTTTTTTTTTTTAATTGTGATGTTTTTTTATCAACAAAACCTTTGTAGATTTAAGTTAACATGAACTATGTAAAATATTGAAATTTTTTTTGTTTCAATATTGTTATGAAATGCCCATTTTTTTTGTTTATGTTATATTGTGATGGAACACAATTTTTCTTTTTTACAATTTATATTATTAAAACAATAAAGGAAAAAAAAAAACTTCAGATTACTGCCCATACTTGCTTCAATTTTATCTAATATTCTAAGGCACTCTTGGAATTCCTCCTTAAAATAAAGCCAGGAATGTAGAGAGCGCTGAGCTCCTAAGAGTAAACAACGAATCTTTTAAGCGCATCTTTTGCCTGTGACATTAACTTGGACTCCTTATCGGACCGTTTAAAAGACCCTGAACAAGACGTTACTTCATCAGGATCAATTTTATATGTTCTCCCTACACATACTTAAGATAAATGCATAGAATTAGTTGTGGTAAATGTGAATTAATGATAATTAACCTACTTGTAGTATTCAGGATCTTCGTGTCTGTAAGCGTGTTGCACAATCAGAAAACGTTTACTGAACTTTCGGCCGCAACACACAAGACGACTACGGTTTCAGGCTCTCATGATGTATTCTAAAGTGATTCGTTAACTCCACGAAATTATTACCAACAAAACGGCATAATTCGCAACCAATTGAAATATATTTTTGTATTATATCATCATCACGTTCGGTCAAAATCTTTCGGTGTTTCTGTTTTTTCACATTGTGGATTTTAGTAATTGCAATAGACTTGTTATCATTATTGCATCGTCTCGACCGCTTTGTTATCAATTTCAGTCCTTTATTGATGCTTAGGCCACTCTTTGTTGTATTACTTTGATGTTTCGTACGACGGTCCTCTATTTTAACGTTTGAGTTTTTTTATTAAAATTTTGTAGACCGTAATTTAGCTGTTACAGATCCCTCTTCTTCCTTGACGCATAAATCTGTTTCAAGTTCTGATTGGATCTTTCGTTTGTTTTTCCTATAATTTATACTCTGATCCCGATTGAGGGTACAAATCGACTGAGCATCAACATAATAAGACGTAAAATCCTCGATGTCCTCCTTGCCACGTTGGCCACCGTAAATATACAGTTATTTTTCTATTAAGATAAAAGAAAAGAATAAAACAAGTTGAAACTCAAATTTATGATATGTAAAAGTGTCCAGTTTGAAAGAATTCCTACTCACTCTATGGAAGACTATGTAGTGTGTTATTCGAGACTTGATCGAGAGCACCCCCTAATTCGCAGCACTCGGTTGATGACAATCGACCATAATTTGTGTCCACGTATTTGTTGCGATGTGATAAGTGAACAAACCGGAATACTCGGACTCATTGGACTCATTGGACGGATCATTTGATACACTTCGTGGCGTCAATATCTTGCCACCGAACACGTAGATTGTGCATTTATCAACATCAATAAACATCTGGTGATCGTAGACCAAGTGAACACCAACCACTTGACTGGTGTCGTAACAGATTTGCATTTACGCACGCGCTCGAGTATCGTACAAATAGAAATCGCTGTGAATCATATCATGAAGCTATTATGGATATTCAAGGGCAAAGGAGTATATATATACCTTAATATACTCCGTTGTTCGTACGGAGTTATCCAAATATCATCCAACCATAAAAATATTACCACTGACGGCATCCAAAACCATTTTATTGCATGATCTCAGAGTTGGTGAATTGATGGTCTGCTCGCCTTGGTGGAAAATTAACCTCCAGCAAAACGTCCACGTCGCTATATCATAGACCCATAAATCATTCTATATATCTTTATAGGTATAAGCTATTGAAACTTATATTCGTGCCTAAAATAGATCTGTGGCTTCAATCTTTAGCAAATCTAAATATAAGCATCTAAAAAGGTGGCTTAAAGCATAAACTATTACCAAATTATAAACTAAAACGTCTTGGATTTATAGCCTTATTCCAAGAGTCACGGTCGTCTTGAAAATCGTCTCTCAATCGTCAACGACGTAAACTTTGGTCGTCTTGAGGTATTCTAAGAGACGATTTAGAGACGATTATCGTCTTAAATAAGACGAGTGCTTTTTAGTTGTCGTCTCATACAAAATATAAATTAATTTAGTGCACAATATAAAGCTGGACTTCGTATTTATGCTTTATATAATTTTTTTTAGTTATATGTAGCTACATACAGTCGAACTTCCTTATAGTGAACTTCTATACAATGAAGTTCTCCTTATTATGAACTAAAATCAAGAAACAGAATCACAGAACACACAAAAAAATATTTCTGTATAATGAAGTTTCTATATAGTGAAATAATTGTCTGTCCCCGTGGAGATTCACTATAGGGAAGTTCGACTGTATATGAAACTGATAATTTTTATAATGATTCTAGAAAAGGAAACAAAATTCACGAAATTTCCACAACCAATAATTAATCGACAGAGTCCATATTTTCGCGCACAACTCAACGCACAAAATAAAAATGCAGTGTGTTGTTTTATGTAAGTGTTTGTTTAAAAACACTTATAAAAGCATTTTAACATTGTTCAATTCTCCGCGTGGAATTGAAACTGTCTTTGTTTACCATTTGCTTCATGGTTGCAAACTACCAAAAAGAGAACAACAATTTTTTCCCACAATTTAAACGAAATAATATACAATAGCACTTATATCAATCTACATATAATTTGCCAAGTTTATTCTATATTTTGTCAACGTTTGTTGCCAAAAAAAACAAATTTATAAGGTTTTCATTAATTGAAATTAACCTCAATTATAATATTTTCGTCTACCATCACTAAAATTTGCATCTTATGCACAAACCTTTTTGGCAAATAACAATGGCTGTAAAATAAACGTATAGTCCGGTGACCGCGACGTAAGAGCAATATAATATGTAGGTATCTCTTATAGTTTCGGAGATATAGGTCCGAAATTTTCCAAGTTTAAAGGACTATAACTCGGAAACCAGACGAGCGCGGGCAAAATGATATTGTTATTGGAGTCTCCGTGGAAAACAACAACAACAGAAAAAACAACAACAAAATCGAAGCTGTGTCAGCGTCTTCAACCTATGCCGGCAAATTATATGTAGATTGATATATGTGCTATTGTATATTATTTCGTTTAAATTGTAGCAACAAAAAAATAGTTCATCTTGCCAAAATAGAGGATAATTTTCCTTTCACTGTAATGTAATGTGATTTCATATAAAATAATATATTAAATGTTGTAGACTTTAAGTGCCTTATCAAAAACAAAATAACTTAATCTAATATTACGAAACTCATATACCTCTGTAATAGTCTTATTTCAAGTATATTACCGGATGTACCTTATTATTATTCTAAGTCAAATACCTATTAAGCTTCCAATAGTTATAAGAACACTTGCAAAGCTCCGGGAGCAAGAGCTTTATATAAAACTTAACGAGAAGATATCATATCTTAATTAATACACAAACTCGTGAAATTGTACTATTGGTTAAAATACTACGAAATATCATGCACAAGGCAAAACTTTACAGCCCTGGGAGTTGCCAAACTTGTAAACATGCATGGTTTAAGTTGTATACATTTATTGTATAAATAAGTTGCCATCGTCTCAATAAAGTTGAATTGAATTGAATTGTAGCAAAAAATTGTTTTTCTGTGTTTGGTAGTTTGCAACCATGAGGTAAATGCTAAGGCCGTGGTTATGCTATCGAGTTTTGCTTGGCAAGTAGGACTTTTTTTTTGTTGTTTTGTGTGTAAAAGAGAGAATTGCTTACACACAAAACTCTCTTTTACACACAAAACAACAAAAAAAAAGTCCTACTTGCCAAGCAAAACTCGATAGCATAACCACGGGCTAAACAAAGATAGTTTCAATTCCACGCGGAGCAAAGACTACAAGACTGGAAACTCCTCTTATTTCGTGAGAGAGCTAAAACAAATGTCTGTCCGCTTGTTCACATACAGTGTATGTGAATTTTAAGGTGAAATTGTCTGCATGTTACAAGCTAAAACAGGCTATCACAAAGCATGGTATCTAAAAAGGTAAACCGTTTTGCTTTATTAACACACCGTCACAAAATGATGGGGTGAGTTAGTGGCAGGGATACCAATGACACAACTTTATTACTAATTATTTTTTTGTTTTTTAAGTAAACATTAATAGAAAAACTACCTTGCATTTATGAGTTCTCGAGGCTTTGACGATTTTAGAAATTAGAAATATTTAGGTGTTAGGCTTTTAGGTGTTTAGAAATATTAAAAAGTAATGTAAACTTATTTGTTTTTGTAATTCTTCATTTTGCTTTTATTTAATTTGTTAACACAAATAAGTTTACACTTCATTTATTTAAACTAAAATTAGTTAAAGATAAACAAATTCTCAATTCAAGCATTTAAAATTAAATTCATTTAAATTAAAGACCAAAAGAACTAAAATCACAATTAACTAAATAGTAAACTAAATCACACATTAATATTCAACAAAACATGTTGAATACGTTGGCATCTCTTTCGACTAAAAATACGCGTGGTAGGTTAAAAACAGCTGACTAAATTCGTGAAATGTGCAATTTTTATGAATTTTAACTTCGTTTTTTTATTTTATATTGTGCAACTATATGAATTAAAAAAGGTTTCATGTACATTTGTAGATGCATGCGTTGGTTTTAAAACTGGCTCCTTGGTCTTTTTTGCGTATTTAAAAAATCATATTTCTGGCTTATTTTTATGAAGAAGAACAAGAGTAGCATTCCTCTCTCAAAATATTTTGTAATGCGGGTATTACACTATAAACATTGTTTGTTGTCGATAAACCATTTTTGCACTCTCTCAAAATTTTGTTCAGAATTGTGATTAAACATAGAGCAAATAAATATCAATATTTACATATCCAAAGCAAAGTCACGGAGTTGCTTTGTGATTATTTTTCTTACACGAAATACCTTTTATCAATAAAACTGCACTTATTTCAATCCTAAACGCGAGTACTATTTGGTTTCAGCACACTAGAACACCGTATTAATCGAAGTTTGTTGTTATTTCGAACAATGTTCGTAGTGTAATATCCGCATAAACAAATTCCCGAACTGTCAAAATTCGTTCCCGAACTGTCAAAATTCGTTCCCGAACTGTCAAAATTACATGCGTTTTGTTTTTGTAATCTACACCACCCAAGCCTGATTTCACCAACACATTCAAAGCGAAAAAAGAGTTTCCAGTCTTGTAGTCTTTGATTTAGAGACGACCGTGACTCTTGGAATAAGGCTATTAAGGCCCATATTACATTGCAAACAGTTGTTCGATCAAACAGGCCAAAGAAATTAACTATTTCACTCTCCCGTCAAATCTGTTTGGTTGCTATGTTATATTGCAAACACAACAGTCAAACACTTTCCGTAGTATATATACATAATTAGAGTTGCTTTGTTCAATTATTATCACGCAACCCTCCTTTTTCCAATATAAGTGCAGCTTTTTCACTCCAAAACATGCATACTTTTTTATTACACCACACAACAACTCTGTTCTGTTTGTAGTTTGCACTCATCGCCTGCAAACAGAGTATTTGCTGTGCCAACAGTTCATCCGTTTTCATTCTCTCACGGATGAACTGATAGTTGACAGCTTTATACAGAAAACAAAAACAATGTGACTGTTTGATCGAACAACTGTTTGCAATGTAAAATGGGCCTAAGCACAATCAGGGAAAAAAGACACAGATTCATTTTTCCACTGTCAAAATATGACGGACGCAAAAGCGTTCTTCTTCTTCTTCTTTATTTGTGTTTCTTTAAATTTCATTCTTGTAACAAGAAGAGCGCGAAACAGTCATCAATGAGTGAAAACTCGATTCATTACAGGATGGGTTACATTACAATTTTGAACAAAATTTTGAGAGAGAGCAGAAATGGTTCATCGAAAACAAACACTCTAATTTTGTTATTATGTATTTAGTTGTTTATACTAAACAGCAATAATTCTTTTGTTCTACTATAGTTATCGATTTATAGCCCGTCGAAAATTGAAATTCTTATCAGTATATCTCGCAAACCGACTTTTGAAACATTTGGTACTCTAAATTTTAAATTTTAGTTTTTGAGCCTAGCTAGAAAAAAGTTTTCCGCGTATGATTTTGTTGTAAAATATATTATTTCAAAAATTATTGTTATATTTTTATTTCTCTAAAAACTCTTAAATATTAAAGTTAGAATTGTCCGCAGAAACGTTGCAGTCAAATAACCATGTAATTAAATACATTGACTAAAAAGGAGAAAAAAAGAAGCGAGTGTTAAGAGTTTTTGCCCTAGGCGTTGGTTATGATGTAGAGATGAAAGATCGAGCAACTAACGACCTCTAATCTCCCTCACTGTATTCCCAACACGTTTGTTTTCTCCTGCTTAAGCTATATTCTCCTAATTTCACTGATCTATTCCTACATTTATTATTATAAGTGACACGGATCAAACACAACCTTAGCAGGAACTCCCAATCAGCTTTGCCTTAAAAAAGGCAATCAATGAATCAAAATTTATCTTTTTATTTGATTGGCTGCTTTGTCCGTGTTCACTTAAAAAACTGCTTTAACCACCTTAAAATCTTTGATACCTGAGCTATTAGATTCAAAGTTATACATATACAAATATTAAATGGATGAAAAAATAAAACAAAAAACAGACAAAATAAAGCATTTTAATGTGACCAAAAAATAAAAAATAAAAATTTGAAATAACTTGAAGTATATTAAAAAAATGAGAGAGAGAGGGAAAACTGCTTGGAGGCAGTAAGATTTGGCTATCAAAAAGCTTTTCATCCCTTGCCAAGGGGAATCATCAGTTGACTTTAAATATTGGGTTTTTTTAGGGGTAAAAATGGAACCATCTTATGGTTGTTGTTTCTTAACAGCGTTCGAATAGCAAATATAGATTACACTTATCATAATTCAAATGGTGAAGGGTGTGTAAAATAATGATTTTTCCCAAACATGCCAAAAAATAGTATTATGCATATCAGCATATGTGTGTGTATGATTTAAATTAGTAGTTGTTTTTTTACAAATATTTTAAAGACTTACAATAATTTTGAGTCTTCTTGACCCCGTGTGGTAGTTCGGATATGTTTGGGTTACGTCATGCCTGTGTCCCGGAGTTTTCTGAGTTGGAACTTTTCTAAGTTGTCAGCTACAATTTTCTTCTTGAATTTTCGAAGGGGAAAAACCAAAACCAAGCATGATTTTCCAAAAAACTGTTCCTATAAAGCACTGTGTGTTAAAGCGACCCGATTGATTTGATCTGGTCAAAAAGAGTAATTTTTTCTTTTTTCAACGCACATTGAGTTGCAAAAAAATTTTTTGGTCACTACCGCACTTTTTGACGTTTTCCTGTAACCGAACCATTGTAGACCGGCACGAGACAAAAACAAGATTGATAAAGTAGTGAATTGTCAGCTACTTAATTTATAGAAGTTACCAAGGAGGGAAAAAACCAAACCAAGCTAGATTTTGACCGATTGTCAAACTGACGCGATCAATTTGAAATGGTCATAATAAGGGTTAATTTTTCTCTTTCCACCACACACTGATTTGAAAACAAATTTTTTTATAAAACTTTTTTTTTTTAAAAACACACTGACGCATTTTTTTGGTGATTTCCTGAACATGAACAATTGAAGACCGGCACGAGACACACACGAAATTAGACTGACCGGTGAGACGGAGTGATCTTGAATTTTGAGCGAAAAATGTACGCCAAATTAGAGATAAAAACCGAGGTTTCCCTTGAAGAAAAATTTTTGTTTACGTAAATTTGTGCATGGTGGTGATGGGTGTGCTATCTGTTTCAGGGGAATACAAAGCGGCAGCCAAGAAAACAAAGTGTTTTCTACCCTGTGAATGAGAGTAGCAAAGCGTGCGTTTGTTTGGGTTTTTGTTGTGGCGACCTTTTTTTGTTTTTAATTGTTTTATGACCATCCTCATTATGGTGGCGAACAAAAACAAGAGGTTGTAAACAACGGACGAAGGTTTGAAAGGGAAAAAGAATAGGCATCAAAGCTTGATGCGGAAAAAGGATGCCTGATGCTCACCGACAGTGAGAAAAGGATTTATATATAAACATAACAACAACTGGATCTCAGGCTGGAAATATCGACCCGAATAGATGATTGTTATGAGCGTAATCTGCTACGGCACTGAAGGTTTGTTTGCAAAAACAATTTCAAAATGGTGTCTATGTGGATGGTATGAGAATGTTGTTTTTTATTCTGGCGACTATCGATCAGAGGAAGCAAGGAAAATTATCAGTTCTAGGTAGCGGTCTTCAAAATAACAAAGCAAGAACAGCTTTTATTATATGCGCATAACGGCATAGATGAGAAATGCTGTAAAGAAAGTACCATAATGAAAGTACTACCTTCTCACGCACTTAACGGCATGATCAGATGTGATCCAATGGTAGCAACGCGCCCATTGAGAAAACTTTATTATTTCGCACGGTCATTGTGTCTGGATAACTTACACAACCAATGCGTGCAAAATAGCATAATGTGTGAAAAAATAAAATAAAAAATAATAAGCTTTGGCACGCGCATAACAGCGTGACTAACGTGTTTGTAATATTAAAATAACAATTATGTATAAATAATAGTATGCCATTATACAAAGGTTAATTTTTGTATGTACATAACGGCATGACAAAGAACCAACCTTTTGTACGCACATAACGGCCTGGCGTATAGACTAAGGATGCGATATAAAATACAAATACAAAATACACCTGTTTCTAAACTTCTATTTTGTTGTTGTACGCCTTTAACGATGTGTGCTATATAAAAAAAAAAGTTTTTGTAATAGTCCTTAAAGAAATATGACTTGAGCTAGGTCGACCTTGGCAGCCCCCATACGTGACTATAGTCCCGTCCAACTTTCGCGTTCATATATAAGCCTTAAGAGGAAGTAAGGAAAATAATAGTCTGGCTGGCTTAAGTAAATAAAGTCTTGAAGAAGTATGAATTGAGCTAGGTTGATCCTGGCAGCCCCCATACGTGACTATAGTCCAGTCAAACTTTCGCGTTCATATATACCCCTTAAGATATAGTCTAATAGTATTAACTTAGTTAAAAGCATACATTTGAAACGCAAGAGAGCGTTGCAAGTGTGAAGTAAGTAAAGAAATAAGCCTTAGGTAAGTTATAAGTAAGGAAAAATAAAAAATAAAAATGAATAAGGAAAAAACACAATAATGACACGCTGCCACTTCTAGCGACCCCCTTACGTGGCCATAGTCTAGGTTAGCTAACATTTCATATATAACTCTTAATGTAGTTGCTAACGAACAGAGAATAGAAGCAATAAACTTAGGATACGTTACAATTAATTTAGCCCTCAATATACTCTAAAATATTCCTCACAAGTGTGTTAGAGATTGGGGCCTATCAGGTTAGCCTAACGTGTTAGAGGGGTGTATCTATTTTTGCAAAATGAGGTTTGCAGATTGTTGTCAATAGTAGCATGAAGCAGGAGAAACCTGCATATGAGCCACTGGGTGGACCATACGAAGTGCATAAATTGGCCGACCCTACACATTTATTCAAGTATGGGGTAGCATCACATCTACATTTTCCAACTCCGGAAGGTTCTAACTATAAGGAGGCTTCGTATGGCACATTCCAACGGAACTATAGGCCGGTCAACCTTTATGCTTTTTTGACGAAGGTTTGTCAGGTGCTTCTGGAGGTCGAGCTGCCAGCAACTAGGCGCATATACTCTATCCGAATAAGCATGCCGGAACCAGACTGGGTTGCTATATTATAAGTGTATTTGAGGAAAACAAGGAGCCTGAGTGCAAAAAATAAAAAACAAATAGTAGTCACCTAATACTCCTAATCCATTTCTAAACCTGAGTGTAGGTCATATGGACCCAGAACCATAAGTCACGGCATTAATCAGCCATCACGATTAATAAAAGAGTTCTCCCCTGCCTAAGCTAGGTGAACGATCAAAGCATGAATTTCATTTTTGAGCCTAGCTAGAAAAAAGGTTTTTCGCGTATGATTTCTTGTAAAAATTATCTATTATTTCAAAACAATTATTATTTTTATTCTTTAAAAACTCTTAACTTTAAAGGATAAACATACAATCAAATACCCTGTTTACAATGGAGAAAAAAAGAAGAAACGAGTGTTAAGAGTTTTTGCCTTAGGCGTGTTGGCTGTGATTTAGAGGTGAAAGATCGAGCAACTAACGACCTCTAACCTCCCTCACTGTAATCCCAACACTTTTTTCTCTCCTACGTAAGCTACTTTCTCCTATTTGTGGCTGTGCTAAACCTATAACGGCCGTCACGTACGTTTGATAGGTTCCTAGTTGTCCTGGAGCAGAAATATTGTCACTGATTTTATGCCTGACACTTTGGATCTAGTTATTCCTATGTTTTCCGTTAGTGCCCAAGCGAGGTAGTCATATAACAGTCTTTGGTTCTGTATATAGAATAATCATTTCTAGTTAATAGTTAACAAGCTCTAGCTTGGTGCCATTGAGTGATGTCAATAAATTTTCTTATGCAATCTTGTTTATACTATGTGGCTTAAAACAATGCCTAGTATAATTCGAGTATAATTTATGATCACGGTAGATTAAATCAGTTTTTAGATGTATAACTGTTTTAGGTAGTCGGTGTCATCTACACAAGGATTAATTCCGAGGTTCTGGGTTGTATCAGGTGGCTTTTTTTACATTGGTGCTTACCTACACCGTCTTGGTACGACTTAATTTCATGCCTAGATTGGTCAGGGAACATGTACCTGTTCTTGTGTATTATTTAGGTCTTTGTTTTTTAAAATATTTTTTAGGAAATTGAAATGTTGAAGAGTGCAATAAAAAAATAAAATAGCAAGGGAGAAAAAAGTAATAAGTGATGTCAGATAGGTGGTCATAGCAGGTATGACTGTGTAACACGTTGTGTGATATAAATACTATTTGTTTATCCTGTTGTGTGAGTAGTCTTGATTGCTATCTTGACTGTAAAACATTATCAGCGACTAACAAGTTTTTTTGAAATTTTTAAAATAATTTTGAAGGAATTGAGTGACTGTGAAGTTTGTTTTAATTTGTGAAAACGAAGAAAAAAGTCTAAGTGAAATGGCGTCTAACGAGGATTGTATCTTTCCATTAAGTGGTGAAGAAGAACTTAATTCTGTTATGGATGTTGATGACGATGTTATTCTAGTGTCCAGCTTGGAGAGTTATGAACAGGCGGTCAAGATGTCCAGGACCGCAACCGGAAGCCGTGGCACAACATTCAAACGGGCGTCATCCCCTCAACCAGGTGAACATGATGGCAAAAACCGTAGACTAGGGGATGATGTTGTGATTACTGAGGTTAGTGACAATTCTGTTGGTGTGAGTAGTTCGGCTAGGGAAGTTTCTTCGCAAGGTTCTGTTAGGGGTGATGCTGGGATGGGTACTAGTGTTGGGTTGTTAGATGGTGAAGCGTGTGGTTTGCTATATCCTCCTGAGATTGTAGGTGGCTTTGAGAATTTGACCAAATGTGTGGTTCCAAAGGCTGTTCGAATATTGCTTAGCTATGGGCCTAGATTTTGTCCACCCAGTAAAATGAGTGTACAGGATGCCATTGAGTGTAGTGTTTTCTTGTATGATAGGGCTGTTATGAGGGGGTTGAATCCTATGACATATTTTGTTGATCGGATCGATCATATTTGTCAGAAACTTCGGGAAGAAATTACTAGGAAGTTAAGTTTCCAGGAAAGGCTCATTCAAGAAATGTATATTTCTGCTAAACGGTTTTTTGATCGGTATAAGGATTTTGTAGTGGTTCAGAGCGACAAAGGAACAGTAGTGTGCTGATGCGTGTCGAGGAGTATGAGGCAAAAATGTTACAATGGATGGAGGTGATTGCGTAGAACGCGGCGTTTATGAACCGATAGGTAAAAGTTACAAGCAGGATCGTTTTAACATTCGGAAAACATTTTTGAATTTACGTAATCTATTATTGCAGCCATATTATAACAAACGGGGCTTAGATAGTGAGGTTTCTTATATGAGTGCGGAGGTTCTGTCTATTTTTAGGGGGTTTAAGGAGAAAGAAGTTAAGCTTCCCTATTTGTATGGGGTTGTGAAAACACATAAGGATGGGAAACCTTGTAGGCCAGTCTATAGCAATCAGGGTTGGTACTCATATCCCATTCAGAAAATTGTGAGCAATCTGTTGACCCGAATCTTCCGTGACAAGGTGAGTCAGGCAAATGTAAGAAATATCGACCTTGTAATTCGTGAGTTGAGTCAGGTTCCGATTTGTCAGGGTTATGAGTTCGTTAAAGTAGACATATCTGATATGTATACTAGCATGTGTCGTGAGCGGATACTAAATTGTCTGAGATATTTATTACGAGGGGCTGCTTATGATAAGATCTTTGGGTTAGATCGAGAGCTGTTTTTTAGATGCTGTTTTAGATGCGTGGAGTATTGTTTTGAGGAAGCCAATTTATTTATGTTTAGGGCTAGGATTTTCCGTCAGGTGCAAGGTTTACCCCAAGGTGGATGTGATTCTCCTATTTTGGCTACCTTAATGTTGGACTATTTTTTAGAGTTGCATCAAGAAGAAATGTTTGAGCAGTTTGGTATAACCTATTTTTGGAAGTATGTGGATGACTTCTTAATTTATATGCCAAAAACAGTGTGTAGTAGGTTTGTTAAAAAATTCGAAGATTTGACAGGGTTGACAATGACTATTGAAAAAGAGGAGGAAGGGTTGGATGTAGGGTATGAGGGTGTTTTACCTGGTGAAAAGGTCACTTGGAAATTATCAACTTTGCGTCAATTTGTTAGTAAGACTTTGAGTCGGACTTCTAATCGTTTTTTAATACAAGATTTGACCTATAGGGAAGAACAGTTTTTTATGAATTCTGATCCTATGTTGGTGGCTGCGGTTTTTTGCTCCGAAATTAAAAAACATATGGATGTGGTCTACAAATCCGGGCTTAGGTGGGTTAGGATTTTGGGGCATTTTACTGAAAGGATAGCTATGTTACAGACTTTTTTGAAGAAATTTTGGGATTTCCCTAACTTGCGATCTGGGTGTGATGATCCAGCTAGTCGTGTATTGACTCATGATGTTACAACTGGGTTAGGAACGTATCGTACTCTTTGTTTAGTTTCAGGGCGAAAATCTATTAAATATGTCAGTGAGAGTATCTGTGCCATGGTTAGCTTGTTATGTCGAGAAAAAGGATTGGTTGCGTTTATTTTTTGTTTATTTATTTCACATGTTATTTTTCACACATGGCTCGTGTAAGTTATACACACACAACGACCGTGGTAAATAATTAAATTGGCGCGTAATTACCATTATATTACATCTGAACATGCAGTTATGTGTGTGAGAAGGTGGATCTATTATGGTATTTAAATGATTTATAGCATTTCTTACCAATGCCGTTATGTGCATGGAAAAAATACTATTTTCCTATTTTTCAAATGAGCATTCGTTATGTCCGTTACCACGCAATCTTTGTTATTTGAAGACCACTACCTAGAACTGACAATTTTTTCTTGTCTACTCTGATCATTGGTCGCTAAAATAAAATGACATTCTCATACCAACCTCACACCATCTGAAATTGGTCTGCACAAAAACCTCCAGTGCCGTAGCAGATCACGCTCATAACAATCATCTATTCGGTTTGAGTTTTCGAGCCTGAGATCCAGTTGTTGTTATGTTTATATATAAAAATCTTTTCTTCTCACCGTCGGTGAGCATCATGTGATCTTTTTTCCGCATCATGTTTTGATGTTTGTGTTTTCCCTTTCATACCCTTATCCGTTGTTTACAACCTCTTGTTTTTGTTTTCGTTCGCCACCATAATGAGGATGGTCATAAAACAATTAAAAAGAAAAGGTCGCCATAACAAAACCCAAAAAAATGCACGCTTCATTACTTCCATTCACAGGGTGAAAAACAGTTTTGTTTCTCGACCGCTGCTTTGTATTCCATTTGAACAGCAAACACACCCGGTATTGTAACCAAAATTCATCACCACCATGTACAACTTCCCGTAAATTTTTCTTCACGGTAAAAAACCTCGTACAGTTATCTCGAATTGGGCGGACACTTTTTTCTATAAATTCAAGATCACTCTCACTCACAAGGGAGTGAGTTAATTTAATATTTTGTAATTTTAATAAAATTTAATAATTTTTAATTTGATTATCATTTTTATATTTATATTTACGATATCTTTCTTACTTCTTACTTCTTACTTCTTCTTCATTACTTACTTACTATTACTTACTATTCATTACTACTTATACTACTATATACTTATATTATAATATTATTCTATTATTTTCTTGAATCAATAATAAAAAAATCAATAAAAAAATTACAATAGCTTTTAAGTTCATAAATTTGTTTGTGAATTGAATGTGTTGAATTGTTGTTGTTGTTAAACAATTCACAATGAACTTTAAATGCATGCAGCACAAAATAGATGCACACAATTATAGAAAATTTTCGCCCCTTCTTCGTCCATGCCCCTTTTGCGTCCCGCGCTCTATCGAATGTCCGTCCGTGGCTTTTTTTGACGAAATATGCACAGTGCATGCATATATGCATACATCAAATATGCATGCATTTTTGTCAACTATTGTGAATTGGCTACTATTGTGAATTGTGATTGTATGCCCAGACCGAAACCACAGTGAAAAACATAAAACATCGAATCTCGTAAACTGCCATCTTGCGGCTGATAGGAACAACAGCAATCATAATAAGAAACCAAAAGAATTAATTCTTGCTGTATATTTGCAATAAATAAAATAATAAAAAAAAATAATAAATAAAATAAATAAAAAAGCTACAATAGTAAAAACCACAACAATAACGATAACAGAAACAACTCGAATTGTTTTCATTGAGTTAGAAAGCAAAGAGAAACACTTTTTGCAAATAAACCGTCAATTGTAAAAAAACAGCATATAAAACAAAACAAAACAAGATCATCCATAGAAAAAAGGCCACAAACACAAATCTGCCACACTTTCAAAATAAAAAAATACAAATAAAAACACGGGATTTTTTTTAATAATTGTGCATTTCTTATTTTTTGTATTTTTTCCTGATTTATTTAAAGTTTTACTTATTTTATTTCATTGAATTGACGTCTTCAAGCTAAATTAAAGACTTCGATGTTGAGTTAATTTGTCAAAAATACTGGCAACAACAACAACGAAAAGAACAACAACAACAATAAATAAACAACAAGTCGCCGCTGTCGTTTCTACTGATTCAGTGACATGACATGCATCGTAAAACATGGAAAAATCAACTCTTCTCTCTTCAATGTTTCAATTGAGTAACCTTTCTCTCTCTTTCTCTCTCTCTCTCCTCCTCCCTCTCTACGTCTCTGTCTCTCTTCCTTCTTTATTCTGACGACCTTAAAATTTACTTTATTTAGAACGTGATTTCATATAAAAAATCAATTAAAAAACTTGAAGCAAAAAAGCACGAGAAAAAAATGTTAAGCAAAAAAATATGATGGAAAAAAATCACAAGGAAAACTTAAAAAAAATTATCTTATATTTTTTGTTCTCCTTTTTTTTTGAATATTTTAAGGAAGGAAATTAAAATCGATGCCGGAAGTTGAATTTATAAAGTGGCTGGCGGTCATCGAGTGTAGTCGATGATTCTCATTTATATTGTAATTGAGAGAGAGAGAGAGAGAGAGAGAGAGAGAGAGAGAGAGAGTGTGTGTGTTGTTTCTTATTTAATAATTTTTCCTTCGTTTGTGTTTATTTTTATTTTTCGATCTTGATTTGTTTCCAATCTTGAAAGCTCTACAATCTCTCTGATAATCAAGGTGATTGAGAGATAGTGAAAGGGAGAGAGCGGGGCGAAGAGAGCGGGAAAGAATGATTTCAGTGATGCTATTTTTTATTTATTTAGATTATTTTTCCGACTGTTTTTCTTGAAGTTTTCTATACTAAGCAACTGTAAAAAAATAAATAAATTAGCCATGAAAGGCAGATAATGAATATGATGATGATAATGGTTGTGATTATGATGATGATAATGATTATGATGATGAAAATGATTATGATGATGATAATGATTATGATGATGATAATAATACTGATTAACCTCTCACCTTACTGATTCTTTCTCTCTCTCTCGCCTCTGATTTCTTTAATTTCTTTGATACCTTATAATGCTTCCTCCACCCCCCCTACCCCCTCTACACCACTCCACCAATCGTCCCCTTCGACTATCTTTTGTCAAATCATCTGATGAATCACTAAAAAGCGTTGCTGTTATATTATTGAGTATAAAATTAGAAGAATATTCAAATATAAATAATAATATATTAAAAATAACTGAGAGAGCAAAACAATTTATTACAAAACCATCCAAATGAATGTGTTTTTTGAACTTTTTGAATTTAATTGAAAAGAACAACAAGCACAACAACAACAACAACAAAAGAAGGAATGAAAGAAACTTGACTGATATTTTTTTATGTTTCCAAAACACAAAACAACGAAAAAAACCATTTTTTTAAAATACAACAACTGATCGGTACTTTTTTTGTGACTTGGAACAAAAACGAGTTTGATTTATTCTAAAAAAAGATTTTTGTAATTTTTTATTATTTACTTTTGTTTCTGAGTAATTTCTTTGTTTGTATTATTTTAATTTTTTTTATTGCTTTCAGTTCTTCGTTGTTTTATAATTTTTGAGAGTTTTTTGACACTCTTTTGCCGAAAAAAGAAGCAACAAGAACACAGCAAATTAACAAAAGGGAACAAAAATCGTTAATCGAGTTCGATATCGATTTTAAATTCAGAATCAGGAGTCATGTGGATCATCATGATGCGAGCATCAGTCACGCTGATTGGTGATGCACGCATCATGATCCGTCTGTCACCGGCCAATATCGATATTTTTTCTGATCTAAGTGACGTTTTATACGCCGTTTTCCATGTTTTTTTCGCTAAATGACCCGAGGAAGGGTGAAGGACGTTGAAAAAGGAATAGAATAGCCTGAAACTTATGGGTTAGTCGCGTTTTTAGGCCTCGTTTTGTTGGTTTGGCCAAACAAAGAAACGAAATCCACACCCACTAAAATGCTGTCAAAATGCGGTTAACCGAGAAATTAGCATGGTTGTTGTTGTTGTTGTTTCTATTATCGATACTATGCCCAATAAATTACAACTACGAATTCAAGTACACAAGAGAAGAACCTTGGGAACTCGCAAAACTTCATCGAGTTCACGCAATGACAACTGTACGCACTCTCACTCACTCCCACCCCCTTCACTCACTCTCACCCCCTTCACTCACCCTTCACTCCACCAACTTTTTTTACATACATATTTTTATGTAGGTGGTAATTTTTTCATTCTTTCTTTGTACGAAACACGAGGCACCCACTTCAAAACGAAGAAGAAGAAGTGTCGAACAAATGATGTTCATTAAAAAACACCGTTGATTTTGCAGCGATTTATTGTTGTTTTCACTTTGGACTGTTTTTTGTTATAATTATACATGTACGAGTATTATACGATATTATTGATGGTGTTATTGTTATTGTAGTTATTGTTGTTGTTGTAGTTAATTCTTTGTTTTATTATGATTGTGGTTTATGGTCTTTGTTGTACCTATTTATTATGTCATAACTTTGGCCAAAGCCGATGGATGATGCTTTAGACAGAAAAAAACAGAACAGCAACAGAGAGCAACACCAAAATACACTCGTCTCGCTCATTCAACTCGGGAAGGCCGGCCGCTTTGTGTACTGAGAAAACAACAGTAACGACAACAACAACAACTAATACATTATCAATAACAAAAAAAAACAGTAATAACAACAACCGTAATAATAACAACAACAACTGTAATAACAAGAACAACAAGTGCAATAACAAGAACAACAACCGTAATAATAACAACGAGTAATAAATACTTAATCCTCAAATTGAAGATGTTTTTGTACCCTACAACTAAAAACTGAGCCTATAGTCACGTTGTCCATCCAGGGTGGCATAACCCGTTACTCTGCCGACTATGAGTGGGCGTGATCCACCCACTTTTTATTTACATAAGCCGAAAGGGGTCTTACATGGATTATATTGATAACTATACAAACTTTCTGATTAAAAGTGTACATAGCATTTTATGATCCTATCAATTGTTGTTGTTGCTGTTGTTCCAAAAGTGGGCGTAGTCCACCAGTTGTGATCCAATTGTGCAGTACTTACACCGTGCTTAGAATAAGTCCCAAATTTTTATTACCATAGGAATATGTAAATGTGTTACATAACTTAATCTTTCTTCCCTCGTAGTTTTTTGTTGTTGTTGTTTTCTTTTTCCTTTATAATGATGCAAATAATTTAAAAAATTAAATAATATAAAATTAAAGTAATGAAAAAAAGAAAAAAAGAGAAAACAAACAATTATTTGAAAGTGAAGGCGAAAAGAAATCAAATCATAATTTCTGCGTCTTGTTTAATTCAGTGGATTGAAACGTCAGGGTTAACTGAATACACACACGCATATATACAATACATATATACATATGTATGTATGCATGTATGTAGTACATGTGTGTATGTACATTGAACGATCTCTTAATTGAACAATTGAGATGTGATTATTTTGATTTGATCTTATGAACAAAACAAAAAACAAGAAAAAACCAAAAAAATAAATTAACAATAACAATAAAGTGTATACATTTTTGAGTATGTTTAAAATGTTGGTGGTTTTTAAATTTTGCGTGATTTTTTCAAGGTTTTTGGAAAAAACAAAGCTTTTTATATGCGATTTTTTACAAGTAATTTTTTAGATGAAAAATGAAATGAAAGATGATTTTTTCTATTAATAATAATATTGTTATTGTTGTAATATTGTTGTTGTATTACAAGGACAGATCCAAAGGGAGTTCAATCGATTTTTTGTTCTTTTACTGTATCGTTTATCTAATATCGTGTATCGTGAGTTTATTCAATTATAAACTTTTTAAATATACTATAACATCAGATATATTTTAGGATTTCGTTTACTTACTTTACAATCTAGTTCTCAAAGGATTAACAAGGATTATATTTCAATATAAGTATAACTTTATTTTTTATTAATTATGTATCTCTAATAAATTGAACACATTCTCAATATTATTACAAATACTTAAGTGGTATATAGTTAAAAATATTTTTATTATTGTAGATAAAAAATAAAAATATTTTGGCACCTTAAAATCATTAAGAATTAAACATTAAAAAATTCACTGAAAACACATTTAAAAAAAGCACTTAATTAATCACTTATTTAATCACTATAAACATTGAATTACTCTAAACATATAATATAGTATGTATACATGTGTGTATAAATTTTAATAAATTCAATAAAATTCTATAACAGAGTGAAAGAAAATCATTATTCCTAAAGTTTCATTTATTTTTCATTACTTCACTTCATTACTGGAAGTCGTTATTAATATATGTGTATAATATATACTCTATAAAAATCTTAAACATTACAAAAACTTTGAAAAAAATCTTAGTTAAAAATCTTAGTTAAAAATCGATCGAGTTTTATTCCCTTCTAGTAATAATAAAGTAATAAAAAACAAATGAATAAAAATGGTTAAAATAACAAAGAGAAAAACAGTAAAAATTAGTTACAATTTAAACACCTAAAAAAATGTAATTTAATTACATCAACATTGAATTTATTATGATTTCTTAATGATTCTAATAATTTTCTAAACTATACACATTATGTAATGGTACATAATTCATTTAGTAATCAATCTCTTTATTAATCAAGTTTACTTTAGTTATTGTTTCTCTTAATCTTTATTTATTATTAAGTTTCATTATTTTATTGTCACATAAATAAGATGTTATGATTAGTTCACGATTTAATTAATATTTTAATGGTTTCTTATTCAAATTTTATTTTATTGTTATTATTATGGTATTTTATTTATTATTGTTAGTTATTTGCTAATATTTATTTATTATTATTACTTTTATTCTTATCATCCGTTTATTGTTGTTATTATTATTCTTTTATTATTGTTATTATTATTCTCTTATTATTATATTTATTATAAAATATTTATACAGTAGAATTGTGATATCTATCGTAGTTATAATTATGGTAAAAAATACTCGTTTGCCTGAAGATAAACTCTGAGTTTTATAGCACATTTTTTGCATTTATTATAGTTAATAATAATGTTTTAATTAATGTTTAAACAATAATTCGATTTTTTCATAATAATAGAAGAGAGGAAGAAAGAAAAAAGAAATTTTTTTCATTCTGAGCGTCTATAAATTTTAATGCTATATTATTATATAGTATATTTCTTAAATACAATATATATATATATATATTTATTTTTAAGTATTATTGCACTGAATTATATTTTGAAGTTGTTTTTAATATTTAATATTTATTCTCGTTTCATTTTTTATATTTCTTTAATATGTTTTGTTTCTATTAATGATAAGAAATTTTTTATTTTCCCTTCTTAAAGCCACGTTTAACTATTATTACAAATATTATAATTTTTTCATTCAGTTGAATTATATATTAAATATTCTTTTCAAAGAAATTAAAAGAATGTTGAATATTAATCAATACTAAAGTAATTAAGTTACTTGTTTATTAATTAAAGATTAATTTATGAGTTTTTATGAAATAATTTCGATTTTCAATATCAAAATTTCAAAAATTCAATATTTTCATAATCATTTAGAATAATAATTAATTAAGATAGTTAAATTAATTCAAAATAATTCAATAAAATAGTTAATATTAAATACATTACAAAAATTAGAATTAATTAATTATCTAAAATTAAATATAAATAATTAATTTTAAAACAATTGAATTTATCTCAAAAATAGTAACCATTTATATAAACTGATTATAAATAATAAAAGAAACTCAATTTCAAAGAATCAATTCAATTCAATCAATCAATTTAATTTCAGTTAATTGTTATAAATAAAATAAATTAAACACAATGTTCAAAAATGTTATCGATTAATATCTTTAGTTACTTAATTGTGAGTTAGTTAATTAATTGGAAGAGTTAGTTTATTATAATTAATTAATTATTTAATCATTCGGTTAATTTATATTAATCAATTAATTTGATTAAATAGTTTATTATAACGACCCGATTAATTTATTAATATCAACTATTTTGATGAAATTTTTGATTAATTTATTTAATTATTCTATTAATTTATCATAATTAAATAATTTTTCTAATAAAATATTATAATCAATTAATTACACCAAATACTTTATTATAATCAATTACTTTATCTATTAATTTATCTTAATCAATTAATTCATTTAATCATTCGATTAATTTAATGCAAATAATTAATTTAATCATTGATATTTTATTGAAATCAATTAATTTGATCAACGAATTTATTTAAATAAATTAATTTATCAATATTAATACATAAAAATTTCTTCAATTATTATTAATTCTGTAAATTGTTTAAAACCATTTTTAAAATAAATATACTATGCTTTAAATTGCAGTTATTTTAATTGTATGACGAGTTTTTACGAATTTCAAATTCAATCAGCTTCAGAATTAATTCGATCATATTTTATCAATCTTTTTCTTTATTTCACGATATGTAAAAATTCTTTTTAAAAAATATTTAAATTACAATTAATTTAATTAAATAATTCGGATTCGAAACGCGTTCGATGAAATTCGGAGAAAAGCATCAGCTTTTTCTCAAGTTAAACTTTATAAATATATACTATATATTCATACATATATTTATTTTAAAATATACTCGTATACATGTTCTGCAATATTCCAGAATCTTTTGTTATTGTACTCGTATTTATGGCTTTATTTGGAGAAAAAAAACATTTCCTTTTTAGAGAACAACAATTATAAATTCTTTATAAGTGAGTAACGACAGCTCGGCATCGTGTTGAAAGTCTTCCCGACTATATTTGGACATCGAGGTCAAGGTTCACACGACGATATCGACTACGGGTATCTCAACCACACCGAAGCTTGACAATTTTTCTCGCACTTTTGTATTAAATAATGATCTAAAAAAGCGTGTTATTGTAGTTTTTCACTTTTATGAACTACCAATGAAGCTCATTAGTTGTCTGAATGTCAAGATTTTCATCGAATTCCATTGAATTCTGTTAGCTTTAAAATTACAATATAGTATATTATGTATATAGACTATTTTTGACACATTGTAGGTTATTTTAAAGGTTATCTTGTGTAGCTCATCTTTGAAATGGAAAAAAACAAGATAAAAGAAAATACTTTGTATAGAAGTTCATGTATCAATTTTAAATCTAGTTTATTTAGTTTTTTCCAAAATTTGAAATTGTAATTAAATACAAATTGATTTGGTAATTAAAGAAAATTTGTGTTCCCTCCTTTCGTCACACTTTAACACTTAAGCTATTTATTTAAGGGTCATTTGGACCCATTAAAGCGTCATATTCACTTTAGGCAGTATCTAAACCTATCAAGTACTCGTAGTTCCTGTTATTAGTTTGCTTTTTCATATTCTTAAAGAATGCTTTTATAGTGCTAATAATCTTAATGAACATCTCAAAGGTTTATTGATATACACTCGTATATATAGTATAATAGTTTAACTTACTATAGTATATCTTTTGTATAAAAAATTTCATCATAAAAAATATTGCTTCTACCCAAAAAATTCCCGGTTTCCGTTCCCGTTTCCGTTTTCCTCTTCAAAACTCACAGAGAAGATCGAAAGGATTCATTATATTTGATTCCACGAAACACGTACCATAAAAAAAGTAACGCTGGAAGACGCTGGAGTTCCAGGACTTCAGGAAGCTCATCTGAAATGAAACAAGAAACGAGAAAAAAGGGCCCAAGATTAGTCGAGTTTTAACGGAAGCTCTCAAATATTTACATTAATCAGTTTTATATGAAATCCTTTGTGCGTGTGTGTGTGTGTAAAAGCATGATCATCATCTGGTTGTGATCATGGTTATGTTAGGTTATTTTCTTATTTCTCTCTAAAAATTAATTTATCGCTCATCATCTTTTATTCTCGTTTACACACCTCTTTAGTGGTGGAATCTTTTCAATTCACAGGCGACACTGTTTGTCCGAATTTCCTCGCGCGTGTCCCGAATCCTTTGCTTCCATCTGGTCCCAGCGGTGTGCGTACCAAATTCTCTGTGTTCCGCAGGGCAAAACTACCCGATCGCGAGCGCGCTTCTAGGAAGCTACTCGTTCGCGAACGAGGTGATCCCTCGAAGTCGCCACCGTGTTTGTATGCATTCAAGAAGCTTCCTGTTCGCGAGCGTGGCGACCCCTCGTACTCAGAGCCATAGGAACAACGACGATCGTATCCGGAGTCCGTGGAAATGCGGCGTAAGTTGATGTACTGCGCATTGTCGTACTGGGCCAACTTGTTGCTCACGTTGTTGTTGTTGTTGAAGTTGTTCGAGAAGCGACGGAACACATTGTAACCTCCGCCGCCGCCACCCACGTTGCCATCGTTTTCATTATACACCAGTCCGGTTTGCGTTTCCACGGACTGCTTGCGATCGTTGTTGAACTCGTTGCCGTTCGACATGCGGCGAGTGTGCTCGCTGGCATTCGAGAAGGTGCGTTCGAACTGGAGGGAGCCGTTGGAGAAGCGACGCTCGCCGCTGCCGATGCTGCCCTGCGAAGTCTTGCGGTAGACTTCGGTTTGGCCGAAGTCAGAGACGCGGCGTGCGCACGGACAGTTTTCGGAGCAGTTGGAGTCGCGGCGCTGCATCGGTGGAGCAGAAGGAGCGACGGCACTTTCGGAACCGCAGTTCGAAGGACGACGCGACATCTCCGAATAATTGGAGTAGCTGTCCGAACAGTTGGACAAGCGACGCGCAAGCGCACTGGTGTGGTTGTTGTTTTGGTGCTGACAAATGTTGCTGCTGTTGTTGCCATTGCTTGGCTCCAGCTGCGACTGTGAATCACTCAGGCCAGCAGCAACCGTGGACGCGTTACTGTAGCGACGCGGCGAGAACGCGTAGAAACTCATGTTGTTGTTAGGAGAAGCGGCGGCAGCGGGAGCACCACCGACGCCGGAGGAATGCGACTCGTGGCCCATGCTGCTGCGCGGCTGATAATGATACTGCTGCTGCTGCTGATGATGATGATGTTGATGTTGGTGATGAATGTGCTCCCCACTGCCATTAAAGCTGCTGCGGTGCGCCTGCTGATGCGGCTGCGGCTGATAGTGATGCGGCTGCTGCGGACTGCTGCTGAATGAGCCATGCCGCTGGTATTCCGGCAGCATCCTGCTGGGGAAGTCCGAGTTGTTGCGCCGCAGCTTGTAGCGCAGATCGCCTTCGTGCGGCACCACACCGCTGAAGCTACCGCCTCGTGTGCGTTCGTAGGTCGCGTCGTTGTAATAGCGGTAGTTCTCGACCATGCGAGTCACCGGAGCGGCCACCGGAATCACTGCGGCCTTCTTGCCGGTCTTCTTCTTGGGCGCCACCATGTCGAACACCTGGAAGGAGCCGGGCAGGTGTTTCGCGTCGCGCGCCGCCGACGACTCCAGATACTCGACCAGGGCGCACTCCTTCTGCTGCATCTCCGGGTATTTGTTCATGAATTGACGGACATCCACCGGAATGGCCATGCCGGGCTTCAGAATGCGAATCAAGGCGATCTCGCCGCATTTCGAGAAAATGTCCGAGACCTTTTCGATGGACAGCTTCTCGAGCGGCAGATCGCAGGCGACGATGGTGCGCGACGGCATCGTTTCGTCGAAACTTGGCAGCGGCTCAAGGCGACGCACTTTCGTGCCCAAATCATTGAGTTCTATTTTGCGCGACTGGCGACGCAGAGCGTAGCCGACAACCTTCCACTCTTTGGTCAGCTGGCGCACCCGCTTGAATGACGACACCAACTTGAGGCTGACGAAGCCCTCCTTGTTGCGGCGCACGTGCTTCAGCAGGAAGGCATCCTTTAAAATGCACTCGTCCGAGAAGTAGTACTCCACAGCGTCCGTAATCTCGGCGGACAAGTCGTCGGATGGTATGAGGGCCGGATCGATGGTGTCGATTTCGTTGACCAGATCGCCATTCGGGTCGGTGGTGGCCGCAGAAGTTGGAACCGAAGTCGCAGAGTTGGCTCGCTCGAATTCGTCCGCGAGCTGCGACTGTTTCTTGGGCATGGTGAGGAATGAGCGGTGCGCCCGCATCGGTTGCTCGGTGGGCGAGTTGGCGGGCGCCACAGCAGGCGGCGGCGACGCCTCTTCCTGGCTCTGCGGCTGCTCGTATTTGAAGTTCGGATGCAAGTAGATGTTGTCCAGCGCGTGTGGATGATGATGTTTGCGGAACTTTTCTAGATTTTCTTCGCTGAGGATTCCAATGGCCTCGTCGTTTCCCGCCGCACTTGAGCTCGGAGGCGACGCCCCGGCCACATCGACATCATGCAATACCACATGATTATCGACCGCCAGAGGCTTCAGTTCATCGTCCACTTCAGACTCCTCGGAGTCGTCGATAGAGGAACCCACGCCGCCATCGATACAGCAGTCTACGGGGGTGCTGCGCGGTGGAGGTGGTGACATGGGCGGCTCTGTGGGTGTGGGAATATCGTAAATATCGGCACAATCATTGCTGTTCCCCTCAGCTGCACATCCTTCGCTGTCGAACGGCGAGTTCATCGACTCGATTTCATGGAGAAGCGCCTGAGCGGACCGTTTGGCGTGCAGACGCAGAAGCTTGGACGGCAGCGATGAGGACAGCGGCACAATGGCTTTGTTTTCGATGTACTGTGGGATGGAACAGTTGATACTACAAGTGGGCAGTGAGTCTATGATGCTCTGCTTCCTCTCCTCTGCGGTGGTTTTGCTCTGCTGTACTTCTTTGGGGTTAATTTGAGGGATGGTTTGCCGTGTTTCGGTCACCGTTTCCTCCTCAGTTACCACGGTACTCACGATAAAAGTGTGGCCGGCGCTCTGTCGCCGCGGCATGTTTCTAGTCTGATTCTCGGCGAAGAATTCAGCTTCTTTCTGGCTTGTAGATTTGGTGCTTATGGGATCCAGTGGGCCTGGCGGACCAGCAGAGGGCCCGGCGCTGCCCTCATCGCATTTCTGCGATGTTGCTCGGTCCCCGTCGTGTCCGTTTTTTTCGTACTGTTGCTTCTGATCGTCACTCATTTTACGGCTCTTCTTAGATTTCTTTAACAGATCTTAAATATAATTCGTAATAGGTTTTTTGTTATTATATGAAAAAATAAATAAAAGAGTAGTTGTATTATATTTTCGATTATTTTTCTATTCCTCTCTTCTTTTTAACTGTTATTCACTCTAAGGATCACTTAAGGATCTTTTTTTTAAGGCTGCTTTTTATTGTAGTTTTCTTTTTCCGGAAGCGAATCCTTTGAACTTTGAGACAAGTGACTTTTATAAGATTCCTTATCGTTACCTTCTTTTCCGATTGTATTTTTTTCTCTCTCTCTGAATCTAAACTTGCTAAAAATGATCTTTCAACTGTTTCACTTTTTTAAAGGAGTATAAAGAATCCTTGGACACTGGATTTCATGCAATATATCATTCATTTAAATTCTTTAAGATGTTCGATTTTAACCGGTTTCTTTTACAATCAACTGTTTTTTCAACGCTTTTCTGTCCTCTTTCTAGTTTTTCATTCACTTCTTCATCATTTGCTTGAAACTAAACCATTTCATTGATCGCACTTCGATTGGTTTTTTGTGTGCTTGTTCTTAGTTTAGTTAAGTTTAGTTTAGCACTCGATGTCTGTTGATTTTTGATTGTTTTCACTCATCTTATTGATGCTTATTGACGCTTATTGATGCTTATTGATGCTTATGATGGCTAGCAAATGATGTTCGTTTCCGGTACAAATCACAGAAACGATTCTATTCTATTTTGCACTCCATCAAAGCGTTGTTGTTGTTGTTGTTGTTCCGTCTTCCGCTTCTACTTCTGTTAGTGACTGTTTTCCTTGCGTATCTGATATCCTCTCAGCGATCACTCTCGCTCCTTTCTTCACTCTTCACTCTCTCGCTCTCTCCAAGTTTTGTTGCGAAAATGCGAAGAAATGCTTTTTATTCACTTTCACTTTCAACTCGCGATTTCAACTGAGTTCGTTTTCGTTTTCAATTTCAAGTGCGCTGAAATCGCGTACGTTGCGCCGTGTTGAATGACGGCTTTCAAATTTTGACGATCGATCGATCGCGCGGTGTCGCTGCAATCATTCGGAACGTCGCTCGGCGCGTTTCGGTGGCGGTGTTGAAGACGTTAAAGAAAAACAAAAAGAAAAAAAACTCACTCGTGGTGGGATTTAATTGTGTCGTTTTTTTTCTAGCTGCTGTCTGTTAAAACTTTTAAAAATACTCTTTTTTTATATGAATTTGTTGACGTTTTGTTGGTAGGATGGCGTTAACTTGGCTCAGTGAACGTGTTTCGAATTCCAACTCAAATTAAAGTATATTTTTAAAGAAAAAACGCGTTTTCGCGATAAACTAGGCCGCTGATGTTTAGTTGAATGTTGTTGTAATTGTTGTTTGTGTGGCACTTGTTCTCATTGTTGTTGTTGTTGTTGTTGTTATTGAACACGCACCCAGACAGACACCGTTTATTAGATAATCGCGTCTGTTGAAACTTGTTAAAATGCAAGCTGCGTTTCTCGAATAAAACACACAAAAAAAAAAGACAACAAAAAAGAGTTGGTTATAAAAACACTCGGATATTATGACAGCTTCACCACACGCAAATCAGTTAAATGAAATTATTTCCGCAAAAGTGAATGCTTTAAAAAGCCATTTAATTTGTTTGTTGTTGTTGCTTCTTCCTTTTCAGTTCAAGTTTCGAAATCAAGTTCAAAATCCTCAAAAAATATGCAAGAGTTTTTATAGAGTTATAAAAATTAATTTGTTTTTTGGCAAACTTGCTTTTTGTTTTGAGTTTAGTTATTTTTAAATGTATTCTTAATTAAGATTATAATTCATTGCTTAATATTTTAATTTAATGATGCTTGTTCTTGTTTTTTGGTTTTCTTAATTCTTTTTTCACTTGATAATTCTGGTTTTTTTTTCACTTTTTAGCAGATTATTTAACGACTTCATGCAACGCTGCAACGCGGAGATAGACTGAAATTGCGAATTGATTTGAGGTCGGTTAAATACACGGCGCGGCGCGGCTTTCGTTCGCACTCATTGTTTTGTTCGTTGTCGTCGTCGTCTTCGATCGTCAACAATCGTTGCAGGTTCGTTGCGGTTACCTTGCTGCTGCTGCTCCTGGCAATTGTTATTATTGTTGTTGTTGTTGTTGTTGTTGTTGTTGTTGTTGTTGTTGTTGTTGTAGTAATAGTTCTTGTTGTTATTGTTATTACTTTAAGCTCACACACATTTATTGTAATTTGATTGTTTTTTTTTTTCTTTAATCAAATCAGTCAAATGTTTTTTGTTCTTTTTATTGTTTGAAGCTTTCTAAGCTTTCATGCGTTCGTGCGTGTGTATATTTTTGTGTGTGTTACTTTAAGGAAGCAACAATAATTTTTAGTTGTATTATAGACATTATTAACCATGTAATCACATCCTGATAGACATGTCTACAAGTATTTATCTATGCATGTTAAATATTGCTATTTCTCAAATATTCTCTTAAAATAAGAATGCAAAAATAAGAATAAAAAAATAAAATCAATAACAGTCATTAGTTCACAATCAAAACGATAGCGAAAAAAGTCAGCTTTAGCATCTGAATATTTTACCTTGTGTTTTACTCGGCATTTTAGTGTGCTCTCTGCTCTGATCATCTCACCACTGCACTGCTCTCTGCCATGTCCACCACTCCTCTGTTGTGCTTTGCATCTACCGACGACGGGGTGGCTGGGTGGCTGACGTGTGAAAAAACTTGTGCTTCTTTTGCAATGCGTTAGCGTACTTTTACGATAATCAATGTTAAGTGAGAGAGTGAGTGAGCGGGTTTGTCTGTGGTGGAGATTGAAGAGGAGATGACATTCAGTGATACGGTGAGTAAAGACGACAAAAAAACGGTGCTTACGGTGTTGTTTGTGTGAAGCGCACGTGATTCAGCAGAAAAACGGAAATTTAATGTTGATTGTTGTTATTGTAAAACCGTTTAATCTGCTGCACTTTTATTCTTACACACCTTATGGCCATCGTACGTAACGTTATAACGTAATCAGTTAAATAGTTACAGTGGTTACGTCTTTAGCAATCGATAGACGCTACGGGGCGGGTCACGAGTTCAGGGAACAGTGAATGTCAAGTGCAAGTTTATCATTCGCGCATTACAAGTGTTGGTGGCGAGTGAATCATTTCACTCAGTCACATAAGAACAATAGCAAGAAGAAGAACAAGCAGACGAACAAAAAACGACACGTTGACATACTTAAGCGACTAGAAATGTGTTGCTATTGTTAATGGTTGTTGTTGTTGCTTTCGCTTTGTTGCAACTCGTATATTCTCGTGCATTCAACAAAACATACGCACATGCATGGACGTGTGAATGCTGTACTCATCATGCTGACTCACTCACTCACTCACTCTCGCATGCTGGCAGAAGAAAAAACATTCTCAATGCAAGTGACATCAGTAATTATTATTGTTTTGTATGCAGTTTTTGTTGTTGTTGTTGTTTCGATTTCTATTGTTGTTGTGATTTCTGTTGTTGTTGTGATTTCTGTTGCTCTTGCTATTGAACAACATTTCAAATCCAATTGCAGCCTTGACGTAACGTAACAATTTCCGATCTTATAATACAGTATATACAAATATATATAAAAAGCAACAAAACTATTGCAATGTGAGGACTTCATTTAATCTTAATATAAAATCGCGTAATCTTAGAATGTTTATAATACACCGTTTTAATAAAGTTATTCGTTTTTTCCTCCCCCTGCTGTAAATCATTCATGAGTTAGTTTGTTGTTTTTCGTTTAGAGATATTATAGAAATACTAAAAATAAGCAAAAAGTGACTTAAAAGCGAACTTAAATTTAAATCATTTCTTTGTTAATTTTGAGAAGAACGATTGTTTTAATTGTTATACAATGCAATCTGTTGCTATGCTGTTGTTTTTATTATTTGCGGTTTTTCAGTAGACTTAACAACAACAACCACAACAAAAACAACTCCTGTCACCCACACAAGCCAAAGCTTAGCGTTTCAGGTGTCCAACTCATGCGTGTGCCGAGCGATCAACAGACAGTCGCGTAGAACAGTCGCACTCTCCACCTGTTGTTGTTGTTGTTGCTTTTGCTTTCTGTCTACGTGCTTTGTTAGGAGGTCTCGCCGTCTGCCCGCTCGGTTTGCGGTTTCTTCGTGGCTCTGATTATGTTCTGTCATGCGTCGGCTTCTCGCTGTTTCGCCCTGCGTATCCTTCCCTCTCACTCTCACCCTCTCTTTTCTGTCTATCGACCTGTTAGTCTGGATGTCTGACTGCCTGCCTACCTGCTCAGTTGCTGACAGCTTACGATACACACTTCAGTCTGTTTGCTAGTAAATCTGCTCGGCGACCTTGCAAAGTAAACGCAAAAACTATGCAAAAACAAACAATGATAAACAAACAACAACAAGAATAACGATAAAACTGAATCTGAATCGAAATTCGACCGAAAAATACATGGTACAAATATATTAACATAGATACATATACATATACTACCATACACACATACGTACATACATACATAAATATGTAATTAATTTTGCTTTTTTTATCTACTCCTGTTTTGGCCTACTTTTACAACGTATCCATAATTAATTTAATTGTGTTTGCGTCTTTGATACCAGAATTGGTTCAGTTTCTTTGGTGGTTTTCTTTTATATCCGACTTACAGTCCTTTCCAATCAAGCACGCCTTCAATGGCCCGTGTCACACTACGCCTCTTGATGCCGCACTCACTCGAGCTGAGTGGTTGATTCATGGCATGTTTACAGACCACATCCGAGAAGAGGCTTGATACAATGTATGTATGTATACTATGTGTGTTCATTCCCATGTACTCGTATCTGTGTTTGTACTACTTTCAGGCTTCCTTCACTTCCTGTTTCTAGAGATTGTTTCCACGTTCACCGAAACGCTTCACTTACTAATTTACGCTAAGTACTTACTTTTTTTTGGTTGCTCCTTCTTTTGCCCCAAATTCATTTAATTAAATCTGCTTACTTTTGCGTGAAGCGATTGTTTCACGTTGAATTCCTGTTGTTTGTTCTTTTTTTTGGCAATAAATTAAGTTATGTGCTTGTTATCATCGTTGAGAGCTCGCAATTCGCAAGTAGTTTGGCACCTGTTCTTGTTAGTGTATCTGCACTCACAGATAAAACATTCGCTTTGTTAACCTTGCGAAGATAATAATAATCATCGTCATAATCATTGTAATCATGATGACTTCAACAGAAATAAACATTCTCTGTACTTTGTGAAAAATTAGAAGAAGAAAAAGAAAAGGAAACACACGACTTTTTATCATCGTAAATAATCTGAGAGCTAATTTTAGAAAAAATTAGACACAAATCAAAAGAAAGAAGAGCGAAACGGGTCTACAAAATAAAAAAAAAACAAAGAAAACTCTGTAGAAAGGAGATTCATTGGAAAGGACACTCTGTAGAAAGGACACTCGGTAGAAAAGAAACTTTTAAGGAAAAACTCTCTTCACGAGAGAGTATAATAAACACTTTTAGAATAAAGTAAGTAAAAAACAATGTAGCTCTATACGAATTCTTTAGAATAAACACTCTAATAAACACTCAGATAAACACTTCATAAAAGCATCAAGTAAACATTTTAAAATGTAAGCATTGAAAAAAGCTTGTGTCAAGAGAAGATTACAACAACAACAGCAACACTCTCGACAGCGTAAACAATACGCTTTGAACTTGAAACACTAAAACAAGTAACAGTTGTCGTGATTTTATTGGGACAGCTGAGAGCACGATGCGCAGCTCGTCTGGCTGGCTGTCCATCCATCTGTCAGTTTGTTCATCTCTCTGTCTTACCATCTGTCAGTTTGCTCATCTGTCAGTAGATCTGTCTGTCTGTCTGCAGTCTGAGATATCACTAAATGACTGACGTGACGTGATTCTGAAATACAATAAATAATTGTTTTGTGTTTTTGCAGTTGTTCGAAAGTCGTGCGTGTTTCTAATTTAATTCATTAGTTTAATCAAAAAACCAGCCATAAAACGGAGTTATAATCAAAGCCGAGACGCACACCGAGTTTAGGAGATCTCAGGTCACGTACAACGGATGAAGTTTGTTGCATCACCTGCTATAAAAACAGAAGAAGAGACAAATTTTAAAAAACCAAACACACAACAGAGAACAATACAACAAACAAAAACAACAAATTAACCACAAATTGAGAGAAATGAAGAGTGTAAAACGCAAACAAAAAAATGCAGAAAAAAATAGTAAAAAATGACAAATAAAATACGGAATTCGGTTCCGCTGTCGAAGTTTGGCACGTGATCAACATAAGCGACCACAACTCCATCGATTTACATTCCAATATTTGTGTCAAAAGAGCCGTGAATCATAATAAATTAGAATGAAGTTAAGTCAATTATTAAGATAACACTTAAAAACAACAACAACAACCAATCTATAACAACAACAACAACAATAGAACAAGTCAATGAATGAATGGAATCAGAATTCAAACCGCGTTTCGAAAACTCGGAAGCACGACAAAAACTGAAGTTAAACTATTTTAAATATAATAAAAAATAAATAAAAAATAAACCTAAAATAAAGAAATACGTAGAAATATAAAATATATACAAATATATTAAAAATATACTCAATTTACTCAGTTTGAATTTTTTTCTTTTAAATTAATTAATCCTAAAATGGATTTTTTAAGAACTTTTTATACCATAATCAAATTCTATTTGAATTCAATGCATGATATATTGTATCTGTATCTGTGTCAGTGTCTGTGTCTGTACCTGAGATTAAAATAGCTTTCGTATGGTGTTCAATGGAGAACCAGAGAACGGCTCAAAATATCGCCACCAGACGGCAGCCGCCGAAATCGAGTCACAAATCATCCAGCGCAAGACGATGACAAAAGGTCAATCGGCGGTGGAGTCCAGTCACCTGTAATTTTTGGCAACCTGCAGCCGAACACGAGGCAGTAAATAAAAGAGTAAGTGAGACAGTGAGTATGTAAGTGAGACAGCTTGAGTACCAACAACCTTTTCTTTATAATGTCTGCCACGATATGAGAAACCAGATCTGAACACGAACAGCAGCAGCATGTCGCTTAGCGGGGGACAAGAAGAGGATCAGACGAGGAAGCGATGGTGAAGGGAAGAGGAAGGTAAGAGGAAGAGCTGCGAAGAAGAGAAGGAGGTTGGAGAATGACGAAGATAGGAGAGGAGGGAAGAGCTTCTCATTCAACCGCTTCAAGTGCTTTTAAATGATTTTCATTTTTTGCTTAACTGACATTCAGACGCGACCGCAAGTGACGTTAATGAAGAAGAAGAAGAACAAGAAGACGAAAAAAAACAACAACAATAGAATGACAACAACAAGAAAGGGGAAAAAAGGAACAACACGAAAAAAGGCAACAACAACAGAAGCTTCATTCAAGGTTTCATTCATGTTATTCGACATCGAACACTTGATTTGTTGGATCGGTTTTTTTATCTTCCGTCTTTTTCTTCTTTTTGTACTGCTCAATCTCTTCCCCCTCCTTCTGCTCCCTCATCCCTCGCCACCATCCACTCATCTGATTTCATGTTCAGGTTACATAATTCAGAGCCAGCAACTTTTGTTATCTTCTTTGTTTCTTTTTCTTTTTCTTTTCTTCTTTATATTCTTTATGTACTTTTATGTAGCTTGTTGTTGTTGTTGTTATTATTATAGTTGTTGTTTTATTTTTTAGTTATTGTAGTATTGTTGTTGTTGTTGTTTCGATCATTCTACAGGTGAACACAGGAAACAAGCTTGACCTCTCCACTTCTCTGCTTCTCTCTCTGTCTGCCTCTCTCTCTGTCTCTCTCTCTCTCGACCTGTCTTCGTATCTCCTGTCTCCGTCTGTGTGCCTGTCTGCCTCTCTGTCTCGTGCCTTCGTCTCCATCCATCCTTGATTTTGAGGTTGATTTTGATCCTTGGGTCCAGATAACAGATAACAATGAGATCCAATAATGAAGGAGACAGAAAGACGACTGGAACCTGTCGTTTATTTCTTGAGTCGAATGAATGTTCTGAGGTTCTTTTATTGTTTCTTCGTTTTTCTTCTGGTTTCGTTATCATAATTCGTTTTTATTATTGTTGGTTGCTCCTTTTTTTCTTGCTTTTTTATGGTGTTCCTTCTGAATCGAATTCTTTTTTCGCCTCTTCTTTTTATTGAGTAATATTTTGCACACACTCCATCTCTCTTGCTCTCTCTCTCTCACTCTCCCGCTCTCTTTCCCTCTCTCTGTCTTCCATTCTTCGGGTCCTTCATACATATCATGATCTTGACCCAGTTTCATTACTTTGAGGACTGGTTATTGAAGAACCAGTCCACTCCATCCGATCCGGCAGATTTTATGAAAGCGTGTGACTAGTGAGTTTTTTTTTCTTATGTACTGTTGTTGTTGCCGTTGTTGTTGTCGTTGTCTTTCTTCCTGTTGTTGTCCTTCATTTCCACTCGGAAGGAAGGACGGAAGAATTCGGACACAATTAAAACATGATGATGTTGATGATGATTTAGAGATGCTATGTTGTTGTTATGGTATGTTTTTGTTGTTGTTGTAATTGTACTTTGATTACGGTTATCGTTTGCTTTGACTTTTTTATTGTTGCTGTTTATTTGTGGTTTTTCTCAGATTTCTCATCTTTAGAATTAATTTTTCTTGTCTTGATTTCGATTGAAATCTTTAAATTAAAATTAAATCTTGTTTATTAGATTACACACAGAATATACATGTATACTCTGTGTACATGCTTATATCATGTATCATTTTTTATCTGAATTACAATCATGAGTTTCATTTTGTTCGTTTCCCGGAAGTGAAAATAACGCGGAAGTATCTAGAGCGCTATAGAATACAGAGAGAGAGAGAGAGAGAGAGAGCGAGAGAGAGATAACGACAGAGATAGAGTGGGTGAGGGAAACGAAGAGTGAGGGGAAGAGAGAGAGAAACACCGGGGAGTGATATTGTCCCCACAAACTTTGTTCCACGCACTTCCATCGCTTGAATGCGCCTGAAAATAATTAAAAAAACGTAGAAAAAGTGTAGAAAACGTTCTCGAATGAAGTCTGATTCCTCGAAAGAACTGGTTACTTGAACTGGTTCCTGAAGGGAACACATGATCTAAGCGTAGCAATTTATTCGTATTTTTATCGCCTTCATTTTTATATTTTTTACGTCTACAAAGAATACTAATATTTTTAAAATTGTTGACGTTTTGTAATATTTTTTCATATTTTTGCTTCACTTGAGAATCGATTCTAACGATTCAAGTTTTCGAAAGTTGTTTTTTTTTTTCTTCATTAGAAGTCGAGCTCAGAATGCGTTCGATCGGTTTGAAGATCATCAACGCACGATCAGTGAGAAAAAAAAACACAGAAATCCAAACGAACCTGAAATGAAAAACACGAGTTTTCAAGGCGATCGAGAAAAAAACGCAGCGCGTCACCCAGCAAAATGACCGGATATTTTTTTAGAAAAAAAAAATCACTCAAAATTAACCTCAAATTGAAAGTTAGTAAAAATTAAAATGAATTCAAATCAAACAAAAAATTAATAAACATTAATTAATAATATAATTAATAAAAGTTTATCGAAATTCTTTAGTTTTATATAAAAAACATTCTTAATTTTACTTTAAAATAAAGCTTTCAACATCTTAACAGCAACAACAACAAGAAACAAGAAAATGAAGTTATCTCAAAAAAATCAGTTTTCCGCCTCGAAACCGCAAAAATGTCGTTGACCAAGTTAAAAGCCGCCCCCAAAACAACCACAAAGAAGAAGAAAAAAAAAGAAAAAAAACATAAAACAAAAAACCAACAACAAATCGCAACGGATTTCAATTATTTGAATGCGGCAGCATTTTTTATGAATTAAATGCGAACAAGATTCGGAACGCATGCGTTGAGTGCGTGCAAAGCTTCAAGACAACAACAACAACAGCAGCAGAACAACAATCATGACAACAACAACAAACTGAGCAACAATCATAACAACAACAACAACAACCAGAACAACAACGAAAAAGACGTTTGTTGCACTTTTTCGCCTTTAATGTTTCTATTTTTTATTACGTTTATTTGGCCAAATGGTAAACTTTTACAACAACAACAACAAAACAACAACAACTCAAGGATATGAATTCCAAGAAATGAGGCACGCATGAGCAACAGTAAAGAGAGAGGAGAGGAGAGGAAAAGAGAACAGAGAGCGGCGCAGAGTAACGCAGTTCCTTTTTGTAAGCCGTTGTTTTTGTTGTTGTTGTTGTTGTTATTAGGTGTTGTTCTTGTAATTGTTGTTGTACTTGTTGCTTTTATTTGTTCTTCTTATAGCTTTGTTGTTGTTATTTTATTGTTATTGCTTTTGAAAGTTTTGCAAAACGGGCCCCAACCCAGCCCAGATAAGAAAAACAACAACAATAAACTACCGGAGCAAACAACAACAAACAACAACAACATTGAAATCATGAGTAATTAAAAATATTGTATTACTTTAAAGATGTAAAGAAATATTATAAGAAAATATAGAAAAATCATCCCAAAAGTATTGAAAAATATCATAAATCGAATGAATTTTGTTCTAAAAATAATTGCTTTGAAAACACACACACACACGCACACGCACACTCGATTAATAAACCAGAGACGATTGATCAGAACCGATTTTTAAAGATTTCGAGCGACAGATAAAAATAGTCACTTAAGTATGATTTGTTGCCCTGATTTTTCTCGTTGACAACAACCACTCATTCTCTCAATCGATCAGGCGATCAATCAGTTATTCCTTCAAGTCCGTATTCAGTGATAGCGAAAGAACTCTAATAAGGGTGGGCCATCAGCTGGTTTCTTTTTTAATTATTTAATTCAATTGGAATTAATTACTTAATTAATTTCATTCTTTTGTATAATAACTCCGATTGATTGTAGTTATAAAATATAAATTAACAGATGGTTATTATTATGACTATTATTATGATTATTTTATCATTCAGTTTAGGCCTAAATATTTATTTGTCACGTTTTGCATTCTGCTTCAAACGAAATCGCCAAGAAAGAACCAATCCAATTCAAGTTAAATTGCAGCGGGAGGGAGCGAGGAAGGAGAGAACGAGGGGAGGGGCACAACAAACAAAACAATCGGCTGAATAATCGACTTTTTAACAAGGAGTACCTTTAAAGTGTCACTGTTTTTGTTGTTGTTTTAATTGTTATGAAATGTCTTATGCTGTTGTTCTTATTTTGCATAGCTTTTCATCGTTGTTGTTGTTGTTGTTGGTGCTTTTTATAGTGTCGATATGCAAAACCAAACCTTAAGTTAAGATAAAAACAACAACAACAAATCAACGATAACAACCACAATAATAAAACCAATAATAAAACCAATAATAAAACCAATCGAACTGAATGAGGTAACTATGAATAACAACAACAACAAAAACTACTATTACTACAACAACAACTTCTACTATAACAAAACTACTACAACAACAACTACAACAGCAACATTCAGTTAAAAGTTCATAAAAACCAATGAAAATCAAAATCAACCAAAAAAAAAGCTGCAATTTTTTAAAATATGTGCCCTCCCTCCACCTCTCGACCCCTCCCTCCCCTTCCCATCCTCCCTCTCCTTCATTACCGCTACGAAAATCCTGCCACCCTCCTGCTCCCCGCCCTGCTTCTCATGCCGCAAACCACAGACGCAGCTGAGTCTAGTGTTGGTGTTGTTGCTGTTAATGTTGTCGTTGTTGTTGTTGTTATTATTATTCGTACAGCTGCTGGTGGTCCTCGCATTCGCAAAGATTTCTGCTGCCCGATAAATAATGGGCACTGTTTACGTCGACGCCGTCAACGGCGCTGCCACCGCTGCTGCTGCTGCTGCCGCGTGAACGCAACGCATTCAGTAAACGTCATCATCGTCACGCATGCGGCAACGCGACGCAGCGCAACGCTTCAACACTTTCAAAAGCTATGAAAACTGATTGTAAACACAGATTAGAAGCGCGTTCGAGTGAATCGAAGCAACACAATCAAAGCTTCATTCTTTTTTTTTTTAGTGAAAAATGTTCTTTTAAGAGACGGAGATTTTTTTTATTTTTGTCAGTCTGAAAAACGAATTTAAAAGGTTTTCTGGTTTTCTTTCTTTTTTCGTTTTTCGTTTCGTTATTGTTGTGTTTTTTATTTAATTAACAATATTATATATATATTAATAAATTATATTAAAGAAATGATATTAAATAAAATTTGGTTGGTTGTTTGACTATTTTTAAGTATTTGCATTTAATATGCTTTGTTTAACCCACATTTTTTTTACAGACTATAAAATCAAGAAACTAGAAACAACAACAACAACAGAAAGAACAACAATCACAGCAACATCATTAAATCATCGAAATTATACAGAAAGCGAAATAAAAATTACCACAAAATGAAGCCATTAAAAATTCGTTGCTTGCAGTTTTAAATTTTATGAGTTTTACAGCAAAAAAGAAAAATAAAAAGGAAAAAAACACTTTCACAAACTAGAAAAACAACAACAACAACAATAGCAAGAACAACAACAACAGCAGCAACAACATTGAAAAGTACATAATATATAATAAAATAGATTAAATTTCTTTTTTTTTTTTAAACCAAACATTTTTATTGTTAATCCGTATTTTTTTTTTTGCTTTTTGCTTTATTTATTTACCTTGAATGCAACTTAAAATGATTGCAAATTGATGCATAATATTTGATCTCTGTCAAATGTGATGTTGTTGTTGTTGTTGTTGTCGATGTTGTTGTTGCTAATAAAAACACTCGTTCTATGAATTATTTTGCTGTCATCAACAACAAAAAAAATACAAAGCATTGCTATCGAAGTGGTGCAACATTAAAAATTGGTTGCCAGTAAAAGTTTAGGCAAAAAAGTTGCTAAGAAAAGATGCCAGAAAATGTTGCCAACAAAGTTGCTAGAAGAGGAGGCCAAAGAAAGGTTGCAACAACACAGAAGATGCTTCGAATGAAGACAATAAAGATACGGAAAACACAGCGCGAGAGAGTGGGAGAGAGAGTGAGAGAGAGAGAGGATGAAAAATTAAAAAATTCAAATAAAATTTGCAAAAAAAATTAGAATAATTAAAATACACGCAATGACATTGATTCGGTTTGATTGATAAAACAAAAAAGAGAAAAACACAAAAAAATGTGGGCTGCAAACTCGATATTAAATTCGCACGCGTTACCCTTGGAATTCGTGACGGCAGCGCTTCTGCTCGTGTAGCGTGCATAATTTGTTATCAGTTTCTAATAATTACGCATTTTTTGCACTTCAATTAAAAGTGTTCTTATTTCAACCTTCGACAGCGCTGCAGAAACAACGACAGAAACAACAACAGAAGCAGTAGCATTGGCAGAGATGGCGACAGCAAAAACGAAGCAGATGAGTGAACAAGCGCACGAACGAACGAACGAGTGAACGCACGAGTGCAGAAACACGAACAAAGATATACGGACACACGCACAAGCAGTCGCGCGTTGCACTTCATGCAGAGCAGCAGCAAGAGTGAACAACAACAACAACAGCAACACCCCATGAGGGAAGCAGAAGAAAAGAGACAGAACCCGGGGAGCAGAGGCAGCAGCAGAGACAGCGTTGCATTCAATGATATCGTGGAACATTTTGAATACAGTTCTTTGCATATTTTGAACACTAACAAATGAGTTGATCATTTTTGCTGTTGTTGTTCATGTTTTTCGCTTAAATAAAAATACGCACAATTTTTGAAGTATCGTAACTCGCTTTGGAGTATTTAACATTCTTTTGGTTGTTGTTGTTGTTGTTGCTTTTCCTTGCTACTTCTGTTACTCCGCTGCTGGTTTTTTTTCACCGCAACAGAAAAAAAGTTGCTCATACGTCGCGTTGTACACAATTTTGACGCCTCTTAAAAGCGCGCTGCTTCGTTGTTGTTGTTTTTCCGCGATCCAACCTTAAATACTGCCACAACACCCTACGATTTCATGTTCAGTTCGGCGCTACTCAAAATTTTTGTTTAGTTGTTTTATAGGCTGGCTTTTGTTTTTTCTCTTTTTGTGGTTTTTTTTTGCATTTTCTGTTGTTTTTTCTTGTTTTTCTTTTTATGAATCATTTGATTTGCATATTTTTGCAGTTATTGCAATTAATTGCTTTCAAATATTAAACGAGTTTGCGTGTTGCTGTTGTTATTGTTTGCTGTTGTTTATCTGAAACCTTCACTATTGTGCGTGTGTGTGTGTGTGTATGTTGTCACAAGCAGCAACAACAACAACTACACTATCACCAGCAACATGCTTTTATTACAGGCCTCATTCAAGGATAATTTTTTCAAATCTGTTGGTGTTGTTGCTGTTGTTGTTGTTTTAATCAGACACATGCGCGTGTGTTTATTTGTTTTTTTTTATTATTTGACTTTGATACACAAGCAAACACAAACACAGAACAGAGAATATTCAACAACAACAAAAAAAGTGATTGAATTATTATCTTAAAATGTTTCATTGACATTGATTCCTTTTTTCTGCGCACTAAATACATTTTGTAATATTGTAGATATTTGTATACAATATGTAATATATACTAATATTTAGTACTACATTTTAGTACTCATTTTTAGTACAAAATTCTTAGTGAGTACTAATATCTGAGTACTAATTTTTAGTCCATTATTAGAACTAAATTACTAGTACTAATTAAAACCTTTCTTAGAACTCTTAATTTGACATTTTAGAACTAATGTTGTATGTTATTTAGTATTAGTACTAAATTTGCCGTCAGTACTATTTTTTAGTGCTAATTATTAGTACTCATTTTTTAGTACTGATAATAATAGTCCGGTACTATTTCTAGAACTAAAACAATATTATTATTTGGTTATTAGTACTAAATTTTAGTATTAGTTATTAGTACTAAATTATTTTTAGTACTATTTATTAGTACTAAATTATTTTTAGTACTAGTTATACTAAAAAATAATTTAGTACTAGTTATTAGTACCGAATTTCTAGTACTGTTTTTAGCGGTACTAATTCTCTAATTAATCAGTACTAATTTCGTATTTAAATTGTTTGAGTATATAATTTAGTACTCATTTCTTAGCAGCAAGTTTTTAGTACTTACTCATTCTTCAACTACTCATTTTTAGTACTAATTACAGCACACTTCCTAGACCTCAGTTCATGAATCAGTTCTGCTGATGTTTTTTAGTACTTATTCCAGTACTAATTCTTTATTAGAACCCTTTTTAATGATAAATTTATTAGTTTATTCGTGAATTTTGACAAATGCTTCAAATACTTCATAAAATTATGTCTTTCTTCCTATTACTTCGAATTTTTTGTCCAATGGAATAATAATAATGGTCTTCTTCTTCTTCCTTGTCTTGTTCTTACTTTTGATCATAACACACTTTCTACCCTCATTGAAACTGTTTACAGTTACGTTAACTGCAGCTCCTTTTAATCACCGTCTTAAAGTGTGCGAAAAGCAACTCGTAAAACGTAACTACGATCATTAATAAGAATAACAATCATAAAATTAACAACAACAACATCGATATACCGTTAATGTTATTTTTAATGCTATTGTTTGTGCTTAAAAAAGCACTGCGATTGTTAGTCAAGTGAAACCAACAACAGTTCATCGTGTATTCAGAGAGCGAATGAAGTGAAGCAGAGCGTGTGTGGGATGAAGTGAGATGGAGGGTGGGATGGTGAGAAAGCGTTGGTGAGAGCGCGGCAGAGAGGAAGAGAGAAGCGCATACTGCAATCTCGCTGCATGTGCTGTTGTTGTTGTTATGCGAAAAGTGTGTAGCTGCGCACACGATCGAGCAACGTTAGATTGCGCCCTGCCCATCCCCCGCCATTCAATCCCGCTCCCCTTCCATCCACCTCCGTTATCCCCTTCAATCCTCCCCTTCAACTAAAGCAGGAAATAAAAACGTACAAAAATAATTCCGATTTCAAGAACATTTCAATGAAAACCGCACACGTTGTTGTTGTTGCTTTCGGTGTTTTTTTTTTCTTTACTCAATTTCTATACATAGCGGAGGGAAAAGTGATGGAGGGGGAGAGGGAACGGGAGGGAGACAGGAAAATAGACAGTTTTTACTAACGAGCTTTCATTTGCGGTTATTAAAATTATTAATAAAAATACAGGAAAAATTCATTAAATTAAGTAACAAAAAAAAACAACAACATGGTTTAAAGTACAGCGTCAACTACTGCAACAACAACAACAACAACAATTAAGTTTACAACAAAAAAACATCAATCATCAGCGAGCGTGTACTTGAAAATGAATTTGAATGCACTGAATGTTGTGTGTGTCTTTGTTGTTGTTGTTGTGGTTTTTGTAGATATCGCTATTGTGTTGTTGTATCTATTTATATAGAAAACACTTCCTCGTTGTTGTTCGAGCGACTAAAAAAATGCACACACAAAAATTCTGAAATGCAAATCATGGCAACAACAGCGATAATAATAACAACAACAACAACACAGCACTACCAACAACTGCTCAACAGCGATAACAACAACAACAACAACAACACAGGAAGCAATTGCAATTCTATTTCGAGCTTTCGTTTGATTTGACCCGCCCTGTACTCTGTGCTTCGCCGCTCTGCCGCAAGATGGCAGGCAGCATTGTCAAGGTGCCGATCGTTCCACTTCCTCGTTCACTTGTGGCCAACTCGCCTTCGCTCTCTCTGTCGCTCTCTCTCGCTGTCTCGCTCTCCCGTTGTTCCGCTTCAAGTTCAAATCCTCGCTCGATCTTCAGCTGTCGGATTCGTCGGTCGACTGAAAAATGAGCAAATAAACTGTTAGTTCAAAAATAAAAATAAAATTTCAAAAACTTTTCGATTTCTTATTAATTAAGCTGTTCGGTGTTGCACTTGTGATAGTTGTTGTTGTTGCACTTGTGTTGATTGTTGTTGCTGTTGTTGTTGGTGTTGTGTGATCTTGATTTTTGTTTTGGTGTCTGTCAAGGTGACGCTTTGACGCTGACGTTGTTACAATTTAGAACAATTAAGAAAAACTTTTTTTTCTTTTAATCATTTTGACAATGAATATTTTTCCGAAATTCTTCTGAAATAAATTTTTAAAATAATGATTTAAAAAAGAGAAAACTAAATGCTTTTAACTGTAACTGATAACCTATAACTAGTAAGTGGTAACTAGTAACTTGTAACTAGTAACTGGTAACTCGTAAAACTACTAAAACTGATGGCTGGTAAAAATAACATTTTTTTAAGGCTAAAAATACTAGAATAACAAACTAATTCTTTATTTTATTTATAATTCTTTGTATTATTTTATTTATTAATTATTGTTATTATTATTCGTTTATTAATTTATTTGTAAACGTTTTTTTTATATTTCAGGGAATTTTTATTGTATTTCAAGGAATTTTTGTTTTATATCAGTTTATATTTGAATGTAAAAAATCTCATTGAAAAAAAAAATATCATTCGACTAGCAATCATGTGAAATTTGTTACTAACAAAACAGAAAGCAATCAATATTTAATTCCAGTTGCTCTCAATCCAAATTGTATAGAACACTCAGAGCTTAGCAAAGACGACAACCAGCAAAAGCAACGTAGCTTTGCTTGAACTGTTGAACAGGCTGCTTCAAAAGCATCATAAACGTGTTCAGATATGCGACGTCAACTTTTTGAGAATCGCCGTGGAAGGCGTCTGTTTAAAATTTTCTTCGGCTGAATTTTAATAATAATAAGTTTTATATAATAATTAATAAAAACACATTCAACTGCGTTCAATAACTATACTATATTATTTATAATATTTAATGGAAGATTCAATACTTAAAAGTAGAATAATAAAAGCACTAAATCAATCAATTAATTAAATTCAATTGAAAAAACGCGTTAATTAATGATATTGACTTAAAATACTGCATAAAAATATAAAATATACGAGTATTTCTATTAATATTCTACTTTATTAACTTATTTATTAATGTATTGAATCGTATTTTTTTTTTTATCTTTCATCTTCTTTACCTCAGTATCCGTATTGAGTAGACATCAGATAGCATCAAAATCGAACCCTGACCTCCCTGAATTTTCTCGTTAATTCGAAATAAAATGACTTTGAATTCTTCGACAGTTTTTTACCCAAAAAATAATCAAATTAATGCGATAGAAATCTGATTTAATGCCACAAATAAATCACTTAAGCTGCGTCATGTTTTCGGTACAAAAAAAAAAAAAAAAATAAAAAACACAAAAAACACACCAGAAGGACGGCAGAATAATTAATTAAAAAAAAAACCAACCCCTTTTTTCATAGCATCGCAATGAAATCCAAACCAAATCGAAAATCATCGAACTCTCTTTGAGCTCTCCTTCCCTTTTTTCTGTCTCTCTCTCTCACTCTTCCCCTCTCTCCCGCTCTCTCTCTGGCTCCCTCATTCGCTGGTTCTGTAAAGTAATTCGTCACTCTTGCGACTCGAAGCGCCTGCGCCAGGATTACGTTTGATGTGCGTTGCAGGATTTACGAACGTGACGTCAAACATCAATCAACAACGTGGACGACAAGTCGAAGTCGTCAGCCGAAGCGTGCGCATGTAAAACAACAAAAAACCATCAACGATAAAAAACAAAAACCGAACAAAAATCGTTGTAAGAACAATGAACAGATGACGGTGATGATGACGATGATGATGACGATGATGATGATGACAATACTGACAATGATGATGCCCATGATGACAATGATGACAATGCTGATGATGATAATGCTGATGTTCATAATGTTTAATATAATGAAACATCCGAAGAAATCCCAATAAAAGCAGTGCAACGGCGGACCAGCTGTCGTTGGTGATCAGCAAGCACCCAAGCAACAACAACAACGGCTGACAAACAATAACAACAACAACAATCAGAATGACAACAACAAGAAAAAATAACAAAAACAATAAAGACAATAAAGACACAAACACTGAAAGCATGAAAGAATCCTCGACGCGATGTTAAGGTTAATAAAATACATGAAATGACGAGATATTCAAGAGTTTATTTAATAATATTATTATTATTATCTTAGTTTTGTTGTTTATTATGGATTCGTAAAAAGATCGGTGAAAGAATACTACGAAAAAAGGTATCAAAAACACAGTATTGAGGTATATATTCTAATGGATGTCTATTTAGTGGTAGAAAGTAAGGAAAAAAAAGGAAATAGTAGAGAAATTTAGAGGAGAAGAACAGAAAAGTTAAAGGAAGAAGAGGAGGAAGAAGAAGAAGAAGAACAAAGCACATTAAAAAGATGCCACAGTGAACAATCACTGAATTCCAATTAATAGCTAATAAATAAACGCAAAAAAACACTCAAACACACGCACACTATGACAACAATGAAGAGGGTGAGGGGGGGAGGGGGAAATGCAACTACAATTCATCGAAAAAAACCCGCTGTGCCTCTTCACTCCTTCGCTGCTAATAAATTTGCATAAACATATAAACACCAACAAAATGCGTTCAACGTCGAGTGATGCTTGACATCAAAGAAACTGAGGATCTGCAGCCCTTCAGGAGTGGTGAAGGGGGGGAGAGGGGACGAAAAACTCAAACAAAAGAACGCAATTTCGAAAAATTAACAAAACTTTTGCTGATTTATGATGAGCGCGGAAAACGCGTGCGTCTGGCACTCGACTCGAATCAATGATGTGGAAATCCGTATTTAAATGGTTACGTAAAACAGACACACACTCAAACACACACACACACACATACACATATAAGAATACATACGCATTATGCGACTCTTGATTGATTTTATTGTCATCATCGTCGATCGAATGAATGCGTCCCTGTGCCTCACTTCGCCTCTCTTCCACGCGGTAATTTGTTCGAATAGGGATGAGCTGCGGAAAGGCAACAACAAAGTTCAATGAATCCTTTCATCGTCCTCGTTCGTCCTTTTGTCCTCGGATGATGGGACTCGATTGTGATTGCATCGAAATGATTTCCAGTCGATGATCCGGCTGCTGAAATGAATGAATGCATGAAAGACATGTGCTGCGAATGGCAAATGATTGACTGATTGAACAGATTGATTGAAGGCATTGATTAAAGGTATCGATTGATATCTGTATTAATTGAGTTCAAGCTGCGTGAGATGATGAAAGAATAAAGATAATGAAGCTGTTGAGTGTTTTCAACGTACGCGATGATTATCATGTAATCTCTGCTGAATTAATTCGCAACCTTCGTGGAATAACGAACTGTTATTTTCTCTCCCTTCCTCTGTCTCCCTCTCTCTCTGTCACTATGTATAAGGTTCTTTAAATGACAAGATTATTGATGAGATCATTGATACAGTTTACTTTATTTTTTTTTTTTCTATTAAATTCAGCGGATTTGAATCTAATTTCAATATTTTTTTTATAGTTGTAGTAATTTTATTACACTTTTTAATTTCTTTAAAATTTCTTCTTTTAAATTTCTTTATTTAGTTTCTTTCGTTTCGTTTTTATTATTTCGTGGATTGTATATCGTATTTTCTCTGTTGTCTTGGATTTTCTTCGTCTTCTTCTTCTTATTCTTGTGGTTGTGTCTACTAGTGTTGTTTTTGTTGTTGCCACTGATGTTGTTGTTGTTGTTGTCTCTACACACTTCGCTGTATTCATTGCACTTTATTGCAAAATGTAATCGTTACCCACACAATTTTTGGATGTACATATGTTTTTTCTGGTGATTTCTTTATTAAATACTCAGATCTTTTTTGTTATTTTTGTTTGTTTTCCGCTGAGACGTCTTATTATATTATTATTAATTATTTTATTCCAAATAAGCTGAAGCTGATCATATTTCAGAAGCTTTTGAATGCTGTTTATGAAGAAGGAAGGAAAAAATAAATGTATGAAGTGTTTTTCAGTTGTGGGTTTTTTAAAAAAAGAACCAGGTTAAAATCGAGAAAAACAACAACAACAAAAACAATAAAAACAACAAAAATGTAACACGAGAGAGTTTAGAAAAATAAACGGGCGAATTTTTAATTATTCGTCCTCTGAAAAACGTCACCAGCATCATTAAAAAAGAAGGGGACAAAAGAAGGGGTTAAAAAAAACATCGAAGGGTTGCCACACGTTTGCCACCACAAAAATACGGGTAATCAAACCGGGAGGAGGCCAGAATATAGCAAAAAAGTATGCATTGAGGCCATTAAAAAGAAGGGGGAGAAAGAAGAAGAAGACGCACAACAGCCACAACAACAACAAGAACAACAAACAAAATAATAACAATAAAGAATAATTAAATTAAAACTAAAAACTCATAAATCATGTGTTCGTGAATGCAAAGCAAAACAAAAAAAAAACATAGAAAAACAACAACAGAAATCATTAAACTGGAACAGGAACAACAACAGCAACAATAACAACAACGAGAAGAAGAAGAAGCACAACAACAACATATACAAAAAAGAAAAAAAGACGAGAGCAAAAAATTCATTTAAAAAAGAAAAGTGAATGAAAAGTAAATCCAAACAAACACAAAAAAAACAGACAACATTTTGGAATGTGGTAAAAAAAAGCAAAAACAACAACAACAAAAGCAGATTCATACTCACTTTAAAATCTTTTATTTTTATTACTATTATTTTTAAATACGATGATTCGATGTTTTTTCTACAAGCAAACTCTCTCTAAAATAAGAGAGTTCTTAGAACTCAAACACTCTGAAGTGTGAAAAACTTCCACTGTAACGAAAAGCGAAAAGTGAGAGCACAAAATGAACAATCCATTGCAACCACAACTTACAACTACGACAGGTTGCAACAACCTGCGCCACTTTCCAATCGTGGAAATCCGGGAATGAAATGCAGCAAAAATTCCACAAAATCACTTCGGAAAGGCTTCGTGAATGATTTTACTGGCCAAGCGGCTTGACCAGGATATTTATAATTTATTAAGGTTATGTACTCCAAACAATACCATCTTTAGACGTGAACAACGAATCACAATCTAAGTTAACCTGAGAAACGAAATCACCTTCAGAAACGTTATAAGATTGCTCTTATTCTTCCTCAGCCCGTTGGTAATCTTCATCACTTCGCAAGGAAAAATCTTCTTTATTTTCACTTTCTAACAAAATTTCTTTAATTTCTTCTTCACACAAATATTTTGGTCCTAAAATTTGGATCCACTGAAACTTAAATTGCACAACGAAGTAAGTGTCACATTAATCAAAGCATCCGAAGAATAACAGTAAAAATGACGGTTGCGTTTCAAAAACGAATGCGGTTTACACGAGTGTAGTTTTCTACACCTTAAGGCGTTATACTGAGGTTTTTAAATATCTTAAATATATTAATCAATATTACATTGCCATTCCCCGATTTTAGCTCATATTTCATAATAAAACAATGTAACAAAAGTTGAGAATAATATAATGTATACTTTGACGAATATTTATATTTGAAAATTTTTTTAAAAATTTTGTTTATTAACCTCAGACGAAATTGTTTTTAACATCATCATTTATCAAATCTTTAAATACGCCTCCATTTCAACAGCTTCACAGTCACAGTTCGACTGAAATGCGTTTTTTATAATTGCGGTGCATTTTATATTTCAACTTTCCACCAAAACCACGCATCGTCTCTTTGGTATTACATTCCAAGCGTTTTGGGTTTCGGTCCACAATTTGGGATCACTGGATTTGGGCAAACATTTTGCCATCAAAACCCCAAAGAATGTACTTTGGTATTACATTCCAAGCGTTTTGGGTTTCGGTCCACAATTTGGGATCACTGGATTTGGGCAAACATTTTGCCATCAAAACCCCAAAGAATTCTGGAAGCTTATTTTTCAATTATAAACATTTTAGCAGCATAGTTCTTATGGCGGCGTGTGACGCAAATTACACTTTTACTTTCGTCAATGTAGGAAGTGGAGGAAGTCAGCATGATTCACGTATTTTTCGAGACTCCTCAATGGGGAAGGAAATTATGGAGAAAACTCTTCACGTACCTGCAGATGCTCCACTACCCGGATGCTCCGAACCAATACCGTATTTCTTTGTGGCTGATGCTGCTTTCCCCCTTCGGGAAAATATTATGAAGCCGTATCCAGGGAGGGATCTATGCCAAAAAAGAGTCTTAATAGAAGAGTTTTTAATAGAAGACTATCAATAGCACGCCATACGATTGAGACAAGCTTTGGTATATTGACCGGGCGGTGGAGAATTCTGAGAAAAACAATTGATTATGAACCTGAAAATGTTGACTATATAATACTATGTTGTGTGCTTCTGCATAATTTTATTATGCTAACTAACAGTCAAAATGGCGGAGGAGAAAAATGTATACTGGAACGAAGTTCGTCCCAAAAAAAAAATTGTGCATATAGAGCACTAGATGTAAGAGAAAAACTTACAACATCCCGAGTAGAAAAAATCCGAACTCGTCCCATTTACCAGTCAGATTCCATTCAGATGTCCCAAATTGGGATAAAATTGGGATATCTAATTGGAATCTGGATGGATCATCCAATTTGAAATATGTTTTTTAAATTTTACATAATTTGGAACAAATGCAATATCGTAACGATTTCTGACTGGATCACACAATTTTACGCCACTTATTGATCTATTAATTAGAGGATGTTAAACGATTGTGGTAAATAATAATACTAGTAAGAATGCACACAAACTATAATATTATAGAAAAATAGTATTTTTATTATTATTTATTTAATGTTTATGTTTAATGTTAATGTTAATGTTTTATAATTCAATGTAATAAACACAAAATAAATACGTATCTTCTACCAAATTCATTTAATATCAATTTAATGCATTTATGCTTTATTAAATCAGCATTATACATATTTTGCTTCACTGAAAACTCTTCCGCTTTCCATATACCCAAATTCGATTTTGTTGGATATGTACAACAATCTTCACGATTTATTAACGCGGCACAAATATCCATCTTTACATGCGTTGTGAAGTTTAAAGCATTGAAAAGAAGTCGACTTTATAACTGAAATCCTAACTTTCTTTTTTTTTAAAATATATTTTCGGACATTTTACTGCACATTTGTTGTCAAATTTGTCAGAACTGATATAGAAATTTAGTAAAATATATGATATAAAATATAGAGATTTGGTGTGTAATGGCGCAAAAAACTTGTTTTCATCGACACGAATGTAATACATTTGTATTAAAGGTATTAGTATATATGTAATTTATATAATACATATAAAAAAAATATTAATTTATCCATAAATTTCGCCTGCAGAATTGCTACAAATCGAAGAGGTGCGAGCCTTGGGACTCGTATTGTCGAACGTCCGTGATTGGGACGGCCACAGGACCAACCAATACAACAATACAAAAAACGAAAGTAAAAAATAAATATAAAATAAGTAATATATATATATAGAATACATAAATATATATAAAATATAAATATATATAAAATATAAATAAAATATAATTACTTATATGGTAAAAATTAATTACATGTTAATTATTTATGTTAATAAAACATATTTTGAATGTATTAACTTGGTTTTTATTGGGGTACCCATATAGATTCTGCTTGGGATTCCCAATTGGAATCCGATTGGGTTGTCCACGTGGAATCTGATTGGGATTCCCAGTTGGAATCCAGTCAGAGGGACGTCACATTTCTAGCTGGAATCGGACTGGATTACCCAAGTTGGAGCTGGGAAACCCAATTGGATTCCGATCAGAATCCGAGGATTTTTCTACTCGGGATATTTTTCAAAATAAAATGAATTTACAAATATGGTTTTAAGCGTAAATTTCGGATTCAACCCGAGATTCGTCTAAAGCTATGTTTACATCGACCTCAAATGCGCATTTGAAGCAAAATAATAATTTGAATCAGTCTGTCGTAGGCATAACTGAGCGTTATGAACTGTATAAGCGTTTGAAACGAAGTCCCATCTGTTGAATACCTAATGACGAATGCGTATACTTTTTATAAGTAACTGCAACTTCTTCATGAATTTACCAGTACTACAGTGTTATATAGTAATTGCAAATCATGTAATTTAACACAAATATTTCCTTGCATCGTATAGGTGTAGATGAAAAGTATGTAAATATATACCATAAATATGTATTTATATAATTATATAGATGAAAACTTTGTCTCAAGATTTTAAATACATTTACTACAAAATTGATATTTACTTGAATCAACTGAAAGTCAAACTAAATCAAATCTTTATTGCTTTTAATTTTTTATTTTATCATCAAATTAAAACTGTTCACAATTTTTGTAGCTGCAAAAATGTTATAATGTTTAAAATTAATATTAACAATTCACAAAGTCATGTGATCAATGAAGAAAACTTATTTCCGAAAAGAAATCCTAAAAATCTATATTTAAATACAATTCTAATCAATTAATTAATTAATAGTCATATTTTAATTCAAATATTAAACTTATAATGGTTTACAAATTATACAAATCGATTTACTGAACGATGTATGATTATTATTATATAAATATATTTGAAATATTAAAGAAATGTGCTGTAATTTAGACTTAAATTAAGAGTAAATAATTTGAAACGGAATAATTCTCAATTATTATTGTTAAAGCAAAGGTATATTATTTCTTGTTCAATTATAAAGAGTCAATTTATCATTGAGTCAGTTAATCAAATAAATTATGTATAAAAAAAATGGAAACTAAAATAAAGTGGAACAAAAAAAAATACCAAAACAAAAAATTGAAAATAACAGAAAATCAGGAAAAAATATATAAAAGAGAACATTCTAATAATTATTAACTATTAAACAAGAACAAAAAAATATACTTCCATAAAATTATGTCAAAATAATACATTAAATTTAAACAACTACAAAAGAAAAATTATTATTGCGTTTTAATTAACAATTATTTATATATTTGGTTATTGTTGCTTCTACGAGGCACTCTATTATGTAGCACATGCTGGAATGGGCAGCACACGTGTGTTGCGCATTCCATGCATGTGTTATATATATTTTTATGTGTGCTTTTTGCATTGTTCTGGTGTGGTTTGTTGCACACAGTACTTCTAGTGGTTTCTGTTTGCCATTTTCTTGGCATTTTTCTGTCTGATATATGGGTGATTACACGCATACTAGTTGTGTGTGTAAGCACTTATATATAGTAAAAACCCACTGATGAGTCTCCTTCAGGCGGGGGACGAAAAACGTTTCTGGGTGTAGCCTGTAGAGTAGTTTAGGCACAAAGGCCAATTTCTGACCGTTATGGGAGGTTCCTTTATTGGAAGCTTTCATAACTGGTTTTTTTACTTGTTGTTTTCGGTTTTTGCTGGTTTTTTGTTTAATGGTTCTCGTTTTTGTTTTGTTTGTTTTTCTCATTTTTGTTGTTTTTCTTGTTCTGTGATACTCTTAGTATCACTTCTATTATAATTATTATATTTTTATTAAACATACATATATTATTTGACAGCTAGAACAGGTAGCACTAGGGTTTGTGATGCAAGGGAGTAGCTAGCTAGCTCACCGTAAGTATTTTTCACATGTCTCCGTTAGAGTCAGGCACAATCACGGGCATGACAGGGATTGTTAGGGTAGAACATGATAGGTTTTTTTTCAGATTTCTGATGGGGAAATAGGTAGATAGTTACGCATATTTTTTTCATGCGATTGCATGTTAATTGTTAGCTAGTGTATATTGTAGAATCTCTTAATTGTTAGTTGTCTGATGGACGGAGGGAGGGTCGAATGATGGGTGACGTAGACTGGTTTTCCGCCGTATTGCTACTGATTCATCATCGAATTGTTCAAAAAAATTGAGTCGCATTGGCAGCTCTGTCAGCAGACGCGATCATCTTCAAACAAGTTCGATACAATAACAACACCAACCGCTTGAGTTGAAGAGAAGGAGAGAGAGGTCTAGCTTTGTTGTTGTTGTCTTGTTTTTATTTCACTTTCAATTCATAAGCTAATCATTCACTCATTCAATTTTTCATTATTCAATCCATTATTCAATCAATCATCTAATCAATCATCCAATTCATTCATTCATTCATTCAATTAATTAATTCAATTTATCATTCAATTAATCAATTTTTCAATCATAATTTAAGCAATTATTCAATAAACCAATCATTCATTCAAACAATCATTCCATCAATGATTCATTCAGTCAATAATTCATTCTGTCATTCGATCATTCATTCGCTCTTCCATTCTTTTCATTATTGCAACATTACGATCAACATTAAGTTTCATTGTCGCCTTTGTTGTAGTTTTTAATATTGTATTATTTGTTGTTATTGTAGTTTCTCTCGAACGTTGTTATTGTTGTTGCAGTTTCTTTTATTGTCGCCGTTCTCGTCGCTTGCTGCTGTTTTCATTGTTTTGGTTTTCCTTTAAAACCAACCCCCCGATCGAGCCAACGCAACTCAACAGCAACGCGGCACGGTTTCTGGCTTCAGTTTCATTCAAACTGCGTTCGTTGAAAGTCGTTCGTTGTTCGTCGACTCTGCTGCTCTGTCGCTCGTCGCGCATGCGTAACATTTTTTGTGTGAAGTGAAAATTTGATGAGAACATTTTTCGGTTTTCTGTATTTTCATTACTTTTGCCGGTTCGCGTTGTTGCTGTTTATTTACCCTTCTGATGAGAAATAAACAAACCAAAGAAATAAAAAACTACATCAAGTGTTAGTTTCCGGCTTTTCTTTTCGTGTTTTTTCGGTGCATTTTTTTTCTTCAGGAGGTGGTTCTTCGTTCTTATTACATCCTGGTACGAGTGCAACAAGAAACTATCGAATTTTAAAATAGAACTCAGAACAAAGATTGAAGTTTTGTTGTTTTTGTAGTTGTAATGTTTTGTGTGCTGCTCACATTTACAGCAGTTTAATTTACAAACAGAGCTCAAGAATATCCTCGGATTTATTGTCGTTGAACTCCTTTACGAGTAGAGTAGATGTACGAAAACATTACGTTACATTGTTACGTTACCCTCCTCGACGTCTACAGTTACGTACGTTTTATTGGATGTCATAAATTACGGATTACGTTTTTTATTCGCTTCAAGGTGAGTTTATAGCTTCGCTTACTACTCGTCGTTTTTATGTTTATTTTATGAGTTGTTCAGCTCAGCTTAAATTCACTTTTTTCAGTTCTTTTTTTCAAAACTGACAACTAAAATCTTAATTCTATTCACTGTCATTAAATCGCTAGAAAACTTTAATTAAATTGCATACAAAATTGCATTGAATTATTCTTTAATTAAATACTAACTTAAAGATTGACACTTCAACTCTATTTTTTATAATTTTTATTATTAAACTTCTGCTCCTAAAATTACGTTATAAAGCTTATAAAAATTCCTTTTAGAAATCATTCAGTATACACTGTGAAAAGTTTTAAAGAACGTTCAACTTTTTCTATAATATTTCGAAAAAGAAACAATATTTCATTGATTCAAAGGTCATTCTTTAAAAACTCACAAAACAAGATACGAGTATCAATGAAAGATTTAAAAGAGTATGAATATAGACACCTATAAACATTTACTTTATAAATAGCTACACCAGTGAATGACCTCAAGTTTAATAAACTTAAAAACCCAAATCAATAACGGTTTCGAACCAAAGAAGAGAACACAATCTATAAAAAAGTAGAAGAAATTAACGAGGATTTATTATTTATCCTCCTAACATAAAAGAGTTGAAAATCGAAAATTGCAGATACAACTTAATACTGTATTTCGACGTTGATTTTGAACACCTGTTTAACATAACAAAACAATGATTATTTTCTGCTTTTTTTCATACTTCATCATCGATCTTAACGATCACCAACAGCATTAAAATTCTTATTCAACGATTAACTGAACTCAACAAGCATCGAATAAAACCATCAAAGAAACCGATTGTTCATATATAATTACGTAAGAAGTACAGAACGATATGATAAATGAAAAGAATGATATCAACTATCGGTTGAATTATTCTCGGTCCAATCCGCTTTAATTATTCACTCTTTTAGTATGTGTTCCACATGCTGTAACTCGAACATTACAATCAGGTTTACATGCTTCTCGAACGGACGTGTTTCACATTTTCAATAACGAATAATGATAGATCATATATTATATGTAGATTCTAGGAATATCTGCAGGTTTTTGAGTACATTTCGCTTATAATTCTGACTATCAGCAGCTAATAAGGCTCTCGGTTGATTGTATTTGTATATATCCACAAATTCTTGGAGAATCTATAGTTTTTTGTAGTATCTGTGGGTCGTAATTCTATATATCTGTATCCTCTTTGGATATCTGCGCATATTTGTGTGTATTTAGCTTATATTTCTGGCTATATGCAGGTTGTAAGGATCTCGATAGATGATAAAGGTCATATCCATACATATCTCCAGATTCTTTGAGTATCTATAGCTTTTTCGAATATCTCAGATTCATATTCGTGACTATCTGCAGCTTGTTTAACTATCTTCGGCTTATTTGGCTTGCATTTCTGTCTATCTTAGCCATGTTTTTGTATCTGTAACTCGTATTTCTCTCTATCTGTAGTATTTTAGAGTTCTATGACTCGTATTTCCGTCTAATTGGTGCGTGTTTGACTTACAGTAACTCATATTTTTTTCTATCTCTACCGTATCGTATATCTTAGATATTATATTTAACAATGTTACTTGAAAAGGTTCCAATGAAGCACTTAACTTCACATAACTTTTTACGAAAACTCTTAATTAACACGAACACAAGTCGCAGGCTTTGTAACAAAAAATATGATACATTGAAGTGGCCACAGAATCAAATGATACAAAGGGAAGACAGAGAAGGGTAGAGGGAGAGAGGGCGAAAGAGGAAGAGAGAGGGAGACATACAGTGAAAGTAGGTAGCTAGACGATGTACAGCACCCGATATACAGCCCAGACTCTAGACGATCGTTTTGTGTGCGCAGTAAAAACAGGAAAAAACAAGAACCCCGAAAATTAAGAATCTCAACGCTGCTAACTTCAACCCTTTCATTGAAGGGACCCTTTTTTTAGGGTTTACTTTTTTATAAAAGGTTTAGTGGATTTTCTGTTAATATCATTGAATCGTATCTCGTATGAATGTTTGTATGAATTTTCGGTTTTTAATGGTTTTTCATTAATTTATTCACATAGCGAGTTGATATTAAAACAATTAATTCTCATTATTGTGATTTTCTTATCGATCATGTTCTATTCTTTTTTTTTTATTTTACTTTTCTTTCCACTTCTTTAAATTGAAGCATTCTTCACTTGTAGAAGTTTTCTTAACCCTCTGACTCGGCTGTCCGTATTAAGTGACATTTTTTATCATTTACCGTATAGATTCCTAATAATTTAAACTATTTTTTTTTTAATTCTTTTGATTTTTGTGTATTTGTGTGGGTTACTTTTATATTTTATAATATGTGTATAACATCAACAGATTTTGCCGTTAGCTACGTTGACAGCATTTCGATTTATTCTTATAAAATCTATAATAACAACAACAACAAAAACAGCCTACACAACCTGCTTAGCAACGTGTTGGCACTCTTTTTTAGTAGAACTCTTCTCACGATGCGCTTGATTCTTTGAGCATCTGTCAGCTTGGTGACACTTCCAGTAAATATAATTAAAAGCTATTGAAATTTGATAATAAAGATAAATGTTTCATTTCTTTAAAAATGTTTTACAAAATTGTTAGAAGCAAGAGTTAAAGAATTTGTCTCTTTTTCCGTATAATTCTAAAAAGATGTCACGATGTCACCACGATTATTCAACACTTTATTATAATGTTTTCAGATAATGTTTGTTGTTGTACCACAAACCAGTTGTGAAAACAAACTGACACCAGAGATAAAATAGACAAAATATAGTGATGCAAATAATAGACACCGTAGAGTGTGTGACAGTAGAGTGAACTTGAATGAGCGAGAGAAATGCAACCATGGAAAATGGCGAGTGTGAGAATGACACGAAATGTTTGAGTCGTGATGCTTGTCTTTGATGCTTGTAACTTGTAAACTTGACCCACATAAACTACGTTGAGCTACATAAAAAATAGAGTTACTTAACACTTGTTTAATTCATTGAATTTTGTTCATTAAATTAAAGTATCTAATTTGAATCTTGTTAATTTTAATACATTGAAAACCATTAAAGACAATATAATTAATTAATTAATTTGAAAGCACTGATTTTTCTTTATAATGCATTAAATATACTTGGATTTTCATTTCAATGCATTTAATTTAATTTGAAGCTATTGAAATATTATTTCTATGACTTGAAATCATTCCGTATTCAATTTAAGTATATAGCATTGAATTACTAATTAATTGATTCTAATGAATCTGTTTTCGTTCGTATATTAAATTATATTTTTTGAAATAAAATCTCAATGTATTCAGTTTCGCTTTTTTTGTAAACATCTGATAAATTGATACTTTAAACTGAGTCCAATCGAATCCAAATAATTATGTTGTACTTTGTTCAGTTCACTTGAGTTACGATTACTTTAACTTCGTCCGTCAGAGTTGAATAATTAAGTCCAGTTTTTTTTTTTTGCAGTTCAAGTGTCTTGAACTAAATTTCAATGCTTATAGAAAAATGTAATGTATTCGTTTTTCTTCTTCTACTTCTTCGTCTGCTTCATTTTATCTAAAAGCGTCTATTAAAAAATTACAAAATTGAGTGAGCAGTCATTAAATTTGCCGACAATTACAACAACAACAACATCCGCTATTTGTACAATAATTACGATATTGCATTGGATTAAATGACCCATGTACACAATAATTGTGATTACAACAACAACAAAATAATATAATAGTAAAAACTATAACAATAGAAAACACAACCATTAAATAAAACAGAAAATGAACAATAAATTAAATGCACCTTTTTTTGCATTTTTACTTACACTTTAAAAGCTCACCTCTAAGCTGTCAAGTCTGTCAAACTGTCAGTGTGTCAAATGAGTGTTATTAACGTTACAAAAACAATAGTAACAACAACGAGAACAACACTCAGTTCACTTTAAATTGTTTGCATGATTCGAAATTTATTATAAAAACAATATAATTATTTCATTTAATTATTCAATTCATTTAGTTACCTAATTCATTTAGTGTCCGAATTCATTTAGTTATCGAATTCGTTTGGTTGTTCATTCAAGTATTCTATTCATTTATTTATTAAATTCCCTTTGCCTCTGATACCAGAATGAAATTTATTGGAATTTCTTTTAATGTAGAGAAAATATTAAATGATGAAAGAGAATTTTAATTTTTTGCCTGCGATTTTACAATATTTTGTTTCTCTCTCTCTCTAAAGTTAATAATAAGTTAATGATATTTAAGTTAATGTTTTTATTTTTGTTATAAACACCTTTTTTCTCTATCGATTTACAGTTCTGTCTACGATATTATAACCGCTACCGCTTTGTTTGTTTTTCCTCAACACATCTTCACAGAAAATAGAAACTTCTTTATATACAATATATTATATACAATACATAACGGGATCTATTTACATAAGTTAAAAACTTCGTAACCACTTGTAAAAAATACAATAAGGAGCTTTGTTTGATCTTCCGTTTTATTTCTTAATCTTAGATGAATCTTTATACGAGTATAGACACATATACAGATAGTATGAAGAATATCTTCTGTAATTATTCCGTACATATGTACTATAAAAAACATACATACTTCAAGTTTAAGTATCTTAAAGAAATGTATTTTTCTCAAAGCATTTTTGAAGTGTTTGTGGAAAATAGAACAACACTTTTATTGATGATTAACGGAGTTTGAAGTGATTTCGAAAGATTTGATAAGACTTTTAAAAATTATTCCTTCGAAAAGAAGAACAGAAAAAATGTACAGATGAAAGTTGCTAAAATATTCCAGATTCTTAACTCATATTTTGATATACTATATTTTATATTCTTGAAAATCTTATAAAAATCAATAAGAAATCAATTAAGAACAAGTATTTAAATTTGAATCGCAATCACAAAATTTAATCGTAATCTTTAAATGGAAATACGAGACAAAAATACTACATAAAAAAGAAGTATTAACTAAATTCAATCAAACAACATTTACGTATATTTATTTGATGATCTCAACTCATGAACTCATTTTGTTCAAATCGCATTTACAATTTAATCGTTAAATGTTAACGTAAACAAATTATTTGGAATAATAATAATGGAATAATTTTAAAAGAATTAAATACGCTTTTTTGAAGCTATAAAACAAAAAAAAGAGGATGAAAGGACGACCTGCCTCCTGTGAGGATTGAACTCACGACCCCTGGTTTACAAGACCAGTGCTCTGCCACTGAGCTAAAGAGGCCTTGAAATAATGTGAGGGACGTACTGAATTTATAATCACATGAACTATGCAAAAACTAACAACAACAACAAAGAACTAACCATCACAAAATGTAGCAGCAACATTGAAAATTTGATAGTGAGCAAAAAAATCTGATAAAGAAATACAACAGAAGAATGCTTTAGAATGAAGAAGAAAAAGAAGATGATCCAAGGTAAAAGCACCCACTCAACATTACAAAAACACAACAATTACAATATCGTAATAATACAACAATATAATAAAAGCAACAACTACAAATTTAATTTATGTATACAACAAAAAATAATCATCATCATCAAGAACCGTAAAAGGGGCATGAAAAATAATATCAACTACAAAAACAACAACCATAATGATACAAATAACAACAACAACAATAGTAATAATTATAATAATAATACAACCAACAACAAACATAACCTGTTATTATGGGAACAATACTCAATATCTGATAAATGATGTAGATGATGATGATGTTCAACAATCCACAACGCAAAAGATTTACGTTTAGCCTGATGCTGGAATCTTTAAAAGCAATCACATCGAAGAACAGGTGAATCAATGATAATCAATTCAAGATACTGAAAGAGAATAGAAGCCAAAAACAGTCACCATCATCATAAACATCGTCGGGAAAAGCAATGCAACCCACACTTCATATTCTGCATGTAGAAGAAGAATGTTTGTGAGAATGTTGATGCTGATAATGATGATGATAATGATGTTGCTGTTATTGGTTTGAAGTTAATGAGAATAGTAAAAAAGAAGATAATGATTACGAGTATATTGTTTATGAGGATTATGAATAAATTAGATGATGAAGAAAGATATTATGAGAATAATGTAATCAATGATGTGATATGAATGAAAACGGTAAAAAGGTAATTATGATGATGGTTATTATGATTATGTGGATATTCTTATGATTATATTCTTATATTATAAATTTCTGAAGATACAACAAAATAATAATGATATGGAGATGATGTTAATGATGATGATGATGATGATTTACTAGACTCCTGTTGTCCTGTAGTCCTCCTTGTTGTTGTAATGATTTCAGTGAATTCGACTGGAACGAAACAAAATTTTATTTAAACAGGACTTCCTTCCTGTTGACTTTATTTGTTGTTGTTATTCTTGTTGTTTTGTTTTGGTTTTCTGTTGATTTGTTTTGTTTTCTAATTCATTTGAGGGTTGGTTTGTTTGATTATTGCGATGATGGTGATGGTGAAGGCGAAGGTTGAGGGTGACGTTGATCGTGAGAAAGAAAGCTTCAACTTCAAAAAACAATGTCCTGTGTTACGGTTTTAATGTGATTATAATTGTCCTTGATGAAATGTTGACAGTCGAGTGATTAATTAAACATTCATTTACACTTTACTATCATTAAAGGATCGGTTTTTTTTTTCATGACAATTTTTTCATCAGAAACACGAACAACGTACTGTGAACATATTAAAAACCTTAAAATTGGGATAGAGTGGAAGAGAATCTATTAAAATTATAGTTTATAGAGATTTTTTAGGTGTTTATTTTTTCTTTTATTTCTCTTTAGTATAAGTAGATCAATGATCAAATATTTGATCACAAATCAAGACACAGGATTCAATAGTGAGTGGCTTCATTTGTTTGAATATTTGTTGTTGTTGTTGCTCTTCTTCTGTTATTCCATCGTATTATCATTCGCCTTCTTCTTATATTTGTTGTTGTTTTAGTTGTTGTTGTAGTATTTCTTCACACGTAATCATGCGTAAACTGATGAAGAGTAAAAAACCTAAATAAATCTTGAATTACAATCAAGTAAAACGCGTTCCTCTGTCACGTTATTTATTCTTGCATAAAAGAAGAACAAGAATCAGTCAAAAGAAGCAGAAAAACATAAAATATCTTGCTTGAATAAAAATGGTGTAAAATTCTTTTTAATTCAATGTTTTTTTCCATGTTTTTTGATACATTTGATTTGTATGTTTAATATATTAAATTTCAATGAAGACACATTTTAATAAAGTGGAAAAAGAACAAAAAGAAGAGGAAGAAGAAGAAGGTAGAATTAATATTGATGTTGTTGTTGTTGTTGTTGTAGGAATCGATTACGTTCGGAATCGCATCCAAAACGAATTCCAGTTGGAAAAAAGAAACTGTTACTAAAAACTGACCTCTTTTCACAAAGACGAGTTTGTTTACTCTCTTTCTCTCTCTCTCTCTCTCTGTCTTTCTTTCTCACTCTCTCTCTCTCTCTCTCTCTCTCTCTCTCTCTCTCTCTCTCTCTCTCTCTCTCTCTCTCTCTCTCTCTCTCTCTCTCTCTCTCTCTCTCTCTCTCTGTCTCTCTGACTCTCTGACTCTCTGACTCTCTCAGGTTACTTAATGTTATTTAAGGTAAAATAAGGTTACTTAAGAAGTCATTTACTACCTCATGACCTTAATAATGATAATGACCTTATAATAGATCATAATAAAAACTGTTTTAATGATATTTTTAAAAATGTTATTTCTTCTTTTTTCTTTTAAATAACGATTTAAAGAAATTCATTGTTACTTTGTGCTGTTATCATAACGAACGATAAACTTTTGAAATATTTTCACGGTCAAAACAATAATTTTGTCCAACTGCAGGGAAGAAAAAAATACAACAACAACAACAACAGTAATAATAAAGCAAGCAAAGTGAAGTGAAGTTGGAAGAAGTTTCATTTTGAACACTTGTTATGAGGTTCGGTACGTCCTCAAAAAGAAACCAGAAAAAAGTCAACTTTGACGTTGTTGTTGTTATGGTTGCATTTAAATATCAAACAACATTAAAAAAATTGTCATTATTTAATGACAACAAAATCAACAACAACAACAATAAATGTCATAAGCATCGTTAAATTAACTGAGCAACAATTAAATTTGACACATTTTTACACGAGGAAGGAGAAGAAAAAGAAGAGGAATAAAAAGCGGAAGAAAAAAGAAGAAGAAGAACAAAATCAAAACAAAAAGACGAAGAAAAAAAGAAATCCGGAGATTAGAACAAGAAATTTGAAAAAAAATTATATGCACCATTTGCGTCTACGATTTTTATTCAACTTCTTGAAAATTTCCTCATATTTATCTTGTTCTTGCTTAGCAACTAACAAACAACAACAACACTTAAGTGGACTTTGGAAATTATATCATCGACAACATTAGCAACATCAACAACATTAGCAACAACAACAACATTACCAACATGAACAACATGAGCATTAACAACATGAATAACATTAGCAACATCAACATGAGTGCAAAAGTCAATTGGCGCTTTTGTCATTAAGGTCTCTTTTTCAAACAAAAAATTTACTATTTGTAGGACAGTGACCAGTGTTGCCAATTTAACTTTTTATCGTTAAAAATAAACTGTCTCTAGAATGAAAGCAATAGCATACAAACGAGTAGAGGGGAAACAGAGAGGGAGAAACAGAGAGAGAGAAAGAAAGAGACAGAGAAAGAAAGAGACAGAGGGAGAGAGACAAGTATACTAAATATATATAATAGAGCTACTAAAGAAAGTATGTTTTTCTTTAAATTTTTGGACCGAATCAGATGATAGCTGTACTATTTAATGAACTACCCAAGTCTATCCATACAAATGACACTTGTCCAGGTTTTATCCAGGTTTGTAAACCTTTTCGAAGGCCCCTTTGTCATTCTGATATACAATACGTCAAAAAAATAAACTAAACTGAACTGTAATTTTGTATGGTGGACCTGTATAGTTCTCAGAAACAACGCAGCTGATGATTCTTTCGGCCTTGATGATCCTTCTTAGTTGATAAAATTTCATGACGAATCATTTTCATTATTAAACCACATTTGTTGATCTTCTTGATGTTGAATCCTCCGTTTTAGTATGAACCTTTATCAAAGTATTTCTTAATTTATTTCGAACAAAGAAAAATAAAAAACTTCAGAAACACTCAAACTCAGAAAACTCAATTAAAAGTATTTTGAAAAAAAATTAAAGGAAAAACCGAAACCGGAAATTTGATTACTTAACAGAAAAACACTTACGTATATTGCACTATATACAAGTATAATATATAGTATGTTGTTGTTATTATTGTGTTTTTTTTTTCTTTAGGTTATAGTTATTATACAATATTATAAAAAATACCAACAACAACAATTTGTTGTAGGGGTTTTTTGCTCTTGGTTTTTTAATGGTTGCTGTTCGGTTCACTGATTCAGAACATTCAACGACCTGACAAACGCTGGATGGCGAAACACCGAACTGAACCGAATCCAAATGAACTGAACTCGAGTATCTAACATAATTTAGAAATTCCAAGGAAAGCAACAAATGATAATAGCAACCATGTATTGGTTGTTGTTGTTGTTGTTGGTCTTTTCCACCTGCCGGGTATGAATGGGTAATATTACAATAACAATAAGAAAATGAAGAAGAACCATACGCCGACGATGAAGAGAACCAACAACAACAACAACATGAACAGCAATTGTATTATGGAGGGTTTTTACATTAAATAATAATATGTACCCACATAATTTGGTCGGAACATAAAAAACCACAAAAAACAATTCTTTAATTCAACAAACAAAACAACAACGAAACAACAACACCAACGAAACTACAACAACAAGCATGGTACGTGGGCAAAAAATTAATCAGTCCCTTGGGAACCAGACGATGAACTCTTCGTATTACTCTAGTAGAACACAATTATTTGGTAAGAAATGAAGAAGAAGAACAAGAGGAGGATGAGGAGGAAGAAGAAGAAAAGACGTAGAAGAAGAGAAACAACACCAAACAGAAACACAAGCATTGACGACCTTAGAAACATGTTCATCTTATGAAGAAAACTAATTAAAGCAACACTTAATAAAAGCTTCCACTGTAAAGTGTTGGTAACAAATGTTGTTTGTGTTGTTCTCGTTGTTGTTCTTGTTTTAGTTGTTGTTCTTTGAAGGAATTTTAAAAAGACCTCAATCACTGAAGCATAACCGAATACGATGTTGTTTTTGCTTTCGAATTCATTCAAATGAAACCAATTCATTGAGACAAACTCAATGAAAGAACTCATCAATATACGCACTTATATGAATCTTACATCACATATCCATACATATATACCCATACATATACATATACCCATACTTATATACCCATATTCGTATATACCCGTATATACTCTTAGCAATTATCTTTAGATTAAGATTTTAGACACATTTTAGACTAGAATTCAAATTTATAATAAGTTTTAGTAAAATAAATAAAAAAATCGGACAAAAAATATTTAATCAATCATAATTAAAGTGGGCGGTTACGATTACAAATACTATATTATATAAAAAGAGATAAGAACCAAATATAGTAATATTTTGACGTGGGGCGTTTTTTAGGTCGTAAATTTATGCAGAAACAAATTAATTTTGTTTTTTTTACTTTGGTTCTTCTAAATCTAATAACTGTATGTGTGTCAGTATCTTTGTCACCCTGTCCGTCAGTCTGTTTGACGGTCTGTCTGTCACTCTGTGTATGATATTCTATTCTATTATATAATCTTATACATGTTTTAAGAGATTTTAGATTTATAGATTTTAGTTTATAGATCATCAAAATATAAACTCGGATGGGAATATCAACCCAGTCTTTCTTAACCCATTTTTCTAGAGAAATTTTTCCCGCGAAATTCGAAATTTTTATTAGGGTTTCCAACTAAATGAAAGCATTTCTACTTTTTTTCTATCTCTTTCGGTATCTCTTCCACACCATCTCTGTTTCCCCCTCTTCCGTTTCTTGTAATTCAACAGTTTTCTGTAATCGTTTTACAAATCACAAAAATTTACATAATCTCTTCAAATACATGCTTAATTTAACTTTGGGTCATGCAAATTAACTACGAACTGCGTCTTAGAAGGAGTAGAAACCAAATAAAGTAGCAAAGAAAAACAAATAAAGCTAAATAATTATTTTATTCAGTGAGACAGACAACCCGGATGATGAGATTGTAGAGTGAATACTGTTAAGAATAGCAACAAATAAAACAATGAATTTTATTTTATAACTTGTTGTTGTTGTTGGTTGCTTTTGTTGTTGTTGTTATAGTCGGTTATTCTTGCTGTAAAAGAAGCTGTCATGCGATGAGACTTCTTTCAGTGTTGTTTAACGTATCTTTTTTAAAATTATACTTGATGTTAATGTTAATGTTGTGGTTTTTGTTGTTGTTGTTTATGTTTTTAAAAAAACTCTTGCCTAATTTATGTAGCTTGGCTTTGTTACTTTGTCGTGTTTTAAAGGCACAACATAACAGTAAAAACTGTAATAATTATAATAATATTTCTCATTGAGTAAATTTTTCCAGTTTTTCCACTTCTTCTTCATCTTTTTTTCTCAACAATTAAATGACAAAGTTTTCACAAAAACGACACTAACGGCATTTAAAGTGACGTTAATTATACACAAAATTTGTCACTTTTTTGGAATTATCACGAAAATCTTAAATTATTTTTGTCTTTGTTGTCTTACTTTTTCGTTTAAATGTAATTATATTTCTCATAATTAAAATAATAGTAATTTTAATAGTCTTAAAGTTGGGGTAATTACCCGAAATTGAAATTTTTTTAACTAAAAGATGTTATATTAAAATATAATGAAAAATTATATAATAATATATTTAATCTAAGATGTTATATGAAATGCTTCCTCTTTTTTAATTCTTCTTTTTTCCTTCTTTATGTCATCTTCAAGTCATATCTCTCTCTGTATGTCTTTTTGATTTCCCGTTAATTTTAATGGTGTAGGAATTCTAATGATTGTCTTAACGTTAATTTAAAGACCTGCCTCATGTTGGTCTTTTGTTTTATGTTCTCATACGAACTCGTGTTCTAGATTCAAAGAAAAGGTTCTCGAGGGTTTAATCTAAATCTACTTTAGAAGAAGACAAGAAATAGACTAGCAAATACTCTGGAATAGAAAGAGCAAGGAATAGAAAAGCAGACATAATTAAAGAACAGTAAACTAAACGAAAAAAACAGCAACAACAAAACAAATAATTTTCAAAGAACAAACAATAAAGAAAATTCTCAACATGTTAAAAAAAAAATAGAAAAGAGAAAAATTGTCAATACAATAGATTGGATAATTTTCGAGACTGATATAAAAATGACAAATTTAAAAAAATTCACTTTTTATATTTTTTATAGTACAAACCTCTAAAATTTTACCCCAAAGATTACTTTGATTCACTCACCTGGTTCATGGGTTAAGCTATCCGATCTCTTCTATTATTTCGAGAAGTTAAAAGTCATTATTATCATCATCTATTTGGCATAATAAAATCGAAAGTTTCAATATATGAAACAAAAAAAGCAGAAAGATATAAAAGCCATGCAGTTGAAATTACTTTTACTTTTAGTTTCACCATCTTTTAGAAAAAGCTATTAATTATGGATAAGTTAAGTAAATACAAAGATGTTTCTAAAAAGAGCGATCGAAATTTCATTCTTCGAAATTCCATCAATGTCAGCATTGATTATCTACAATTCAAATTATTTTTTATATCCATGCTGTTGTTTTTGTTGTTGTTTTATTGCCATGTTAAAAAAAATTAACTTTCTTCGTTTGCTTTTTATTAAAAAATCTTTTGTTTTGCAGAAGAAAGAAGATGAAATCTTTTATTCTCAAATACAAAAACGAAAAGTGATAAAAATTAGAGAAACTAAAAACAGCACTAGACCAAATAAAGAAAGATTAATAAAAACCAATTTTTGATGTGAGCAAAAACAAAAACACAACTTATCAATATTCTTTACAGTTTTTATGATTAGGAGAAAGAAGTTTTGCCGAAAGATTTTTTCCAGAAGTTAAATAAAATCAGAAATAGTAAATGTAGATATGGATAATCTTAGTTATAGTAGAGATTTATTATATACCTTAGAAAATATAATTTACAATAGATATTCATGCAGATAACAAAGTTATCTTTCACACCCCACACTTTGACAGATGACTTTAAGACTATGAGAAATGATATAAATGAAGATTATACTTTATATGCTATAAAATAAAGAATACGATACAACTTTTTTTTTTGGTTCATGTATTAATCATCAAAATGATTCGTAATGTGAATGAACTGCCCTTGAAAATCGGAAATTCCAGTCGTTATCCCCTTCTTGGATGATCGAACCTGATGTCTGGCGATATACTACGGAGATTCCGGGTAGCTTCGGCATATAAATTGGGATTCAAGTGTGAGAAGAACCTTTTTTCGTGGTTATTACAAAAATCAAGTGCATGTGGACCACTCCTCAATCGATGACTTCCGATGCAATCTGGAATGGAATCACAAATCCATCGTATGAGGTGAGGTGAGAGATTTCAATCCACAAAAGGTGAGATTTGAACCTGGTAAAAGGTGAAAATTAACCCTCGTTAAAGCTGAAAATTGAATCGTGTAAAAGATTAAAATTGAACCTTGTAAAAAGCGAAAATTTAACCTTATAAAAGGTGAAAATTGAACCTTGTACAAGGTGAAAATTTGCCCGTGTTAAAAGAGAAATTTTAACCTTTTCGTGAGTTTTTCTGAATCATGGGAAAAGTAATTTTCCTGTCTCGATTTGAAGAGGGTACGGGGTATTTTTAACCTCACCTTCTGAAGAGTGAAAGCCTTCTAAGCCTCTTTAAAGATGATATTTAAACTGAAAAGACTCGATTTTTTTTACTCTAGTGAAGGTGAGACTCCAAATAATTGAAAAATGAGACATGAATGCCGGCAAATCTTTTTACCTCTTTAAGGTTGAAAGTATGGGGGTTTTTTGGCGAAGGTTTTTGTTTCTTTTTTTATTTTGTAGTACAAATTCATCTTAAAATCACTTCGATTCAATCAACGATAACAACTGACACTTAAAAAATTAATAAATACTTTTTTTTCCGTACCCAGCGCACCCAAATTATATAACCTGTGTAGGTATCGTCTATCGCAGCTATTAATTAAAATGTATAGTAAACAAAATTTATAGCAAACAGAATGCAGCTGATTAAATTGCTATAAATAAAAACCATTTCATGTTTCTTGATTTTTCATAATTGCTCGCTAATTTGCAAAAGCAAAACACTCCCTCTTATAACAATAATAATAATAATAACAACAACAATAACAACCACAATGATTAATTGCGAACACGACTTTTGCAGAGTCGAGAATTTCGTCAATTTACGAAATCCCACACATTTTTCGATAGGAAATTCTTTTCAACATGAGATGTTGGCAAGCTTCACAAATAATATTTTTAACATGATGCATTTTACCGGATTCGTGACAAATACCGGAATCGTACCGCTACCGTACCACACACGGGTGCGTTCGGCTTAAATCAGTTTCGGTTAATTGAATCAGTTTCTTGCTTCAAGTTTAAGTGAATCAGTTGCCAGGGTTGCCAACTGAACATGTTTATTATTCTTATTGCTTTGGTTTTTTTTTTTGTGTTGTTTTGTTTTGTGTGAATGTTACAAACCTTGTTTTATAAGTTCATTTTAGTTGTTAAATAAGCGTGTAAAAAGAATGGAAAATATAATTAAAAATTACAATAGACTGCAACTGAAATTGAAAACAATAAAAAGGCAACACATGCATTTGTTGTTGTATACTTTTTCTTTCCCCGAGTCAAAGAGCTTCTATCGTTTTACAGTTTTTCAATTCATCTTCATTAAAAATTCATTTAGTATTTAAAATGATTCACTTTGAATGCGTTCACTTTGAATGAGTTTCGATTTTTTGTTGTTGTTGTGCAAAGGTTTTTGTATATCGATAACTACACTGCACTTCAAACGCTGCACCCGACGAAGTTCCGTCTCACGCATGGCAAAAAAACCCAACTTTCGAGAGCTTTAAATGAGTTTCTGTGTTAGTTAATTTTTACTTCACATAAATTATGTAGATATCTGTACAAACTTCAAATGTTCATGTACAAATGGTTCATACATACATTATGATCATACATACATTATGTTCATACATACTTGGGTATCTCTTACATATCAGTTTTCTTTTAAATTTTTCCGAAATGTCTTTGAACTCTTCACATGACTTTGTTTTTTCAATTTTGTTTCTTTTTTTCCATTGTTTTTGCTCCCAACTGAGTCCAATATGAGTGCATTTTTTGCACTGTTTCTTTACTTCATCTCATTTCTTTTAAATGATGGTACATGATTGCTATCGTCGTTGTTGTTGTTGTTATTGTTGTTTATGTGTAACCTTAACTAGGGTTTAATTAAAATGCTGCGTATGTATATCAAAATGTTCAAAGTCTCAACCTCGGTTGGAGGAACAACAACAACAACTTTTAATCAACATGGTCTGCATTCACGGTCTGTTGAATGAGAAGAATTGGTTATCTTAAAGCCCTAGAGATATATTAAGGTGAATGAAGAGGCAGAAAATCAGGAGAGTAAAAGAGAATGAAAGGGAAAAATCGTCGTCATACTTGGCATGTTATGCTGATTATAATTTAATATACAATACTTAATGTAGAATTGCAGATACTATCAAACTTTAGACTAAATAACGATAAAAACATAAACAGCAAGTAAAAACTTCTTTAATTAAAATAGGAAGGAAGAGGATCAGCGGATAAGTTATAAGATAGCACCGACTTCTTTCATTCAGTCATAAAATCAACTCAAGAAATCCTTGAATGAAAAATACTACAAAAATTTAAGTATTCACACGCAAATGTCAAATTTATTGGAAATGGGTGACAGTACAGCCGACGGACGACGTCTCCACACACTCGAGCGTCACACAACTCGATCTTCAATCCTGATTCCAGTGGAGGGTGTACTGCATCTCCGATTACAACACGTCGCTCATAAAAGAAAACTGTAATCCAAGGAGAGCGAGTAGAGAGACCGACAGTACAGCCAACCAACCGATCGACCGACCATGAGAGGGTATTCCTGCCCTCACTCCCCTTCCCGGTGTTATTCCATTCTTCCCTCTTCTCATGGCTGCACATGCTCATGTTCGAGTGCATTTGCATAGTTAAGCATTTGCAACGGTAAAGTAAAGTAAAGTAAAGCAAAGTAAAACAAATGTACATGAAAATGTTGCGGTTATATAATTAAATGAAAATGCATTTTGAAAGGATTTCCAAACCATTGTTATTTATGTACGATGCAATGAAATACGGGTTGTTTTTGGTGTTGTTGTTGTGATGTAATTATAGGTTAATATTTTATTTCTAAATAGAATTACATTGAAAGAAAGATTTTCGATATTTCGCATTTGGTTGCATTTCCATTGTTTGCGTTTTTTTATTGTTCTTTCTTTCTTTGCCTTTCGTGTACAATGAAAGGTTTTATTACGGTGCATTTTTTGTAATTCTAGTATAATAAATTATATGTTCTTCTTGTTTTTTACGTGTGACAACTGTCACAATTGTCAAACTCTCTCATTACTTCGGAGATGGTGATTTTTTTACCCCTGATCTGATCATATTTGAATGAGATCATGAAGAATAGTAAAACTCTGAGAGATTTATACGAGATACGGAAATACAAGCGAGATTTATGAAAGATGAGATTTGAAAGAAGAGATTCTTATGTTTCAAGTTAGTTAAAAAAGAAGTTGAAGTTGTAAGAATCAAAGGGGAGTTGAAAGAGTCAAAGCAAAGTCGAAAGAGTCAAAGAGTTGAAGATATTGAAAAAGTAAAAGAAAAATTGAATGAGTAAAACAGTTGAAAAATTTTATAAACACTTCGTAGTTATAAAAAAACACATTTCTAGATTATTAATTAAAATTTGAGTATTAAAATTGTATGATTATTATTAAATATTCTCTTGAACGTAATGCAAATAATGTCGTAATGCAAAAGTCTATAAAAATGTACAATGAATAAATAAATTCACATCTTAAACCTCAACTTTTACTTTATTTCAGTTATGATTCACTAGACTAAATATTCCCCTCGTTCGAAATCTTATTTCAAAATGGATATCGGAAGCGTAGTTAGTGAACCCATTTCTGCGCATCATCGTGCGTTTGCTAAACAGAAATCAGCATCAATGGTGAGTAATGCAAAAACGTGTATATCACCACACAAGTTTATATATTTTGGACCTCAATTAGAATGAATAACTATCAAGCTATTGAAATTATTTATAAGAAAGTATAACTAGAGATTTAATATTCGGTTACATCGGGTCAAACCACCCCCCTAGGAGAGTGTGAAGAGGATTTTGTTGTGAGTTTCGGGAAGAATTCATGGTGATTACACCCGTTATAAGAGGTAACGCCACACAGAACCGGGTTACGAAACAGTAAATCATGAAATACTAAACTAAACTTTCAATTAAAAGTTGATTTCGGTTGAGTTTTAATTAAATTCAGACAAAATCAGAAAAAACAACACATTTTAAGAAATAAAAAAAGATTCATACCGAAAAAATCAGAAGAAACCAATAAAAATTCCTACTTTCCAAAAATTAATGTTGCGTGTATCGTTTTCAGTCGAATTTCAATGAAATTTCTTAAAAACTGAAAAGCAAACCCATTCATTGCTAATATGTAATTAAATCATTAATAACTGGATAGATTATTCTTATATTTAATTAAACAAAATCAAATAAAATCCATTCAATCAATCCATTAAATCGAAAACTTTCTCTAAGATGTGAGACTTGGCGAGAAATACAAAAGCTACGAAATCGTACATCGAATCATTGAACGAAAGCGAATTTAATTAATATCACACCAAATAATAAGTCTAACAATCAATTAACGGTATTTAATTGTTGCTTTGTTTTCTTGTTTAATTGAATTATAGTTAAGTGTGTTTAAATCGAACTCTTTGAAAATTGGAAGAGTTTCGAAGGTGTTTAAAAAACAAACTCTTACTTTTTTCATCCCAACCGAAGTTTAGTTGCGCTTGCGTTACGCACGCGACTACGTAAACGGATGCGATCACTTTTCTAGAGTTGAGCTAATTTATTAGTTAGTTAATTTAATATCATGTTATACAATACAATTTGATGGAAAGTGTTTGTGATGGAAAAACAATACAAAAAAGCGAACGCTTGATTTTAAATTTGAAATTTTTATGCACGATTTACGTTGCAAGAGTTTATGAACTCGTTGTGTGTGAAGATGTGTTTGTGGATGTATACACACATGTATGTATGTACGTATGTCAATATGTGTGTAGATTGCACTGCTTGATGGATTGCAGTGGTTGGCAACGCAATCCGAGTACGATTTGTTAGCGTATAGAGTTGGGTAATTTTTGAAAGTAGGCATTAAAAAATACTTAGTATAGGTTGAAAAGTCTATCCAGTTGGTGGATGTGGTGGCCTCAGAAGAAAAAGAAGCATTGAAATGTACCCAAAGTGAAAATTATCCTTAATAACACACTTCATCAAAACTTTTTCAGGACAAAACTCCTTTTTTTATTGTATTGTTTTTAATTTTCAGTTCTTTTTCAGTTTTCATATTGTACACTTTCTACAAAAAAAGAACCTATCATTTATCACCCAACCGTGAATGAAACCACAACATTTCCAAACCAACGCAATTCCTCGCACCTCATTAACTCACCTCATCACATCCTTGATATGTAAATTTATTTGAAATTTTCCAGAACCGAACGTCAACCGATTCGGCGATAAACAAAAACCATCAAACTTGAGTTTTTTCAATTTACTCGTGTAACCATCTCGATGACTTTAAAATTTCACACCTTTTTAATCAGTTGGCGGATTACAAAAAACAAAAAAGAAAACATCACAGAACGAACGTAGAAAAGTACACAATCCGTTTTTTACATCCCTTGACAACAGCTGTCATCGTTACGAGAACGATTTCGGAATTTTTACCCTTCTAGTGTTATTTTTAAATTATAATATTTTCCACAACAGCTGGGGAAATTTTCATATTCAAGACTTGTGGTGAGTATGAAAGGAGATCGAATTTATGCCTTGAAAGACAGCAGGATCAGTGGGAAAACAACAACAAAGCGTTCAAATTAAAAGTCATCTTGTAGGATTGTGTGTTTAACGGTCATGCATGCGTGAAAGTGTTGCATGTTAGATGTGTATGTATGCACTTTTATAACATACACATTTTCATTCGGTGACCATTAAAACCGGTTTATTTTACAATAACAAAAACATGTTCTAGAATTTATGGTTGACACTTCAAAACATTTTCATTTAATTTACATATATTTTAACGGAAATCTTCTCAGCTCTTATAATACGATACAAATGCAGTTTTATAATGACTTTGTTATTCTTTTTATTTCTTTATGTGCCTTAAAATTATGAAGATGATCTTTTAAATCCCTTTGAAACTTTTAATGCACACTTTAATGAGTAAGTTTTCTCGCCACGTCACGTCACGTATCGCCGTCAATACGACCCCCGCCCTTAAAAGGGTCCCAAAATAACACTAAATTCTAATAATAACCACTTATGTAGCTACAGAATAAAAGAAATGCAAACATTCGGCGCTTGCCGCATGTCTTCCTTCATGAAAACTATTAAATACTGAGAAGCCTAAGAATAATGGACCTTAAATTAAGACTAGAGTGGTATAGCAGCCGGTTCTTATGTCGGCACCCTGCTGTGTCCATTAGAAGTGTTGTTACAACTACACTTCTGGTGACTGCCTCACTGTCTGTCCTTCAAGGCTATCAAGACGTCATGTGTTTCGCTCAGATGTGCTTCTTTAATGCGGCAGCTAATCAATGATTAGTTTTTAGTTTAAATTTATTGTGTTTCATTGATTGTTTCATGCCTACCCACTGTTTGCTTTCGCCATTGTTGCATTTCGTTGTAAACAATTCTTTATTTTTCATTCTTTTGGTAATCATTTCGATGTAGTGTGGGAGTTGCTGGTTCTCGTTTGCACGACGCGGACGTATATTTGTGATTTTACTGATTTTTTCAGTAGATTTCCTAAAAATAAGAGTTGCAAACGGTAATCATTGATATCGATCCCGATTTGTGATTGATTGACAAACAAAAAAACGCAGGATTCTTGCGATTTTTACAGATAAAATCAATTTATTAAGTGTACAACAAAGTTACGTATAATTCTGAACCTAGAATTACTCTAATACGGTGGGTTTCAAGCCGAGTACTCGTATTTGGAAGTTGCATTGCAACTGAAGCCCTAAAGAAAGTATAGATGGAAAAATTAAAGTGCAAAAAAACTTGATTTTGGTTATTGGTCGCTGCATACGTGAAGCCGAAATGGCCACCGCCACTAGTGCAGAGCAGAAAAAACGTGATTCTCTCCACTTTTCAACGAGAACAACAGACATAAATCCAACGTCTCCGGGAGCTCAGCAAGCAGACGCACAACTTCTGGGAGTAGCAGACCCTAAAAATGATACCGACTACATGTCAACAGAAGATAATGAAGACATCACATTTAGAAAAATTCCTATGAAACGGATGAAAACATCTAATGCTGACAAAAATGGTATAGATTATAAGATTCCCCCTCTCAATTTATCCAAAATAAAAACCAATATTGTAAATTTAAATAATAGATTCCAACCACTGGCTAATATAAATACTGAACAATCCTCAGATCAGTCTAAGAAAAATAAGAAAACTATTAGTAAAACTAAGGGCGAAAATGATAATATAATATCTACCGACGATTCGCGTCCAATAAAAAGAAAATATGGTCCACCTATAATTCTATTTAATGTAAATATAAAAGCACTTATTAGTGAATTGAATTCTCCAACGCGTAAAATTGAATATAAAATCAAAAATATAAATAAACGCAAAAGCAAAATTTTTTTCAAAGACAATGATGTTCATCAAGAAATGATGAAACACTTAAAAGACATGGGTATCGAGTCATATTCATTTACTCCATCCGAGCTAAAGCAAACGTCGGTTATTTTAAGAGGATTATACTTCGACACAAATGTCGATGAAATTAAGCAGGCTCTTGATGAGCATTTTCCAAATTTAGTCCTAAATGTCTCAAAATTTCATACACGAAACTCCTTACGAAACAACTTTGAAACTAGTCTTTTTCTTGTCTCTTCGGTCCCGGGGGGAAAGTTTGATGATTTAATTAAAATAAAATTCTTACTAAATCAAGTGATCACATGGGAGTCCCCAAAACATAATAAAAACATAATACAATGCAAGCAATGCCAACAATGGGGGCATGTGGCAAAAAACTGCAATAGAAAATTCGCATGTGTAAAATGTAATAAATCACATGAGCCAGATAAATGCGAAAGAACCTCCACTGAAGAAAAACCTCCTTTCTGTGTAAATTGTAAAAATGAGGGACATCCAGCCAATTTTAAAGGCTGCCCAGCGTATAAACTATATATTCAAAAAAAGAAAAATTTGATTATAGAAGCTAAGCAAAGGAGATTCAATACGGAACAGCAGCTCCGACAAAGCACTTCAGCTTTTTGTACCCCTAACAAAACATTTTCAAGTCTTTTCCAGCATGCTAATCCGTTATCAGCATGCGCCAATCCCTCACAAAATTTCCCACCCTATATCAATGAATTTTTAAAACTAGGCAAATACTTTGATGCCCCTCCTTCATTAACGCTAGAGGAAAAAATCAGAATGTTTATAACAACTTATTTGTCCATGCCCAAGGAGCAAGCCAAACAAGAGTATTCCACTCTACTGTCCGAAATATTAAAAAAATATGGTCCGTAACCGAATAAAAACAATAACTTTCAACACGCGCTCCTTAATAAAAGAAAATAGAAAAATAGAACTTCTTACACTTCTCAATAAATATGACATTGATTTCGCATGTATTCAAGAAACGCACCTGAAGGGCAGCGCCAATTTAAATATCGAAAATTATAACTTTATTTGTAAACACAACAAACCAGGAGTGGCTATAGCTTTAAAAAAAAACTACAAATACTCCTTGCTATCCATCCCAGATATATCCATCCCATTCTGTGCTCTTGCGGTACACTTGTCCATCAATCATACTCCAAAAAAATTCCTAATCTGCAGCATATATGTGCCCAGCAATATATCATCTCCTCTAATGATAGATACACTATCAAAATTGCACAATTTTTCCAGATCTTTTGATGGAACCATAATTGGCGGAGACTTTAATGCAAAATCGACGGACTGGGGGGACTCTTACGAGAACTTCAATGGAAAATCCTTAAACAATTGGATACAAAATAACAACCTTAATTTTCAAAGACTGTGCCACCACCATCCGTCGTATCCCAACGCCTCGTCATACTTAGATCATTTCCTGATCAGTGCGCACATAATTGATCGTATCAACAACAATTACAAACTTTCACTCCTCCCATCCTTTTCTGATCACTACCCGATTGAAATAGTTATTAATTTCCCCGCAATTGAATTTATTAGCAATACCCCACGAACGACAATCTCTTTCAAAAATACAGACTGGCGGAATTTCAAGTCAGACATGAAAAATTGTTCAAGCTTCAATATTCTCCCACATACTCGGAATCTTTCGAATGACGAAATTGATAACGCAATTCTTAACCTAAACAATTCAATTATTTCCGTTCTAAGCCAGCACACTAGACGCATCGATTTACCCTCAAAACGCTTCAACATAACCACTAATATAAAAAAATTATTGACATTCAAACACAGATGGCAAAAGCAACTAAAGACAATATTTCATAGAAATCTCAATAAAAAAAATAATGAATATCAAACTCTAGCCGCACAAATAAAATTGCTCAACAACATCATACAAAACCAATTGCAGGCTCATCAGGCAGATCTACTTGCTCAAAAATTGTCACAAATAAAACCTGGGCCATTTGCCTTCAAAGAAATCTATCGCTTCCTGGACAGGAAAAAAAATGACTTCTGTCATAAAATCAAAGCCGATGATGTACTATACTATGAACAGGTAGAAATTGCCGAAATTTTTAAACGACATTATGAAAAAACTCATCAAGAAAATAACCCCAACTCACAGAATAATTTGTTTATAAATGCAACAATCTCTCGAGCTTTAGCACCCTGCACCAGTCCAATTTATGTATTCTCTGACGCTTTTAACGCAATCGAAAACAACTCAACAAGGCATTTTACGAACCCCAAAAACCTGGAATATATTATAAAAAAATTAAACTCAAAAAAATCATTTGGACATGACGAAATTTCAAATTACATTTTAAAAAAATTACCCGGAAGTTACTTACCACAGCTCTGTATTATCTTTAACAACTGCATCAATAATGGATATTTTCCCAACACGTGGAAAATAGCGAAAATAATTCCAATTAAAAAAAAAAAACATAATCATGACCCTACCAACTACAGACCAATTTCCCTGCTCCCAAATCTTGGAAAAATTTTAGAGATAATCATTAAAGACAAAATTAACATTAACATGGACTTTGACTTCTTACCTGACCATCAATTTGGATTTAAACCAGGACACTCCACGCTACATGCATTACTAAAATTCCGGGACGATGTCACCGCCAACCTTAGAGCAAAGTCCTGTACAATCGCCGTCTCGCTAGACATAGAAAAAGCGTTCGACAAAGCGTTTCACAAAGGCATAATATACAAATTAATAAATCTAGATATTGACCCATTCTTAATTAGATTGATTGCTAGCTTCCTGCATAACAGAACCTTTAAAGTACAAATTGGTGACACATTATCGGAAATAGGACAAATGAAAAGTGGGGTACCCCAAGGATCTATCCTGGCTCCATTTCTATACAATACCCTTATTCACGACTTTCCTCATGAACTAAATGGTAGCAAAAGTATTCTTTACGCCGACGACTCGCTAATTTATGCGCACTCGAAATCGCCTCGTTTGGCACTAAATCTCGTTAATAATCACCTTAACCTGGTACAAAACTACTACACTAAGTGGGGTATTAAAATTAATACAGCTAAATCACAAGCCATATGCATAAGAAACGCTTCGGGCAAATGTGCGGCAAGTGTTGTACCAGAAAGTAAAATTATCCAATTAACCCTAAACAATTCAAATATCCCTTTCCGGAAAAATATTACATATCTTGGCGTATCATTCAATAACCTCCTGAAGTTCAATACTCATGCTAGAACCAAATTAAAAAAAGTAAATGGACTAAAAGCATTATTCGCATATTTATTAAAAAGCAAGGCACTCCCTCAAAAAACGAAACTACTTATATATAAAGTTGCTATTAGGCCTTCTTTGTTGTATGCATTTCCAATATGGTTCACTATCTCTCCCTCCGTGGCCGAAGAATTAGAAATCTTTGAAAGGAAAATACTTAGAGACTGCATTGACAAAAACTTTGAAACTCCAACGAAAAGATATTCAAACACATATATTTACTCAAAAGCAAATATTACTCCAATCTGCAATTACGCGCTAAGCCTGCAGAAACGATTTATAGAAAGACTCGATTCCCATGAAAATATATTAATCAGAGAGTTATATAATCAAGAGATGGAATATAGCTGGACTAATACGAATTACCTATCTCCAGTCGGTATAGTACAAAACTTACATATCTTACAACATCAGGATGGGAAAAATCCATTCTACAAAAAATCAGTGCCTAATACTAATCGAGGTTAATAAACACTAAAGTACAAAGTGAAACAAATACCTGAATTTCTTAAATAAAGATCTCACTTATATTTAGTACACTTTAATTATCTAAGCACCTAGGATTAAGTAGATATTAAGTAGTTTTAGGAGGTTGTTTTCCCTCAGCGTCATTATTTAAGTTTACGAGCAGAACTTTATAAATACAAATAACCTTAATTACGAGCTAAACGAAGCTATTAAAATTAAAATTCTTTATACAGCAAGAAGCTGTCAAAAATTATCTCATCTATATTTCTGACAATACTTTATAGTCTAAAATTATAACAATGTAAACCAAAAAATTCATGTACAAACGACACTAAAAAAAAGAAGTCTCAATAAATTGAATTGAATTGAATTTGGTAATCATTTCATTTAAAAGGAAGCCTGCATCCGTTGCAGTTAACGATTTAATTGTTTACGAGCATTATGAGGCTTTACGGACGCAGTTGTTACGTCAGAAGCAGGTTCTTTCCTTAATGATTTCTACTTTCCGTATGAAATCGGGCCCTTCTATTGAATTTTACTAATGATTATTAATTTCCTTCTAATTGCCACTTAAAAAGGTACTCTGAGAAGAAAAAACAAAGGCTGTTGCTAATCAATGAAGATTAGTTTTTATGGGTTGACTTCTTAATAAAGATGGTATATTTTTTGGTATTATAAATGATACATTTTTCCCAGTTTAACTGTAAGATTTAGGAACTACTAAGTTGGCAACTCTATATTTTTCATTTGCAAATCAAGTCACGAAAAACCGAACAAAGAATGGCAAAGAAAACAAAGAACCACAAAGTAAACAAGGAGAGACAAAAGCAAAATAAGATTACGAATAAAATAAAAACAAAAAAACCACAGAGCTTTTAATACACAGCTTTTCTGGACATTCAAAACAATAACAAAGCGAAAGCTCCGACGTTGTTGACGCCGAACTTCGCCACTGTCGGGTTCTGTCGGCGTTAATCAGCAACTGAAACTTCGCGACAAATCATCTGTTTAATAAATACAACCGCAAGTAAAGACTAAAGTATTTTATATATCTATATTCGAGTGTTATTTATTATGTTTAGTGTTCTGTAAAACAACAGAAACTTCTTTATTAAATACATAACCACATGAATAAGCGACGAATATTGATATAAACAAGTGAAAAGTGAGTTAATCAGTAGTTGGCACGAAAGTGAAATTAATAAAGCTCACGAGTTCCAGTGCAGGTAACTAAAATATTGTTCACTTAGATAATTATTAAAATAACTTAATTTTTAATTTTTTTACTCTTTTTTTAGTTTTACTTCGTATTAACTCTACTCTGGTCTACAACTAAAGCTATTATAAAATGTAATTTTTTTCAAAATATATATTTATATATATCAAAATCAACAACAAACCTGTCCGAGAAGAGCAACGAAAAAACAATCTCCACCAGAAGTCTATTAAAAGAACTCTCCGCCAAACAACTTCACCTCTGACTACTTTTAATACACTAACAAACAACAAAAACAACCACCAACAATAAAACCGAAAACCGATTGAATACATTTACAAAAACAGATCTACAAATAAACATGAAGCTTCCATCAGTAGTCAGTCGGTTTTCGCCTGCCTTTTGTCAAAGTTTAACACAGATTCGTCGTCGGTTTTCTGGTGTTGCTCCGAGAGTACCAACAACTACAGCTACTATAACCTCAACGATTACGACGTGTTTCTCACCTTCGCAGTGCTGCTGTTTCATCCATTCTTTTCACGATTGCCTGGACAAGATGCCAATAATGAAACGTATTCCTTTCACATCGGATTTCTTCTTCCGTCAGGTGCATAATCGCAGCTTAGATTGTCCAAATCTATTCTTATCTCATCTTTCTTTAGCTTTTCGATACCGAGAGCAGTACCTACAGCTACCTCATGGCAGATCTGATCACCCAAGAAGCAGTGCTGATTGATCCTGTGCTGGAACAAGCCAAACGCGATGCCAAACTCATCTCTCAATTGGGATTCAAATTGAAATATGCAAGTAAGACCGAAAGTCATTCAAATTTAATGCGTTGTTTAATGAATGCTTGTTAGTTGCTACTTAGCACACTTTTGTACTTTAGTAGAGTTTTCGTAATCGTTGAGAGGGGACAAATTTTCGCCCTTTTATCGCATTTTGGTGCTTTCTTATTTTTCTTGCGATAATTTTCAAGTCTCATTTAATTACAAAATGCTGCATAATAACATGAACTTTGTCGTTGTTTGATTTGTTCGATGACGACAGGTGAAGTGAGTGAAATTATTTCTCATCGGATTTACTACTTGTTAAGTAGATCCATTGATGATATCTATTAATGAATCACTTCTAGAATTGTTTCCCTTATAAACTGCTAGGGTTTATCCAATTTCCTTCCGCTGAACTGCAGTGATAATCAAACACTTATAAATAATGATTAACTTGTTTAACGCACGGACTTCGTCACGTACTTTAAAAAACAACAACAAATCGTTTAAGTAAACAGGTATTTTCTATTGAAAATGAGCAAATGTTCAAGTAGCATTTGTTCTTATGTTGATGTGATAATAATTGAAACCTTGTAACACAAAAACTACAAATTAATTAAATGAAGACTGAAGTAGTGAGGTTTGTTAGGTTTTTAAAGATTACTAATTCTGAATTCTCGGAAAATAGTAACTTTATTGATTATCGAAACTCTTCAATTTGGCAAAGTATGAAGTACAATTTCTCAATAGCAACCATTCAAAAGCAAATCTGGGCGAGTTATTTCTTAACTAAGACAGGCATCATTCTTCGAATCGTTGATCTTTAATAATCTTGTTCCTCTTCCAGTGAACACTCACATGCATGCCGACCACATCACCGGGTCAGGTTGGCTAAAACAATTGATACCTGGCTGTGAGAGCGTCATTTCCAGTTGCAGCGGTGCTCAAGCGGATGTGCATCTGAATGAAGGTGATAAAATTTCCTTTGGACGTCATGAGATTGACACCCTCGCCACGCCGGGACACACAAACGGTTGCATGACTTACGTAGTGCATGAGCAAGGATGTGTTTTCACTGGCGATACTCTGTTAATACGAGGATGTGGACGCACTGATTTCCAGGAAGGAAATTCGCAACATTTATACGAAAATGTACACGACAAAATATTCACGCTTCCCGATAATTTTCGCATTTATCCAGCGCACGATTACAAGTAAGAAAATTCGTTTTGTTTCAGTTTCTTGTCCGAAATTGAAGCTAAAATATACTGAAAATCCTAATTAAATTTTAAGTGGCAACATGGAGAGCACTGTTTGGGAGGAGAAGAACTACAACCCACGTCTGACCAAACCGCTGAAGGAATTCATCAGTATTATGGACAACTTAAACTTGGCATATCCACGAAAAATTGGTTTGTTTTTGTTTTAATATTCAAGAGGGCAGGTTTTATGTTTATTTCGAACTTATTTCAGATGTTTCCTTGCCGGCCAATCGTCAGTGTGGACTGTATAACATTCCAACGGAATAAAATCGGATAATAAAACTGTTTCAATTATTGAATGTGAAGCAATTCTTATTTATAAGTGACAAATACTGATCTAAGATTAATGAGTACTGATTGTTTTATACTTAAAAATTTTTAATAATTTTTTATATACTTATAATTGTATTTCTCTATTTTTAATTTATTTAAAATTATGTATAAAATAAAATTCTTTAAATGAGAAATCATTCAGAGTTCTTCAATATATCGCCATACTGGTTTTATGCCCTGCTAGTTTCGTCCTTTTAAACTGGTTTCCCACTTCTTTTTTTTCACAATTCTCTTGTTCCCTCTGTCAGGACCAACATGTATTATAACCCAAACTAAAAATGTACTCTCTCTCACTTTTTCTAGACTATTCTCAATCCGAAGAGTTGTGCCGCCGCTGCAGCTGCTGCCAAATACTGTCATCGTCCACACGATCACCTCGAATCAAAAATGCCCAGCATGGAGTCCGCTCTGAGTAACGGCAAAAGCAACGCGAACAACAACAGCAACACCCAACAACATCAGATCTCGCAGTGTGCCACAACAGGACGAAGGCGAAAGATCACCTCCCTCGGTGGAGGCACACTCACTGCTGCACGCTCCTCACGCACCGAAGCCAAAGAATTGCGCTCAGCGCTGCAAGATCGAGAAGCCGTTATTCAGAATTTACGCATCCAGTTGTGTCTGGGAAAGCTGCCGAGACCCACAGGACCACCGCTGGACGAGGCAGAGAAACCTGCAGCCGAGCAGAAACTCTCACGTCTAACAGCGGAAGCAGAAAATAAAAAAATCAAAATACGAAACCTGAAGAGTGCTTTGGAAAAGCTGGACATCACAGAGTAAGTCGTGGAAAAGTCCTTCCGGTAAAGGATGTTATAATTTTTCGATTCGCGCTCTATCCTTTCTAGTAACATCGATATTCGCATTCGACAAGCGGAACTTGAATACGCTCTGGGAAGAGAGGAACTGCAGATGTTGTCTGTTGTGGAAGAAGCGCGTGCTTTACAGGCCCGCTTGGAGAAGTCGAAACCGGAATCCCAAACTCTGTACAGGTGGGAAAAAAGACAAATTTATTTGGCTATTTTGTTTTCTTTTGACTACAACTGTTCTTCTCCTCATTACTTCGCCTTTCCAGCATCATTACTTCCGGTGTCTCGCTCAGTTTGCACGCCGTTCACGCTACCAGCGGCCGCTGGGCTGCCCACACTAGAAGCAATCAGCCCGGCATCTTTATCGAATGGGCTCTAGAGGGCGATGGTCTCTACAAAGGTGATCGCATCCTAGAGGTCAACGGCAAAATAGTGACGTGCAAGACCAAAGAAGAGCTCCAGAAGATAGTCGGCAACTCGGGCAAATGCCAAATGGTTGTGCTGCGTAAGAAATCTGCTGCCATTCCTCAGAAGCAGCTTGACCAGGAGAAGGAGAACAGCATGAGGCTGCAGCACAGAATCTCGTATCTGGAAGAGCAAGTGAAGGAACTACAAAACGTCAAAGAGCAGCATAATCAAACTATTTACGCGACGGCGCCTCTGAACAGCGGTTGTGGTGAGTCAACAACAGGGACGGCAACCTCGCATGTAACCAGCATCAGCATCTCATCGCCGCCCTCAACACCACCTGAAAAGCCTCTAATCTTTCAGCGTGGTAACTATATAACCACTTTGGTGGGCGGGAAGCCAATCGAGTTGGTGGACAACAACCACAGCAGTGGCAATCAGCTAACCAAAAGCCACTCAGCAGCTCACATCACCAAAACGTTGATCAAAGAGACTCGAGCGGCGACGAATGAGTGCAGTGACCATGACCGCCAACGACCTTCACTCCCATTCTTGCCAACAAAATCGCTCTCGGCTTCGAAAATATCCATCCACAGCGACTCGGCGTACATGCCATCGACGCATCGACGCACCGAGAAGGAGCGGCTCCGAGAACGCGATCGTGAACGCTACGAGAGGATGGCGAGCAAAACGAACGTCCTGCAGCAGCGGGCACAAATGCAAGCCCGAAGTGTGGAGCACCTAAATCAGTACAACGGCTGGTAAGTTTGAATTCTTCTCTTCACTTTTGTCTAGAATGAGAAGAAACCAAACGGATTTCTCTTCTTTTTAGTTTTTCAGAAAGGCGTCGTGATCCATCGCGCTCCACGGACACATCTCATGCTCACACGTTGCGCTCCTCTTCCAAGCCTCGCTCAGACATGCGCAGCGTCAAGAGTCTGGACTTCGACAGCGAGAACGAAGCGAGAGCCATCTCGGACACCGTCTCCGAAGCACCACGATCTGTGCGTCCCACACCTCCAAAGAAACCGCTGCGTCTCTCGCTGCAGCGTGCTCAAAGCCTGCAGACGGTAGAGCTGAATCCAGCGGCCGCTGATCACGACCGATCAAAACGACCCATGAAACGGGCTCACATCACGGAGCGCAACGCCACCGGTGAAGGAATCCTCATCGAAAACTGCAGTCCGTTGCATACGTCTTCCTTGGGACGAACGAAGCCGAACATGTGAAAATTACTGAACGTTCTCTTTAAACGCAACGAAGAGAAATCGAATTGAAAGAGTGAATTTTAAGAGCGAGAAACGACAAGAAGAGGACAGTATATTTAAGGACACGTCATTCAAACAATTAAACCCTTTCCAAGCTTAAGCCAAAAATCTAGAAAAACCCTCAGCAAAAACAGTCAACGTAAATAATTTTGAAACGGCTTTTAATTATTTTTTTTAATCGATAGTCATATAAAATAATATTTTAATTTTATATTAAATAATACCAAAATTTTATATAAAATTAAAAAACATAAACATGTTTCTAATTTATTAATTTTTATTTATTATATTAGAAAAGAAATTTGTATAATTTTCAAATTCAAGGCGGATATGTGCAAAAATTATTTAATTAAGCGTTCGATTTTAGACTATTTAAAGAAACAATGAAGTAGTTAGTTTTTCTAAATTGCAACTTTACTTAAATACATTTGTATATGATTACATTTAATTGTATATTTAATTTTAAGTTGTTTGATTGTGAAAGCTTTGATTTTAATGTGTACTTAGGCTAGGTTAATTTTGTGGATCGTTTTTTACTATAATAATTAATTAGCACAAATTTATTTATTGTAAATACACGATTTTGCTTTTATTAATAAAAAATAATTACATACGGTTTAAGTTCAATTTTTATTTCCTTTTTTTGATGGATTTTATAAGTTTTCAAACATTGTTTGGATATTTTGGATCATTAAACAAAATTCATCATATCATTTACAAAATATTTTGTACCATAATATTTCTAAAATATAATATTTCTAAGTCAGAAACATACTATGTGTTGCATATCGTAGATGTAGGATGAATCATTATAATCTTTCCTTTCAAGCAATTTTTTTAAAAGGCCTTTTCTATACGTAATTAAAAAACTGAGTCCATGACTCGGATTTAGTCGCGGAATTTGAATTTCCAAACAAAAAATCACCTTTTATTGGTTTATGTCTTTATTTCATTGCCTAAAAGAAGGAATTTTTATACGGAATATAATCTAATCAAGCGAAAATATCTCTACAACGTAAGAATAGATTAAATAAATCGATAGTCGATTGCCTTAAGGTACCAATTACAATGCATAATCATAAAATCTAAAGACTGCAAACTCTTTTTCAAAAATTTCTTATTAGGAGGTTCTTATTTCAGCATTTTTTACTTGGTATCTCATTGTTTCTTTCGTACATACATTAAGATATACATACTTATAAGTTATTTACTAAGCTATACATGAGCTCAAATATAATAAATTTAAACACAGTAATTGAAGAACGAATGGAGCAAGGTAAATATTCGTTCCTCTCTCAGCGTCTGATGTTTATTGTACTGGTTTTTGCATTCCATTTCTTAGCAAAAAACATAAACTTTTAAGCAAATGATATACTACAATAACGATTTCTGAAATCTAATTACAATATAATTAGAACCAATGGAGTATCAATGTATTTTATTCACTTCGTATTACAAAAGAATACAAACTCACCTTCGTTCACCTTTTATTTTCACCATCACCAAATCAATTCAAATGCTATTTATCGTCAACAACTCTACGTGTTGTGTTCTCTGAAGGTAAACAGCTCGGTGATAGTTTAGAAAAAGAACGAAAAATATTTTTTCTCTTTATATGTATTATCTTTATTTAAGTGATTCTTTTTGCAAATAGTTTTTGTTTCATGTGTACCTAACCTACAGTAACAAAAGCAACAGAAAAACGTTAACAGAAAAATCAGAAATAATACAAGCAGAAGTATTAACAGCAGTAACCCGGTAAAATATTACATATTTTTTGCGTTTTCTTATAGCGTAATTAAGAAAATTTGATTGAAAAATAATAAAGTAATTAAAAAGTAAAACCATGAAATGAATGGAACGAAACGAAACGATCATTAACAGTAAAAATAAAAACAACAGCACTAGCAATACCAGTAGTGGCAATCGCTGTTAAGGTTCATTTAGTCGAGACGTAATGTGACGTGCCGTATTACACAACGTGACAGTTTCGTGGTTGCAATTACTTAAAACTGGCAGCTCAGTAACAACAGCCAAGTATCAGTTGAGGAAATAGCAAGGTCACTAAAGCAGTGCGAGCGAGAAAATTGTATAGCTATCTCACTCCATCCTATAAATTGTATACAGGCAGCTTAAAGAGAAAATTGTATAGCTATCTCACTCCATCCTATAAACTGTATACAGGCAGCATAAAGAGAAAAGTGACTGCTAAAGAGCGAGTGAGGATTAGCAACCAAATTTTAATTGCTTCAAACGTCACGTTACGAGTTTAATAAACGTTTACAGTGAGTGTCAGCTCGAAAGATAGATTTGAGTAACCGTCGCGTTACTTCACGTTACGTGTAGAGTAAATGAGCATTTACTCCAACACTACACTGCGTATGAGTGTTTGGTTGGAGGACGGCGGGCGCTGATCGTCTGCTGGCTGATCCGCTGCTGTGCTGCTCGCTCTGATCTAGTCTAGGGGATCTGGCTTGGGTGATCTTTCATTAAAACCGAAACGTTTAGAGCAGTCTTTTTACAGCGCTCGTGAAGTTGAGTTTGCAAGCAAGTTTTTTGTGCTCCAACAAAATTGTGATTTATTTTTTCCGATTTTAATTCTTGTTTAAATTTTGTTCAACAATCACAAAAATTACACCTCAAGTAACAAGTAAGATATTTATGATGTTTATTCTAGATAGAGTCTCCATTTTTCAGAGAAAAGCAACAACTTTGTTTTTTGCATAGTTTTGCAATATTTTTGTCGCAATTTAATACGCTTTTCGATCTGTTTTCGGCTTAGTCAACAAAAGAGTTTTGTATTTATTAATTTACTGGAATTAAACTGGACACGAATTACGACAGTTGCTTTAAATTTCTGGTTTATCCAAAAGTTGTTTTTTTATTTTCGTGCACTTTGTGCTTATTTTTCAGATGAAGCATAAATTTTATTTTATTTATTTTTGTTTTTTTCTGTTGTTTTTTTGTTTATTTGTTTGTATTTCGTTTTCTTTGTATTACGAAAAAACTGGAATTCCTTTAATGAATACAAACATGTTTTAAATTTCAGCTTTTATTTGCACCAAAAATTAAATAATTATTTAAATATTGTTTAGTTTATGTTGAATCTTACGTGATTCTTTTTCATCGCGTTGTTATTCCGAATTTCGTTTTTATTCTATAAGCTAACAGTTTTAGTAAAGTTTACAAAACAATTAGAACTAAAGGCACAGAAATCCTATTTAAATACAATTAAACACAATTAAAGAAAATTGAATTTAATTTCATGATTAGTTAAAAATTAAAATTTATTTCTCTTACATTTTATTATTATTGCCTTAAAATTGAATTGAATTCGTATTCAATAATAAATAAGAACAAAAAAATAATGAAAACAACAATCAATACCCTTGTATTTAAATAAAGAATCAAAAAGAAAAACATCATCTTCATTTGTTGTTTTTATCGTCTTCTGTAAGATACAATTAAATTCAAAAATAATCACTTTTACTGGAAACTAACCGAAAAAACAAAGAATTCTTTCCAGGTCCATTGGACTCGCTATTTATTATTCAAGGTCTCGCTGGAATTATTTTATTTTTATACTTGTTGTTGTTATTGTTATTGCGATGCGCTTTTTCAGTGTCTCCCTATTTTAATGAACTGGTTATTTTTGCATATCAGGTGTTAAAAACAACATCCAAATCAAAAGAAATGCAGTTTAATTTAATGTGCAACTTTTTATTTCGTAAAATGTAGAAAAGAAATGATATTTAGAGAGAGGGAGAGAGTGATAGAGTGAGAGAGAGAGATAGGGTGAGAGAGGGAGTGAGAGGGAGAGAAAGAGAAGTTATGAGAAAACAGCTTAATTTATTTAAGCTTATATTAAACTTAATTAATCGTTTAAATAATGCTTTTGATCCAACTTTAAATGACTCAGTCGTTTCATAGTTTTGTTTAAATGAAACTCTTAAATTATAATATATATATACAATATAAATATAAAGATTAAAGAATAAATACAATATAAATATAAAGATTAAAGAAGAAGGAAACATTTGAAAAATTCTCCAACATCTTCAACATGTCGAAAACCATCAACAAATCACATTCGCACAACGGAATGTGTTCGGAACGTGAGGTCGCTCCATTCAATTGAAGTCATTTTGATATCCGACGAATGTCTGTCTGCCTGTCCCTCTACTAAATAGAAATATTCACTTCCATAAACATATATGTACATACATCTATATATACGTATGTATATAATATAAATTACTCACACGCAGATGCGAAGTTTATCTCGTGGATTAAACATGATTTATGCGAATCATCAACAACAACAACGACTTCTGGCTATAAATCAGTTTTGTAGGCTACACTAACTAACTTAACTTAGTTTATAAATAAAATCTATGATATTTCTATTATTTATTGTAGTATAGTGGATATAAAGAACATAAGGAAAGAGAAATAATGTTAAAAGGAGAACAAAAAATGAGTTACCATTTTTAATCTGGTAATAATCATCATTATATGATTATATGTTATGAATGTTATATTTTAGTTGTTGTTTTTGTATTTTTCTTTATAAAAATTTCACTAGTACTTAGTTTAAAAATCACAAATGTTAATAATTTTTAAAAATC